>CM061158.1:1441631-1454131 GCA_030710495.1 Labroides dimidiatus | reverse complement strand
AAAAACTTGACATGACACAGTTCAGTAGAAAACCCTAATAAACCAAAGGTAAGGGCTGCTCTTTAAAGTGTTTGCTAACGGTTCACTATCATCCACCAGCTCATCAGACTCAATGAAAGGATTTAATAACTGATTCACACAGTAAACACACTGAAACACACTAAATCCTGCAAACATACTGTGAAGGTTTTCTGTTCTATTCAACTCTATTCTATAGATTTTGATGTATTTCTTGTTGTATTTCATTTCCTGTTTTAGGTTTTCCCTGAATTATGCCACTAATTGAAGTCATTTTTCATTCTATTCTATTCTATTCTATTCTATTCTATTCTATACTATTCTATTCTTTCTTATATTTTTAGATCTACTTCATGATCTTTCCTCTAATCTATGCCTTGTATTAGCTTCCTTCTTATAAATGAATAATAACTCTATATATAATGATATATATTCATCTGTCTGAAGGTGTTGGGGGGGTTATAACGACCTGAATTTTGACACTAACTTTCTCAAACTGCAGCCTGAACACAGGTGTAACTCACATGAGAAGGTGTTGGAGAGAAAGTTACAGAACTGGAGAGGGTGTAAAAATCAAAGAGTGCTTTAAGAAGATTCTTCTGAAGTGATGGATCATGTGAGCCTGTTTTATTTTGAAAGGGGAAACGATGACGCAGCTGTGGCCTCAGTTTTCTTCTTTTGGTGTAAGTTTATAGTCCTGCTGACTCAAACGGTGAAGCTAACCTGTGTCCTGCTCCTCCAGCAGAGACAGTGAACCACGTTCCTCTCATGCTCGGCCTCTGAGATGAAACCACTTTAATCTGACGAGGTATCTGACAGCCCCCCCCCCCCCCCCCCCCCCTCTCTCTCTCTTTTATAAGTCATGCTCCCACAACAATAGCCAGAACAAAAAGACATCTCTAATGGGCAGCACTTATTGTGGTCTGTCCAGTGTGTCTGCAGTATGGACAGGGACAAAAGGAGGGTGTTTTATTGGTTACTCAGGACGGCCCTGAGAGGACACAGGGGGGGAGGGGAGGGGAGACTCTCTCAGCCTGATCAGATTCTCTGTTATTACAATTACAGTCCAGCCCTTCACATTTTTTTTTACTACATTTCACTCCCCCAACCTGAGCTACAGCTGATGGATGTCTGTGCCCCCTCCAGCCTCAGTGTCATGGACTGAAACGGTGCTGGAACACTTCATAACTCAGCTCAGGCCTGGGGGGTTAAAGCATGACGAGCGTGGCAGGAAGACGTATGAAGAAGAAAATCATGGTTCCAGTAAGAGCTGCCTCATTATCATAATGTTTCCATAACATCAGTCCTCCCTGGAGGAGGAAGAAATGTGCACAAATATAGCCTGATGCTGTCTTGCTGTCACGCATGAAGACGGAGCGGCTTCACTGCAGCAGATGCATTATTAAAGCCTCATTCTTTACATAGGCGGCACCGGTATGGATCATTTCTGCATGACCCTGCTCCGGCTCCTCTGCAGCGTATATGACTGTTTAGACAGCAGATTGAGGAGGGATGGATGTGAAAGGGAAAAGGAGGAAGAATGGGGAAAGAATGTGTTGGAAAAAAAAGGTGACAGGGCGGAGGTCAGAGCAGGTCTGACGGGCCGTGCGTCTGCAGGGTGTCGCCCACAGCTGCTGAGGCCTCTTTGACCCACCAGGGAACGGATGAAGCTGCTCCCAGCTTGTTTTTTTTTCTATTACACTTTTACTGACCCACTGGTGCACTGCAAAATAATCCACAGTGTAAGCTCCTTATCTACAGCACAGTTTTGTGAAAAAAGGAAGCACTAGAGGAGATTATTTGCTATTTGTCCTAAGAGCCGCACACACTCTGCGTAACCCCATCAACCCCCCCATGACAAGAAAACAGTAATCTATGTATTACAGCGGCTGTATGTCAGAGCTGCAATGAACAACAAGTCTGCAGGAGACTCAGGTCTCCTCTAAAGTCCTTCTCTGACTCTTTGGTGGCACGTTTTGTACTTTTAAACATACTTCCTGTAGTTTTTTAGTCCTGCACATATTTTTTTTTTTAGGTTAAACTTTTTATTTCACATATTTAAATACATGGAAATTAAAGGGATTCAGCACAATTCTCATTTTCAGTGTCCACATTGAGGAATCAGCTGATTGGTGAATATTTGTAGGCTGTTGTAACTGGAGCTGGGTGTGTGTGTGAGTGTGTGTGAGTGTGTGAGTGTGTGTGCTCCACATCCACGTGTCCCAGCCATGGCCCTGTTTAACTCCTGACATACAAATACGACCTCAACTACATTTCCCGTGATGCTCGTGAAACGAAAGGACGCTGTGATGTCACAAGAAAGGCAGATGTCTTCTGGGTGTTGTAGTTTTAGAAAATACGTTTATTGCCGTTTCTGACATTTATACTAAATTTAATCCGCCATTTTTTAGTTTTATCGCTCCTGATATTTATTTTAACGAGTGAAGCGAAAAAGAATACTCGAGTAGTTTGATAACTTTCACGGATTTAGCGAGAATTTACCAGTGTGACTACATTACCCAGACCTCCCTTGGGTCTTGCGCATGCGTGCTGCTCAGCAGCAGCTATGTGTGTGCGCTGTAGTCACGTGGAGCGCTCCTCGGTTCTGTCCAAACAGTTCGAGAGCGTTTAGCAGTCTGTCTGTCGGAGCTGTCGGTGTTAAACTACTTCATGTTGTTTTTCTAGCCTCCCGTCCCTTTAAACTAGAACATTTTATCGAAGAATGAGTGATAACGATGACATCGAAGTCGATAGTGACGTGAGTATGGACACTTTCCGCTTTTAATGGAGGATATTTTGCCAGCTGGCGATTTAGCTGAACTAGCGGCTCAGCTAGTGTTAGCTCCCAGTAAGCTGGGCTAGTTTTGCTTCTCTGTCAGATAAATATTTAAAGCAGGGATCTTTCTTAATGATGAAAACAGTATTAAACACACGTTTTATTAGCTTTGTAGCATTAGTGTTCCATTTACCTCTTAATGAATTCAGCGAAACAGTAAGATTTGCTGAACAATTTTGGCTACAATTGTACTTTTTGTTCTGTTTCTTTGCAGGAAGACTCACCGAGATATCACTCTGTGGTGCGTAATGCTGCTGGGGTTTGTCCAATGTTGAAAATATGTTTCACTGCTGTTTGCAAAGTTGACTCGATCACCACCTTCTGCCTCTTTTATGCTTTTATTTATGCTTCCTGGGTTGGAGAGGTTGCGCTGTGTGTGTTTATGTAACATCAAAGAGAATGATAAAGATGCTCTCTGCTTCGGAACGTCTGAAATTAAAACACAAGGATCGGAAATGTTTCTCTTTGCATATCGCGATGTGCTGCAATTGTTCCTTCAATGCATTGCAGGGTATCCCCCAACCTGCGCGTACGCAGCCATAGGGAGACGGTGACACGACATCTATATTTAGACCAAAGCTTTATCCCTCTGCAAAAGCCTGTTTTTTTTCCTTGCATGAGAATTATTTTTTCCGCGTATTACAAAGCTCCCTGTGCTCGTTTCCCCCGCCGGTTTACCTCACACCGCGGGGATTCCGCTCGTGATCAGGGTTGTTTTTTTTTTTTTTTTCTGTAAATTACACATCTAGGTCATCCCGTTTACGTTTGCGCTGCATTCATGATGTTGCAGAGGGGGAATGAGGTGCTCACAGAGGTTGTTGCATGTATGGAGATAGCGAGGCAGCCGCGCCTGCAGCTCGAACAAGCGTCCGTGTCAGGAAGGCGTGCTGCGGGATGTTTTCCTGTGTTGCAGCCAGTGATTAGAGCCATCTTCTCTCTGCAGGCCACTGAAGAGCTGGCAGCCTAAATGAATGACGTATAGCAAGCTGCATCGCACACCGGCGAGAAAAACACCCTGCACACGACGTGGTTAATGCACAGGCTGCACGACAGGATGCCCTACCTCCTGTTAGATAAACAGGGTTTAAATGCAGGGAGGCATTAAAGTAACACCAGCGTTATTACACTTCAGAACATGCATCAATAATTTCATTTAAAGGGGGCTTTACTGTGCAAACACCAGGAGCATTTACACGTCTCTCCTCTGCACAGTCGTGACCTGAGAGATGGAGCAACATGAGCGACTCCAACCTGATTTCAGCTCCTTTAATTTGATCACAGAAGCTATAAGCATTAATACGTGAGCCCTGTGCTCCTCAGACAGGCAGCCTTCAAATCTGCATTTACACAAATGAGGCTGAGAGATTTAAGGAAATACTTGTAAATGTTATTTGCATCAACAGCCGCAGAGAATCTGCACATTGTGTCGGTGAAAATGAAAACTTTCACTCCTCTAAATCATCTGTGCACAGAAACTCAGACATAAAATCTTAAATCTTTAACAGTGGGAGCAATTTCACACACCTTGCACAGGTTTCCAGTCTTTGTCAGCAGCTCTGTCGTCTTATAATGTTCTATCAAATATTAGCCTGACCGTGTTTACACTAAATAAGCGCTGGATGTGACGCAGACGCAGCAAAGACAAAAATACAGTAAATCTAGAGGCTTTGGCTACTTCCTGCTGATAATCATTGACGTAAATTTGTCATTTTTTTTAAAAAACATAAAGTTTGAATATCTTAATTTGAAGTCTGCTGACTTGAAATATAAGTTTCCAGAACGTTTTTTGTTGTTTTTTTATTTTACCCCCATTATAGGAGAAAATTATGCGTCCTATCTTATAACCTCCGTACGTTCAAATCACCTGCCTCAGCTTCTGCTTTATGGCTGTTTCCACCGTCATCAGAGCGAGAAGCGTCTCCACCAGCCTGTCAGGAGTGTAGGCTTTCATGCAGAGAATGTGAGACGGCTATGGTTAGCCTGGAAGCTAAGAGCGACCAGCTCTTCCAGTCTCCCAGTTGACACCTGGAGTGATTATGTCATGTGTCACGGTCAGGTATGAATAGAGCTGAGTGAGCTGCTCAGCTGCTGTCGTCGTCTCAGGCAGACTCAGGGAAAAGGTATAGGTTTTATGACGAACTGATAACGGCTGAAGTGACGTAATTGGACTCCCGTTTTTTCATGGCACCTGATGTGCAAAGGACGAAGCTTGAAAGGTACTAGAGCACGTTTTTATACAGGTAGCTCGACTTATGAAGGCAGAGTTTGACTTTTAGTGTCTGTTATCATGATTTAATTTGGGTAAAACTCAGTTGATCATCTGTGAATTAAATTAATAGGAAAAAATCTTAAATGAAAGCAGTGAAATACCAGGGACATCCCCCAAAACACAGGTTAGAATAAACTCACAAGCACCTTTTTTAATGCATCTTAATACACAAGCACTATGTCTGCAGGTAAACAAATTGGTTTACCCTGCTTGGCTAAAATTAGCAGAGCTAGCACCTCAACCCTCTGCCCTCCTTGCAGATTAACGTCCTCAAACCTTTGCTGGTTACACATTTCTGCGCAGCGTGCGTTCAACTTTATCTCGATTCTCGGGATCAAAAGAGCGTCAAAGCTTTCAAATACCATCTCGAATATCTGCCTGTTTACATCCAGGTAGTAGAGCTTCAAAGCACTGTAGCAGTGGATGCTGACTGATTATCCTAGACATGACACATGATTGATATTTCAGCAACCGTCTGTTCCTGATTCAGTCAAATGAAGCTGATGATTGGAGGGGGCCATATTGGATATGACAGCTTCCTTTCTAACAGCTATAGGGCAGCCGTCAGTCATGTGAGCTGAGCTCAGCCTCTGATTGGACAAACTTGTGATCTTAATATCTTCTAAACCGCTGAGTAGCAACTTTTAGCACTTCCTGACAGGCTTCAGTTTCTCTACCTGATGTTGACCCTTGGTGTCGACATTTAACTGTGAAATTGACTAAACTCAAACACCCCTTTGTGACAACGGTCAGAGGTGAATAGATTTATGAGTGCATGACTGACAGCTGTGCACCTTTCTGCAGACCTTTGAAACAAATGATTCACAGTTAAATTGTTACTTTTATCAAGAGATTTTTGAATATTCAAATCATTTAATTATTAAAAAAACAGTTCCAGTGACTAAAACCTCTTCTTTAAGAAGGATTATTCTAACCTTTTATACTTGCCTCATATTGTAATGGGATATAACTGCTAACAGAGAACATCTGGGATGTTGGATACCGCCTTTTTTCAGACAGATACCAGTACAAATACTCCCTGTTGAGTATTTACCAATATCAGTTACCGAAACCACTCGTGCTTTTGATACAAAAAATTCCAATTAACGCAATGATCGATCATTTGAATTAAGCCTTTTATTTTTTAAAAAGGCTGCACAGTCGCTCTGTCATTAAGTCCAAAATAAAACACAAACAACTCTGTTTCTCATTCAGAGTTCACCGGTTGCATCGTCTGCAGTTTGTTGACGTATAATTTTACCCAATTCAACGTTTCTGAGTTTCACACAAAATTCTGTCACAGTCTAGTATAAACAAATAAATAAAGAATCTTATTCATATCTTTAAACAGCAGCAGCGGTTACGCACAGTTCTGCGTCTTCTCCTCCGCCATTGTTTGAGTTTCTCACTGGACGGCGTGAATTGCATTGTGGGATTGTAACTGTGAAAGTCTGACAGCAGACTTGGTAAAAGGGGCGGGGCGAGTCCACATCTGGGTACAACTTTGACCGAACTTGTTCAGATGTGGAACAGAAATTTAGCTTTGATTGATGACGCTGAAGTACACATTACTGACAAACAGCTCCTGTTTCAGCCTGAGATCTGTTCATTCATGTTGTCTGAACAGGAACTGACGCACATGATGATTTGCTGTGGCAGTGTAGCGCCAACTACGGGCAAGAAGGACTAACTCGACTAGAGTTTTTTGCCTTGAGTATTAGTGGCTGACATTGGCGGCCCTCACGAGGACTTGATTCTTTTTTTTAAAAAAAGGGCTGGTATCGGGCCGATGCCGATGTTTGGTGTCATTATCGGCCCGATACCGATGTTTGGTTTCATTATCGGGCCGATACTGATGTTTGGTATCATTATCTGGCCGATACCGATGTTTGGTATCATTATCGGGTTGATACCGATGTTTGGTATCATTATCGGGCCGATACCGATGTTTGGTATCATTATCGGCCCGATACCGATGTTTGGTATCATTATCGGGCTGATACCGATGTTTGGTATCATTATCGGGCTGATACCGATGTTTGGTATCATTATCGGCCCGATGCCGATGTTTGGTATCATTATCGGGTTGATACCGATGTTTGGTATCATTATCGGGCCGATACCGATGTTTGGTATCATTATCGGCCCGATACCGATGTTTGGTATCATTATCGGGTTGATACCGATGTTTGGTATCATTATCGGCCCGATGCCGATGTTTGGTGTCATTATCGGCCCGATACCGATGTTTGGTTTCATTATCGGGCCGATACCGATGTTTGGTATCATTATCTGGCCGATACCGATGTTTGGTATCATTATCGGGTTGATACCGATGTTTGGTATCATTATCGGGCCGATACCGATGTTTGGTATCATTATCGGCCCGATACCGATGTTTGGTATCATTATCGGCCCGATACCGATGTTTGGTATCATTATCGGGCTGATACCGATGTTTGGTATCATTATCGGGCTGATACCGATGTTTGGTATCATTATCGGCCCGATGCCGATGTTTGGTATCATTATCGGGCCGATGCCGATGTTTGGTATCATTATCGGGCCGATGCCGATGTTTGATGTCATTATCGGGCTGATGCCGATGTTTGGTATCATTATCGGGCCGATGCCGATGTTTGATGTCATTATCGGGCTGATGCCGATGTTTGGTATCATTATCGGCCCGATACCGATGTTTGGTATCATTATCGGGCCGATACCGATGCTTGGTATCGGTACTCGTCCATCCGTAATAATAACAAGAAAACATCTGTGAGATTCAGAAGAAGCGTAAAATCAGAAACGTCTGCGGCGCCAAAGAATCCTGAGCGGATCTTCAACCAAAATCTCCACAAAAATGAGAATAATTACAAACTTTGCTCTGAGTTTATAATATATACCCTACATCCATTTATATATGGTATCTAACTAGGCTGTGAAAACTCAGCACAGTCATTAAACTGATCTCGTTAGTGTTTGATTAATGAGAAACAGTGTTCTGGTAGAAATGCTGATTATTGGATCAGGAACTTTCCTGATCAATCCGACATAAAACACGTCGGTCTGCTTCATTCTACACTTTATTTATTCCTCCAAAGGGCAGAACGTTCTCTGGTTTTTGGATGTAGTAATCCAGATTCTGCAGCGTCTTTTGAGTTCATGCAGGGTTGATGTGTATAAATTGGATCCCCTGCTCTCAGAATGTTTTCTGTCATTAAACTCTAAACGTGGCCTCGCTTCCTTTATTAAAATCCCGCTTCAAACAGATGACAGTATGTCGCTGATTAAAAACGGCTAAGAAAGACAGATCAGTTTGACTTTATAAAAATGTCACAACTGGAGCAGCCGTGATAGAATTTTATCCCAGATGTGTTTGAATTCAGACTCTCGTAGGAGCGATGGGAAACCCTTAACGTCCAGGACCGAGCGGTGAGATTTTAGGTCTGGTATCAGAGCAGCGGTAAAAACAGGAAATCATCCACGTGCGCTCGTCAAACTCCTGAAATCAGCTGTGTCACTGACAGCACACGCCACACACACACAGCAGTCCTGTGTTTGGAGGCTCGTGGTCCTGCTGGTTGGTTTGTTGTGCAACAGGCCGGCAGCAGCTGTTGCCGTGCCAGACTAATCACAAGGCGCTTTGTGAGTAATGTGGAGCGAATTTGAAAAAAAGCGTTTTATTATCATCAGGGATCAGATCTGACTCTGAGGCCGTCTTTGAATTACTCGCTGTTATCATCGGCCTGTCCTGACCTGCGCGCAGCTTCTGGTTTCGGTTGTGATCCTCAGACAGAATGAGTCAGAGCACGTCAGGTCACATGGCTCCCGCCTAGTCGTGACCACATTGGATTGCTAATATTGAAATCAGGCCTGTTTGTTTTGGAGATGACCCGTCAGCCTCTGATTGGGTGTCAGGCCTCACGTCTCGGTCTGGTGACAGCCTGGATTAGGACACACTCAGATGTGATTGGAGGCTGGCCTGAATAAAAACAGGTTCAACTACAGGCAGCAAACTGACTTTCCTGCTCAGGCTGCGGTCATGTGATCACGGCAGCCATCTTGCACCTTTACATTGTGGTCAGGAAACAATGTGTGGTTGAAATTGAAGCCTGTGTGTTGATTTGTTGGAATAAGACATAAAAACGGAGGTGAGGCGCTGAAATCAGCCCAACAAAAGCCAGAGTCACGTCTTCAGTCGTCGTTTTACTCGACCCTTTAATCCTCCAGGAGCCTCTTTTTCACCCCGCCCACCTCATTCATTCTTCTTCCAGTCTCTTGACTTTGACCAGGTCGTGAATTTGAGCGGTCACTCCCGGGGGCTCCTGCAGAGAGGGAGGGATAGAAATCCAGCCTGGATGTGTGGAGGAGGAGGGGGGAGGTAGGAGGGCGTTGACGTGGGGTCACATTGGAGGAGGGGGATGGAAGCCTAAAAGGCCAAAGAATGCAGCAACTTGTCTTGATGACAATTGAGCCTCTGAGAGGTATTTTCATGACCACTGGAGGACATTTTAAGATGGCTGCTTACGCTGCTGAGAGTCAATTTGGCGTGTTGGAGAAGAACTCATCAGAGCTAATCGCAGTATTGATTGTCTGTCCTCCTGTCTGCCAGGGAGCTTATTCCTGCTTCTGTCTGATTATTCTCAGAGAGATCTGACGGCTTATTAAAAAAGAAATTTGGTGCGAACAGGCCAACAGTTGGGACTGTGATTAGTTCCTGGCGTGGTTTTGAATCAGGGTAATAAAACCAGGTTATTAATTACATCTGAGGATGTCATTTTTCTCCCTATAATATGGTTCAGAGTTTGGAGAAGGAACTGGCTGCTGAGTTAAGTTTTCCAACTCCAAACGATTTGTATAATTCCCCCTCGTTATTTCCTGGTTGAGATGTAAAGTTTTGTTGGGGTTGTGCTCTTGGATTGGTCGGGTAAATCTTCAGAGTATCATAACAAACTTTCCTCTTTCTCATTTGTTTTCTGTTTGAGTAACAACCCCCATTCCTTCAGCTCTGATTTTGAAGGAAAGATGTTCGGTTCAATTCGTCTTAGTACGGCACACGATTGACTAAAACCAGGACAGGTCCCCAAATAACCGCCCCGTACTGTCCCACCTTTTGGTCCCATTCTGTTGGGGTGACAGACATGCCAATCAGGCCCCAGAAGGTGGAGCTAGAAACACTGCAGTCCACTGATTGGTCGAAAGAATCGTCTCGTCCTGTGCGACAGCGGTAATAAAGAATGACACATAATTGGCGTCACGAAACAGTTCGCTGTGTCACGTTTTTCTTCTTCGTTGGTTTTATTAGCAGGGTACACTGTGTTACACTGCAGTGCTGTCACGCTATTACGTAGCTGACATGGCTGTCGGCATCAGGCTTTCACGCCGTCCACCAAGAAGGGCACGGTTGGCTGTGGAAGCGAAAACAGGATCAGGCTTTACCGACCCGACCCGACCCGTACCAAACTGTACTGATCCAGGACAGATGGCTCGATGGAGCTACGGCTTAAGTTAGACTGATTTCCAACCCAGAGGTTGAAATGTTCAGGGCCTCGCTTTGAAAACTCCTTTTGAAACCAACCAGAAAAGATTTGAGTCACTTCAGTAAATATTCATATCAAGAAGAATCAAAGCAAACACCGTTTAGAGTAAAGAAAGACGTCATAGTGACAATCAGAGACCTGCAGACAAACAAAGAATCTGTGAATTCAAGGCGCTATCTGAGCCAGGTGAGCATGTAGCTCAGACACCTTCAGTGCACATTAAGCCAAGTACAGATGCTCGCTCGGCCGTCGCTCTCCAGTTTTTAAATTTAAAAATCCCTCAAACAGTTTTTTAAAAAGAAAAACTCATGTTTTTTTTAAGTGTTGATAAAATTATTTGAGGAAGTTACCTGCAGAGACATGTTTCTTTAGGTATCAGAATAATAACCTGTAACAGGCGTCTAGCTGTTGTAGGTCATAGCAGCCTTGCAGAGATGGAGTCGTTGTGAAGGTGGAGGTGGGACTCAGCAGCAGCAGCAGCAGCAGAGTGGTGTGTGTAGGTCGATGTTTGGACGCCCGCTGTCCTCTCTACCCACGCTGCTCTGCTGCCCGGCTCAAGGCCCTGTGACTCTTCTCATTGCAGGCAGACAAACGGGCACACCACAATGCGCTGGAGCGCAAGCGTAGGGACCACATCAAAGACAGCTTTCACAGCCTCCGGGACTCGGTACCCGCCCTGCAGGGAGAAAAGGTTGGTAAAGCTCAGCCTGCAGGTCTGCTAGGCTCACAAAAGGCTCATGTAAGACATTTTTGTATTCTGTCATTTGTTTGAAGGTGAAGTATGATATGTTTGTGACATTGACTGTGAGATGAGCTGATGTTAAAGGCTTGATGTGAGCGGAGGGGAAACAGTGTGAGCAGCAGCAGCAGCAGCACTCAGCGATGAGGTCTGAACACTTGGAGCAGCCTCAGGAAGTTATTATGAGGAAATTTAGTCGCTCTCTTCCTGTTTTGACATCCATGACATCGAGAGCATTTGGAGCTGGTTCAGTCAGCAGGCGCACGGCGTTTTATTTTCCCCTCAAAAGACCGTTTCTGACTCTGACGCAGGCGTGAAGGGCGTGGGCGGATGAAATCATCTGAGGGACGTCCAGATGACGATTTGTGAGAAGTGTTCGGTTACCGCTGCCTCAGAGCTCGACCATCGCCTTTCTCCCAGGACTGAACTGCTGTTAGAGTCTGTTTCAGAGCCCGACTGCTGCTCTTCACTCCTGTGAGAGGAAGTGGAGGGAAAAGAAAGCATCGGGTACACCATACGGTCAAAGCTGTCTCATTTTTCATCGATGACACGTTCAGTAAGATGAAAGTGACATCGAGCGCAGCCTTGTAGATCTTTGAGGTCTTGGGAGAGTGGGAGAAAATATTGTTTCACATACATATTGGGATTTTTTGTTTTACAATTTTAAAATTGTTTTTTTTTTTTTGTTCAAAAATCAGTTATTCCAAATTTAAATCTGTCGTTTTAGTCTTTGTTTGATAAAACATTACCACTTTTCTCCAGCAGAGGGCGAAATATTTTTCTTTGACGATCCAGTAACATGATGTCAGATCCCCTGAACACGTCTTAGAAACTGACTCACATGTGATGCTCATTCTTTGGGGAAAATACAGCTCCTGATGATGGGACAGTATCGAAGAATTGCAATTTAAATCGAATTCACACCCTAAAAATCGTTAAAGAATTGAATCAGGGAAAAGCGTATCGTTCCAGCCCTTTAAAATAAGCAGTTTTTGGAGCAAAATGAGGAAAACAATTGAAAAATTTTGCTCCTAAAAAGTCTAAAACTCCTTTTTCAAGCCTGTAATTATTTTTAAAATAACCTTTAATCTGCTGCTT
>CM061158.1:1281631-1436631 GCA_030710495.1 Labroides dimidiatus | reverse complement strand
CTGCGTGTTGGATTTAAATGGAGCACTTTCCTCCAGAGAGCAGCCGATCGCTGCTTTGATCCCAAACCAGAGCTGAAACCATCGGGACAGTTTGTCAGGACGGGGAACTAATCAAACTCAAAGTTCCAGTTCCTCAAAGGTGACCACTTCACTGCTCTGAGGTTCGTTGGTAGTTTTAAAGTTATGCACCTGAAGAGAAATGTACGGAGTCCCCGAGGGGACACGGAGGAGGAGCTTTAACAGGTTGATCCTTTCAGGCTTTTACAAGGTTTCACCATCGTCTACGGAAGCCCATTCCTGCCAGGTTTAAAAAAAAAAAAACTGTACTCGTTAAAAACAAAAAAAGTTTGGTTTTTTTTTTTTGATAAAAAAAAGATAATTTAAAAAAAAAAAGTTTAATGATGAGAAAAAGGTGAAAACCATAAGAGTCTAAGTCAAATAGAAGGTGAAAAAAAAATGTCAGTCATCAAAATTATGAGGGAAAAAAAGCAAAATTTTGAGATTGAAATTATAATATAAAAAAAAAAACTGATTTTTTTTTCCTGCCAGGAAAAAAAAAAACACTTTTGTCCTGATAAATTAATCTTGAAATAACATTTGTTGTGATTCGTCAATACAGATAAAGACTGACTGATTGATAAGGATAATAATTAATTAACAAATTCAAAATCATGACATGAGTAAAAGTTTGAAATTTTTAGACAGAAAAAAAAAGAGGAGAAAAAAGTGGAAATTTCGAGATAGAAACGTTAAAATTACAACAAAATCATGACAAAAAAAATCAATAGTACGAGATAAAAATGGATATGAAATTAGGAGGTAAAATTTGTAATTTTGAAATTGTACATTAAATTATGAGCTATCCGTGTCGGCCTCTGCGTCACGTATGTAACCGTGCATTTCTGGTGTTAGATTCAGAACGAGGTCACGTCGTATTTTCAGGACGTCAGAAACAGTCGCGCTCTGAGGTGATTTGATCGTCTGGTCCAGTCTGAACTGAGGCTCCATCTGTGACTCTTCAACAGGAGCTCAGTTCACTCAGTTCACTCAGAGACAGAAATCGTTGGCTCATGTTTCTCCCGGATTGATTCCTCGGACAGACGGGAGCCTCTGCTCTGAGTGGAGCTTCGTCCTCCAGTCCGGAAACAGGCTCAGCAGGTCGACCGGTCGCTCTGAGTGTGTCTGTGTGTCTCTACATGTTAGCGCAGTGACGGACGGGCCACCTGTTCGGGGTTTACCTGCCTTTGTTTCAGGGGTTGTTGAAACATGAAGCCGATTTTCCCCGTGTGTGTTTTCAGGGTTTGAGTCAGAAACTGAAACCAAACATTCAGTCAAAGTGTTGCTGAGTTTTCTCCTCTTCTTATTGGATTTTATTGTCTCAAACTCAAAGTGAGAGTTTGGTTCAACATTTATTCACCTGGAGAAAAACTACAGTTCATCTAAAAAAAACAACAAAACCCTCTTTGAGCCTGTGTGAACGGACTTTGAGTTACTGCTAGATTAATTAAGACCAAAATGAACTTTTACAGGGTCTCTGCAGGTTTCAGACACCACGACACACACGCACACACACACACACGCACACACACACGCACACACACACACATCACGCGGCGCACCAGCTAGTTTTGCTTTATACATTCTGACCAGGCTGCACTGATCCTTCAGTTCCTTTTTATAGTTACTTTACAGCGTCATCAAAAGACAAAGCATTTGACAGCAAAACTTAAATTCAGTTGGATTTTTCCTCATGATTATGACTTTGATATCTCAAATTTCTACTTTTTATCTCACAATTATGACATTTTTATTCCACAGTATCGACTTTTTAGCTCTTATTTATGACTATCAGATAATTCTGACTTCTCACAATTTGGAGTTTCTATCTCATCATTTCAGTTTTGTCTTATTTCAACTCGTTCTCATAATTCTCACTTTTTATCTCATAGTTTTGACCTTTTATTTAATCATTTTGACTCTCTTTTCATTTTTTTCCTCATATTTTTTACTTTTTATCTCAGTTTTGACTTTTTATTTAATAATTTTGACTTTTTCTTATTTCATTTTTTTACTCATAATTTTGACTTTTTATTCAGTTTTGACCTTTTATTTAATAATTTTGACTTTTTCTTATTTCATTTTTTTACTCATAATTTTGACTTTTTATTCAGTTTTGACCTTTTATTTAATCATTTTTGACTCTGTCTAATTTCATTTTTTTTCTTCATTATTTTGACTTTTTATCTCATTGTTTTGACCTTTTATTTAATAGTTCTGACTTTTTATTATTTCATTTTTTTACTCATAATTTTGACTTTGTCTAATTTTTTTTTTAACTTATAATTTTGACTTTTAATCTCATAGTTTTGCATTTGCAAAAATGCATTTGTTTTTAATAAAAGGAACGTAAATATGTTTCTAAGACCTTTCATAACCGTGTAAGAGGTTTGATGAGATTTGATGAGGTTTGATGAGATTTGATGAGATTTGATGAGTTTTGATGAGATTTGATGAGGTTTGATGAGATTTGATGAGATTTGATGAGTTTTGATGAGATTTGATGAGGTTTGATGAGGTTTGATGAGATTTGATGAGATTTGATGAGATTTGATGAGGTTTGATGAGATCTGATGAGATTTTAGTAGATTTTTACATTTGCAGGCCTCAGATTCTGATTATCAGATTTCAGACCCTGTGGATATCCTGCTTTTACTGCTCTTGTTCACCGTCTTATAAACCAGTTCAGGAGCTTCATGTTTTGAAGTGATTTGGAGTCTGAGTGTCTCAGTCGTCCACCTCAGAGGCCGTCTGAATGACATCCGGTTGTGTCTTGATGAAGACTTCACTGCTGGTCCCATCAGAGCCCACCCCTCACAGACGTTTCTCAGAGTGTGGAGAAAGTTTCTCAAGATGGAGCCAAAATATTTCATCCCTCGAGCTGCAGAAAAGTTTTCTAAAGGCAAAACACTGTAAACTTTTTGTCCCTCATTTGTTCATGTAGTGTTTAACAGCTTTATTCCCACAGTCTGAAAGCGTCTGAGGGTTTTGTTGCTGAGTTTTGAGGATGTCAGAGTTCTTTGCAGTAGATGACTCCCCTAAAGAAGGAGTTGTTTTCTGTTAGTAAGTCTGACTCGTGTTTTGAGTGTGGACCAATCATTCAGCATTCAGAGACGGCGTGGTGAAAAGTGCTCTACAAAGCTTTATTGACTCGTGTCGTACAGAGAAAGAAAAGAAGAGGCATAGCAAGCCAATCTGAGCTGAACGTGAAGCCGCCCACACCTCACCTCACCGTCCACCTTCACTCAGGGAAAGTCCTCTTTACTCCAGCCCTCCAGGGGGGGTCGGCCCTCAGTCCAGCTACCAGGGCTCGCCTGAATCAGACCTGACCGCCGTGTGCTGGTTCGAGTCTTTTCCCTGGAGTCGGCTGGTTCGTGATTCACACTCTGACGTCACTGGAGGACTTACGAGGACTGATTGTCGGCTGATCCGGAGGCGGCGGCGGCGAGGTCGGACTGTCTGTCGCCAGCTGAGGCTCCGGGCCGCTTGCTGTCGTCTGGGACGGGCAGCCGGTGGAAGTGCTGCAGCGCCTGAGCCACCTTCTCTGGACAGATGTTGTAAACGGGATGAGTTGGAGCCTGAGAGGAGAAAATGAAAAGACGAGACGCTTCATGGAGAGTCATCAACGAGTCTGATGATCTGTTTAAAACAGAAGAACATCTACACTGTACACACTTCCTGTTTCCTCTCCACACGACGTCAACATGAGAGCAGACTGTGACATCACAGGAAATACGTCTCTGATTCATCCTCACCGCCGGGATGCTGCTGGTCGCTAATGTGTGTCAACATCAGCCGAGACGCGATGTGCAGAAACACACACACAGAGGGCAAGTTTCCAGTCAGCGGCTCTTAATGCCAGGAAACAGACAGCAGAGACATCTTTACGTCAAACCACAGCCTGCTCAGTTTGCATGTTTCACTCTCCAGCTGAGAGCTGCTGCTGCTGCTGCTGCTGCTGCTGCTCAGGAGACAAACACTGGGAGCATACGAGGGTGTCAGAGGCTGAGGAGGAGCAGAGTCACGCTCTCATGACTCGTAGAGGCCGAGTGCTACAACAGGAATGAACGACTCATCTTCAGACGTGAATCAAACGTCTTCTTTTCATCTCCAAGGATCTGAAAATGCAGATTAAAGCTGCAGACTGTGATTCAGCATCAACTCATCAGAGCTGATCACATTTATTGATCCACTGACAGATCTGCACCTTGATTTCCAGAGACAGAGTTCATGCTCTGTCAGCTCGGCTGGGTGTTTTTTAAACCTCTAGATCCTGTTTTTAAAACCATATACTGAGACATTTTTGCGCTACACTGCAAAAAAATGGACTCTAAACAAGTGATTTAAATTGTATTACTATACTTTTTTCAACAAAAGACAAAAATGACACCTGGATTAGTTGAAAAAATAAAATAAAAAGCGGCAAATTATGGAAGAAAAAGGTACTCGTTAAGTTTCTTGAAATAAGAAATAATGTCTTAATAAAAAAATATTTTCTTTAATCCATTGACAGATTTTTTTTTTTGTTCCAGCAAGAAATTCTGGAGTCGTTTTTGTCTTTTCAAACTTTGTAAAATAACTTTTCAGGACGTTTCAGGAAGTCTATTAATTTAATTTTCAAATACTTGGATTTTCTGTTTTTACAGTGTAGAACTGTCTAAACTATGGGAGCCCATTTCTGACAGTTAAAAAAATAAAAATTAAAACTTGGCTTTGTTTAGATTTTTTTTTTGCCCATATTAAGTTATAATTATGAGATAAAAACTTTTTGAAATTCTAAAGTGAGAATTATGAGATTCACAAGTTGGTTTTATTTCCAGGTTACGACCAAATAACCAAATCAATTTCTGGCACAGATTTATGACTTAAACTCATAATTTCAACTTTTCATCTCAAAATTATTATTATTATTATTATTTTTTTTTTAATTTTTATTTTTTCAACTGGCAGAAATGGGCTTCCGTACTAAACGGTGACGAGTGATTCTGTCAAAGTAATTTAAATGTCAGAAACAGTTCACTCATCTCTGATTTTAACCATGAACAGCAGAGTTAAACAGGACCTGGATTTGGTCTGGGATCTGGATTTAAAAGATTTCCAGGATCTCATTAAACTGATTTTTTTTTTTAAACAAAATGAATAAAAAGGTATTTGAGCTTCAGAGCGATTATGACGCTCTTTAAATTACTTTAACTACACTCATCTAGCTTTTATTTTGAAAATCCTCTGAGAAGATGCCTCCTTTCACTTTCAGTTTTAAGGACCAGGAACTTCATTAATGAACTGGTTAGAAGTGGTTTTAAACCAAGCATTCATTGACTTATTGAGCCTGAATTCCATTTTCATCCCACTAAGAAGTGAAGAAGAACTGAAGCTTGAAATCCCTCCTGGATGAGTCCCTCTCCCTCTGATCTGTGCTGCAGCCTCACCAGTCTGTTCTCCTCCCTGCCGAGGATCATCTCATGATGCAGTTCCTGGTTCCCAAAGTGCTGCGCCACAGAGAGGCCGCTCAGGCAGTAGCAGGTGTGGTAAAAATCTCTGGACCTGCAAACGATGACACAACGACACAGGACGTCAACATATGAGCGACATGCAGGACTGAAACTATGAGATCACGCTGACTGGTTTCAGAATGTGTGTGAGTGTGTGTGTGTGTGTCCATATGGTGTGGGACTGACTTGCCAGGCTTATCCACGAGGCCCCCTGATGGGTTCTGACAGCAGAGGAGGATGTACTCCTGCAAGGCCTGCTGCTCGAACATCCACCGCTGCCGACTCAGCTCCGACTCTCCTGCACGAAGAACAAAAAACAAACAAACATCCAATTTTAGTTAAAAGATGCAACCACCAACCCGTGTGACAGTGTTTACAAGTCCACATTTTCTACTTGAAGAGCTGTTTCTGCACACTGTACAGTACCTTCTTTGAACAGCGCTCTGTGGAGCAGCGGCAGGAGTCCAGCCTGCCAGAAGGAGTAGCAGCCGTCCACCAGTTTGTTACAGCGGCCCTGAAAGCCTCCTTCAAAACGCATCTGCCGGCTGACCACCCAACGCTGAGGACCACACAGCAGACACATTCATGACATTGAGGTTATAAACAGCTTCTCCAACAGAAAGTCCAGGAACTCTTATCTCTGGAACAGCTCGTCCAGGAACTAAATGTGTCCCATGGCTGAAGGTCCCCAGTTTACAGGGTCACTCTTTAAACTGGAACACCGGGAGCTGACAGAGACACATTCGTACTATCAGGCTCAAAGAAGACCATCGATTAGGAGGTACTAAACCAAGACCATCACAGCTGGGGGGTCATCTTAGTGTGGACAGAGGGAGGGGAAAATAAAAACACTGTGGGCCCAAAGTACTCTGCTTACAGGCGGGGACTTTTTAAGAGGCAGATCAATTACCCCAGAATTAAATTTAGGCCCTAGTTCCTGTCAAATAGCACATAGTTCCTCAAAAGGTCCCTAGTTCCTGGAGGAAGTTCCTGCAGTGCAAAAGCACCTAATGTCTGACCTTCTTTCAGACAAGAAGACAAGATTTAGAGTTCAAGCTTGACAAGAGGTTTCCAATAGTTCAAAAACAATACCTTTGTGATCATTAAATATATATATATATATATATATATATATATATATATGTATATATACATATATATATTTGTATATATACATATACATACATATATATATACACACACACACACATATATATATATATATATATATATATATATATATATATATATATATATATATATATATATATATATATATATATATATTCTTCTATTTTAGGTTTCATGTTGAAATGAATGGTAAAAGAGTATAATTTTAAACTTGAACTAGAGAAATTGCATTTCCTTGCAGAAAATGCGTTGAAATGCTGACGCTGAAGACTTGAAATCGTGAAAAAAAAGCTGAAAATGTGGAAAAATGTAAAATAAAATTGCTGAAAGGTGTAAGAAAAAGCAAACCATGGAAATGTGAAAAAAAGTGAAGAAGAAAGAGTGAAGCAGTAGTAGTGAAGAAGACCAGGAAGTGAGGTAGAAGGATTGAAAAAGAAAGAGTGAGTAAAAAAGTAAAGAGGAAGATGGAGTGTAAAAGACGTGAGAAATAAACAGTGGGGAAAAGAGTGAAGAAGCAGTGAGGAAGAAAGTGAAGCCAGAGTGATGAGGAAAGGAGTGAGGGGGAAGGGGTGATGAAGAAAAATAAGTAAAGGATGTAAAGAAGAAGGAGTGAGAACAATTAAGAAATGAGAAAGTTGTATGAAAAGAAGGAGCAAAGAAGAACTGAAGAAGTCTTTAGATTGTTTAAACAATAAAATGTTGAAAAAATGTAAATAACAGCAAAATCTATGAGTTATGTGTAAATAGCATAAAGTCATGTGAAGTAAAGAAGTACACACACACACACTCACCCAAACATACACACACACACACACAGACACACACATACACACACACACACTCACCCAAACACACACACACACACAAACGCACACAGACACTCACACAAACATACACATAAACACACACACACAAACACAAAAACACACACACACACACACACACACACAGAGACATAAGCATTACGCGCACTTAAATGTGAGGGGGTTTTGTGTGAACTGATGTACCTTTAACATCATCAATACACACACACACACATACACGTTTGAACCCTTTACATGCCCTTTCAAGGATAAGAAAACCTTTGTGTGTAAGCTTTCATTAAAAATACATGGTTTAAATTGAGTTATTTGATTCAAAACGAGTCCTGACTCTGTGTGTCTGTGTGTGTGAGTGTGTGCTTGTTTTGATAATATAGCCAGGCTCTCCCCGAATGCCCCAGAATGTCCTTATGAGTCATCATTCATGAGCAGCTGCATGGTTTCCATGGTGATGGGACTTCAAAGGACAGCTGCTGAGTGTAACGGTCACTTCTTTGTGACTGCTGCTCTCAGGCTGGATTTTGGGGTGAGAAATGGTCCGAACAAACGCTCGCTGTGGCCAAACCGTTATAGCTACCAGAGAAATGAGCGCACCGTGGGAATCCAGAGGATCGGAGGAATCGGCCAATGTCAAGTTTATATATGTAGGGCCAAGAATTTGCCCTCACGGCCAAGTTGAAAATTAGTGACCCTTTTCTGAAAAACCAGAGAGATTCAAAATGCAAGTAAAGTAGAGAGGTGGTCAGGTTTGGCTGACAGTTGGCTGACAGTTGGCCCTTTCCTGACTAAGAGCTCCATCCTTTGACTTCAAAGGCTGCTTTGACAGAAGCGCAACGGAAATACCTACGTTTTGATGTAATTTTTATGACCGTGGAGTGAAATTTGTGGTCCCACGAGACATTTGTTTGGGAAATTCCTTGTGTGTCATGAGCTGCTGCTCCCACTCTAACTGACGATGTCACGCACTCAGAGAGCTGAGTTTTTAGTGGAAAATCTGAAAAGTTTGTGTTGTTTAAGGAGTGAAATCTCAAAAACAGTGAAAGATAGTTAGAAAGTTGAAAGATGAGTGAAAAGTGGAAAGATAAGTGAAGATTTTAAAGCAAGAATGGAGTCTGTAAGTGGAAGTATGATGAAGTTTGAGGAGCTCAAAGTTGAAGGAGTTTTAGGAGCAAAAGTCAAAGTTCCCCAGTCATTTCAGATGGGAAATTTTTTTGACAAAAAGTGAAATAATTCAAAAATTTTAAGAGTTAGAGATTAGAAAAGTCATAGCACACATGTCCTAAAGTAGCTGAATAGTTTAAAAGTTGAACGGTGAAAATCGGTGAAAAATTGTGGAAGGAGATAGGTGCCAAAAAACGTACGGAAGAAAAAGAAGAAGAAGAAGAAGAAGAAGAAGTGAATAGAAAGTCGAAGATCTATAAGTTGAAATGCTGACTCAGCATTTCAACTTAATAAAATAGAACTGAGTGCGTGGAGAACTTCCTGTCCCTGATCCCTGATCAAACAGCAGATCCTCCAGAGCAGAGGAAATACAAAGAAACATTTTTTAAAGATGCATATTTCATGTCTGGGGTTCAGTCTGCTCGTGTGGGTGTAAAATATGCAGGAACTGTTGTCTCTACAGCTGTAGACAGACTTCTAACACCAGCAGCTGTCAAACACTAATGATACAGTGTTTAAGGTGTTTCTTCAGGTGCTGTTACTGAAGTTACACCAATAACACTGTGGGTTGTAAGAAGCCTTTACAAGATGTGATGGTTTTACTTCAGCGTGTTAACAACAGAAGAAAGAGGACGGAGAACTCTTCACTGATTTAACTCCACTCTCTGAAAACAGGACTTCACTGGAGCTGCATGAAAAATACAACAAGGCCGCCTTAGTCTGAGTTCCCTTCAGCGTGAACCTGTTCTGGATGAGATTGAGAATGATTAATTCATTCTTTGACAGATGAAACTGGGACTGTTTATTTCAGAGGGACTCAGCCAAAGGGAAAGTTGGTCAGAGCAGCTTTTGTTCACAACAAATCAAACAGCTTCAGTTCAGAGGAACAACAGAATGAAAAAGCCTTTAATATGACTGACTGATGTGCTCCTGTTTCCTGATTTTAGATTAATATGATGATGATTTCTCTTTATTAAAATCACAGCTTAAAACCTGATATATGACATTTTTAGAAACATGGGAAAAGCATGTTTTTCTGTCTCCAGCGTTTTAAATATCTAGTTTTGTGTTACTAAAATCCTCATTTAAGGAGCTGGAACCTGCAAATATTTGATTTATCCAGGTGTTCAGAATAGGTGTGAATACATTTTCTCCATTGCTGATTAATATTACTCATGTTTTGAAATATGTAACAAGACCCAGTGTATTTTTCTGTCTCATGAAATAATTAAAGAGGAAGGAGGTATTGTGTTTTTTTAGGCTTTATTTTGTCCCTCTGGCACCCCTGTAGTTGCAAAAACATTTTTTCTCACAGTTTTTTTTTTTGTGTAAACTCTTATTTCAGCCTCTGTCTCTTTAAAGGTCTTTGCTCCAGAAACCTCCTTCTCTCTGATTGGTCAGCCTTCTTCAGGGCTGTAGGGGAGCAGGAATATGTGCAGACCTTGGTGTTTGAGGCCCTGACCTCATTGTTTAAGCAAGTCTTGTAAAAAGCAAATGATTCCAGGATTTCTTCAACATATGTTTGAAAATCTGTTACTTTATATCCATGTTTAGAATGTGGGAAAGCAGAATACCCCCTCTTTAAAGAACCATTTATCATTTATTCATATCGACCAATGAAAAGCCAACATCAGCCGACCACCACTCATCAACATTTAAGCACCTCCTGCAGTCAGAGTCAGTCTGAGGCGATATTTTACAGCAGGTGAGACATGTCTGAGTAGATGCCCTCTACCTGGTGTCAGCTTACAGTCTTAATTAGAGAGCGACCCCCCCCCCCCTCCTCTTTGTCATCCACTTCAGCACCAAAGCTTGGTTTGATGAAAGTAGCAGAGTCGTAATACTCGAGTCCAGCTTAATAGAGTCTTTGTCTGCGTTTCTTGTGGTGGTTGGGACGTTGTTTTCCCCGACTCTGTGTCAGCTACACAGAGTGTGCTTGTCTCTCTTCTGTATGTATTATACTTACAGTCTCTGCAGTTGAACTAATGTTTCTAGTAGAGATTCTTTACTCAACTATCACACTGTAAAATTCAGATCTAACTAGACGTTTAGTCCAGGTTGACACAGACAGCAGACTTCCTTATCCTGAACTCAATCTTGGATTTATTCATCATAATAATTCATGTACAAAAAGTTTGATACTAAAGTTCCACTAGTTTCCTGTGTCCCGCTTTGGGGACTTTCCCAGGACTTGAATTTGACTCGGGCTCAAACCCTGAGGACTCAGAACTCCGCCCTCAGGTGTGTAAGTGTGCATCATTTCTCACCAGTAAAGCTTTCAGATCCAGCATGTGTTCCTTCCCCAGGATGACGAGTGCAGCAGTGCCGCAGAACGTGTACCCTCCGTGAGCCTCCAGCCCGGGCACCCCGCTCAGACCGCCCTCCCAGTTCTGACACCTGGAACAAAACAGAAAGCACTCTCTGCTCCACGGAGGCACAAAACAGGTTTCAATAATTCAGGGTCTGAGGTGTGTTTTTCGGGGGGTTTGTACCTGAGGATCCAGCCGGTCGTGTCCTCAAACAGTTTGGGCGTGTGGATGTTTGTGAGCGACGCTACAGAAGCTGCACAGTACGCGCTCCTGGAGACGGAACGAGCAGAGACGTGTGTGAGCAGGAAGTCAGCTCCTCCTACAATCACATTTTATCTTCTGAGGAATCAGCCGACCAAACATAAACACCTGCTCAGGTTTCTGTGTGGCTCAGCCTTTAAATCCAGCTTGGCTGCAGAATACTTTAAAGTTTAGTCCTCTTTGTAGAGGCGGGCTGAAATGAAAAAACCTGAGAGACTTCGGAGTCTAATGAAACTCTGCAGATGATTTTTCTTACTTCATTAAAAGTTGACATTTCAAAGATAATGTGGATTCCTCAGGAGAGAAACACACGAGGAAAGAAAAAAAAAAACACACCACAGAGTTGAAATAATACAGAACGACAGCAGAACATTAATTGGTTTGCAACAGATAACAGCGTCCTCAGAGAGCAGAGTTACTTTGATTTCTGCAGCACTTTGTGGAGACAGAAGACGACACCTCAAAGCTGCTTATTAAAAAGACACCGAGCAGGAATCTACTCTTCTTCTGCAAGAGACGTGTGGGTATTCCTTCTTTTTTCATCAACAAAAAGGAGGAGAAAAAAAGCATCAAAACACAAACAAAAGAGAGACTTTCGTTAAAGACCGTCTCTGGTAAAACGATGGATGGAAGAAAGTGTCTGTTGCACTAAAAGCACGCTCTTGTTGTGTTTTAATCACTCTGGTGACGGTGTTGGCATAGCGACAGAAGAAAAACGTAAAAACAAAAGGTGAAAGAGGGAGGAGGAGGAGGAGGAGGAGGAGGAGAGCTCACCTGACATCCACCTCCCCTCCGACGTGCATCACAAACGAGCCGTCTGGCTGCTTCACTGACCAGAGGAAATCTAACAGCTTCTCCCTGGAGAGGAGTCAGGACAGGAGGAGGAGGAGGAGGAGGAGGAGGAGGAGTGAAAGACAATTTAATCAAACACTGAGAGGAACTCACTCTGAATGGATTGCAATCACAAACAGCACCAAGATTTGTGCATCATTTTCCTCCAGTAACCCTCACCCATCCTGACGCTGCACGTGACGAGCCGGACAAAGAGAGAGAGAGAGTCTGTCACATTTTATTTAGGAGTTAATCCATGAAATCTCACAGTTTATATCCAGCTCACTTCCTGAAGCAAGCTTGAAAATCGCAGCTGGTTCAGCTCAGAAATAAATCAATAAAACACTCACAGACAGACGAAACTCTGTGTATTCAAACTAATATTAACAGACTTTATGTTCAGATAAAATATTTTTAATCTCTTCCAGAAGCTCAGGGCTGTTCGCACCAATGTGAGTGAATAAAATGTTCTCCATGAGGCTCATTTGCATGGAAAAAAAAAAGCCTGTTTGGTTTAAAATGAATGCAAAAAAAAAACTCATTCACATGTATGTAAACAAAAAATCTCTTTGCATGGTAGACTTTGAACTGTCACTTGTAGATGTAGTGATGAACTGTGTTAACTGACAATGGTTTTCTGAAGTCTTCCTGAGCCCACGTGGTAATATCCTTTACACAATGATGTTGGTTTTTAATGCAGTGCTGCCTGAGGGGTCAAAGGTCACGGGCATTCAGTGTTGGTTTTCAGCCTTGCTGCTTACGTGCAGAGATTTCTCCAGATTCTCTGAATCTTTTGATGATATTATGGACTGTAGATGATCAAATCCATCAACTCTTTCACATTGTTGAGAAACATTGTTCTTAATCTGTCGGACTATTTGCTCACGCAGTTGTTGACAAAGTGGTGAACCTCGCCCCATCCTTGCTTGTGATCGACTGAGCCTTTCGGGGATGCTCCTTTTATACCCAATCATGACACTCACCTGTGTATTCAGATGAATTTAGGGTTAAACTGAATTTGTAAATCATCTGTTTTATGTTGGGTTTGTAACATAATAACATACACTCACATTGTTCCTCCTGTCTGAGTGACTTATTCAAGTTTATGGTCTTTATTGTTTTTGTTTAAAACTCTGAGTTTCTCTGAGCTGGAAGACGTAAATAAGTGATGGAAGCTTGAGAAATGAAACGAGTCCGATTAAGACAAAGGATCAAATTAAATATCAGCACTAAGATCCTGCAGGGTGGAACAAAAACAGTCCACTCAGCGCTCTTTAACAGCTGTCATTCTGTACCTGTCTATAATGTTATAGGCCTCGTCTGTGCCGATGATACAGAGGGCGTTAACAGCAGCATATGTGGGAGCGAGGTGGGCGTGTTGTCCCGGTCCGCCGGCGAAACCGCCCGTCGGGCTCTGACAGCGAGCCAGAAACTGACACACACTGAGGAGAGAAGACACAAAGACACACACCATGAAGGAGTTCATTACGGTGTTTCAACCACTGATGCATTCATCCTTTTTTATTATTCAGTATTTATGAGCCTCTCTCAAACGTCGGCCATGATGGAAGCTGAAGGGAAAACCTGCAGAAACTTTGACAGGAGCCAAAACTGACCTGAGAACAGTTCACTTCAGAGAGCAGTGTGTCGTAGGCTGCATTGTTAAAGCTCCTCGAGCAGGGCCTGTGTGTGTGTGTGTGTGTGTGTGTAAGGGTGTGACGGCAGCATTGGGCAGCACCAGCCGGCGTGTTGGCAAGCCTCAGCGTCACCATGAGAGAGTGGGTTAGCTTCCTGGCAGCGCTGCTCGCTCCGAGGCTTGAAGGGTTTCTTTGGGCTGGCGGTGATTTAATCAAACGACACTTTGGAGGCAAAATCACGGACGGTGTTTGAGGTCGCAAATATCACACCTGCCTGTTCGGCTCAGTTTAACCATTAGACACCGTTAGCCGTCATGCTAACTGCAGGAGCAGACGGACTGTGATGCTTCTTGAATCAACACGATATCATTTAAAGTTTGATAAAGCGTCTCTCTGACTTTTTTAACCACCTTTAAGGTTTTTTTTTCTTTGCTGCTTTATTTAAAGACGATTTCCTGCAGTCTAAGGTTAAAAACTGAGTTCCTGTTGAACAGGATTCTCAATAATATCCTTTAAAGATCTTGTTTTCACTTTTTTGTCTCATATTCTGTCGGGTTTCTTCTTGTTTTTGTGTCCTTTTGTCGACTCTGAACATCACACCGACTGTGTGATAAGTCTGTGTGAGCACAGCTGCTGCAGTTCATCACTGATGCAAAAATTAAAAACTTCACAATGGTCATAAATAAAAGAGTCTTTGGCAGCACACGGGCAGTATTTGGCTCTATCGCTGCCCCTTGGTAGCAGAGCAGTTGTAAAGTGTGTGTGTGTGTGTGTGTGTGTGTGTGTGTGTGTGACTCACTCTGAGGCGACGGCAGAGGGGATGGGCTCTTCTAGAAGCTCCAGACTGTGAAGAATCCAGAAGCAAAGCCACGGTCTGCTAGCATCCAGACACTACACACACACACACACACACACAGATGATCACATGATCAGACGAGCATCAGATGACCAATCACAGCCAAGAAACAGACGGTGTTTGTTTCTTTCTGATGTTTGTGATTAAAGCTGGATCAGAGATGAGGCCAAAATATGAAGAATAAAACGTAAATATAAATAAAACGTGTATTTTACTCTTCTTCTTCTTCTTCTTGTTTTTGTTTTTGTCGTGCTGCAGGCCTACCTCATAAGCATCTGATAAGTGCCGTAAACCTTTCTTCAGGTATTGGTAGTGTTGTTCCCGCAACAAGGTCGGCCTAGAAGAAAAACACAGAACAGAAACAACCAGTGAATATAAAAAGGAGACGTTGCTACAGACGTTGAAATGAAGAGGCTTCACATTCTTCTTTATTTTTCACGTTTGTTTACATGTTAAATTCATGTTTGTAATGTAATTCTGCTCATACGGCCTCCAGATTTCATCTTACAATGTTTGAATCGTGGCGCTGACACTAATCAAACACCAAAGTCGTTCAGAAGAAACTCAACAACCCTCACAGCTGGTGTCTCAAATTGAACGGATGAGGACAAAAGACGGGACGAAAGCTACGATACGAAGCAGAAAAGAGGAAAACAAAAACGTTGAGGATGAAGAATTAGAAATTCTGTTGTTTGCAGGTCAGAACAGTCTTAAAAACATCATGAAGATAAAGTCCTGATAAAATCCAGATCCAGATCCTGCAGAGAGGCTCAGACTGTTACTGTAAGACAGACCTGAGCATGAAGAAATAAACGTTAGACTGAAATCAGATCGCTCCTTATTGATTATTGAACTCCAGGGGACGGGTCCATGTTACAGCAGCAGAAGTCACACACTGCTCTCTTTCATCATTTTAATGCCAGCTCTCACACACACACACACACACACACACACACACACAAGTCAAACCCAGCTGATGCCACCCCCCCACCGCCCAACCAGTCATATTCACCGTGTGCCCTTTTCACGCTGTGCTCGCCATGACGACTGTAATTACACTCCACCTTCTCTGTGTTAGTCACAGCTCGCTGCTCGAGGTTTCATAGCAGCGATTCTCCAACGTCACAACAATCAGAGGGGAACGATGCTAAACAGCTAAAAGCCAGAACGCCCACCGCTCGCTCTGCTCTGCTCTGCTGCGTGTCAAACCAGGATTCAGCTCTGCTCTGAGGGATGTGGAGGCAGACCAGCTGCAGGGAAACAAGACCATTAAATCTGTAGTGACTAGTCCTTAAAATAGCCGCTACCGGCTGGTAGTAGGTGAGAAGATGGTTCAGGTGAACCCCGCAGACGAAAGCCAGTCACTGGGATCAACTTCAAAACCCTTTTATTGCCCTTCTGTGTTTCGTGTGAGTCGTTTTAAAAAGGAACAGGTCAAAACCTGTTTGCTGCTTCTACTACAGGCAGCCACCCCCAGCCCGCACCGACGCCTTCCATGAACTCCGAATGAAACAGATTCTTCAGGACGGCGACGTTTTAGCAGGACAGTTTTTTTTTTCTGTAGATAAAAAGTCGTGTTTGTGTCTGTAACTTCCTTTGTGTGACTTTTTCTTTATTTTGTCTTTTTTTTTCATTTCATTGATGATTTTAATCCCTGAGTGTCACGACTCTGTGCTCCTAATATTATGACTTTTTTTCTGATAACATTACAACTTTAAAGAGAGGGTGTTGGGTTTTTTTTCTGTTTACACCAAGCAGTCCGGTACGGATCAGTACAGTTTGGTACGGATCAGTACAGTCAGGTACCGATCAGTACAGTCAGGTACGGATCAGAACAGTCCGGTACGGATCAGTACAGTCCGGTACGGATCAGTACAGTTTGGTACGGATCAGTACAGTTTGGTACGGATCAGTACAGTTTGGTACGGATCAGTACAGTCCGGTACGGATCAGTACAGTCCGGTACGGATCAGTACAGTCCGGTACGGATCAGTATAGTTTGGTACGGATCAGTACAGTCCGGTACGGATCAGTATAGTTTGGTACGGATCAGTACAGTCCGGTACGGATCAGTATAGTTTGGTACGGATCAGTACAGTCCGGTACGGATCAGTACAGTTTGGTACAGATCAGTACAGTTTGGTACGGATCAGTACAGTCCGGTACGGATCAGTATAGTTTGGTACGGATCGGTACAGTCCGGTACGGATCAGTATAGTTTGGTACGGATCAGTACAGTCCGGTACGGATCAGTACAGTCCGGTACGGATCAGTACAGTTTGGTACGGATCAGTACAGTCCGGTACGGATCAGTACAGTTTGGTACGGGTCGGCTCGGTAAAGCCTGATCCTGTTTGTGTTTGTGTATAAGCAGGATACTGATATCTGCGTCAGCTACACAATAGTTTGACGGCATAGCAGCGCGACACAGTGCACCCCACAAATAAATCCAACAAAGAAGAAAAATGAGACAGAAAACGAAGAGCAACAATGGAAGTCATCCAGGAAGTGGTCGTCTTTGTGATCGGCATGAGGCTCTTTGTTACGAAGCACAATCAAGCTTTGATTCAGGGCAGGGTTGTGTGTTTTCATCGCACAGGAAGTGATGATTCTTTCCACCAATCAACAGACTGCAGTGTGTCTAGCTCCACCTTCTGGGGTTGGATCGGTATGTCTGGTACGGGTCGGTAATTTGGGGACCCGTCCCAGTTTTAATGAAAGGAAACGCCACACCGCTTGGTGGTACCTCTGTGGTAGCTTTACATGATTTACAGCCCTCTGGAGCTATGGACAGACCTTGGTGTTTGAGGACCACCCCTCCAACAAGTCATGAAGCAGTTTGGAGATCCTTATGTGATGAACTCATCATTTCAGCAAGTCTGGTGAAGATCTGGTGCTATTTTTAGACCGTTTTGATCAGTTTACAGACAGATTCAGGAGTTTATAGAACATATGAATACGTCGCAGTTTGAACATTTGCACACCTGCACCTGTAGGAACATACAGCATTGTTACCTTGTGTCCAGGTTTTAAATATCAGAAAGCGGAATACCCTCTCTTTAAATATCAAATCTTGACTTTATTTTTTTAGCTGTGACTGTAGTTCTCTTTCATACAGATGTGATGAGAAGAGAAAATGACAGAAGCAGTGATGAATGTCAAACTGTAACACTCCTCCGTCCCCGGGTTCATCCTGATATGTAGCACACAGTCCATTATCACATTATTATTTCATTATCAGGGACGTTTTTGAGTGCTACCCTTCACATCCTGAGCCTGACTCACCGTGACCTGAAACAAGTCGTTGCTCTGAATTTAAAAGTGAAGAAAGGAAAATGTAAGTGCTTGTCCTTTCTGGAATAATTTGGGAGACTGAATGGATCTTTGTTCCCCGCCTAAAGCAGCCTTCAGCACTTCAAGAGATTCGACACAACGAGGCACAAAGGCCACAAAAAGAGTCTTTGTGGAGGAAAATAAAAGACAAGAGGGATTGTTTAAAAAGCATTCGACAGGAGAACGACACATCAGCTCCAACTTTAACAAATCTAAAAATCAGGACCCTTTCTTTTCCTCCTGTGTGTCGAACTCTGTGTGATCAGTGACTAAACATCCATGCCGTGACACTCCAGTCCACGCGGTTGTCATAGAAATGAAATGAGTCACTGATGACAGCTGAGAGCAGCAGCCGAGTACGTGAGCCAATCAGCACGTTTAGAAAACTGCCTTCATACATCAGCGTGCCGCCATCTTTCCCAGCGAACAGCGGGCGTGGGTGTGCTGTCAAACAACGCCGCAGCCAGTGAGCGGCGTTCGCTGAAATGTCTCACAGCGGCAGGAAATGAATTTAACATTAAGAGAGTGTGACTGTACGGTGAGATTAACTTCATAACGACTGAAGCTCATCCGACACCCCCCCCCCCCCCCCCCCCAACACACACACACACACACACACACACACTTTAAAGAGTCAATAATTACAACGAAGAGCTAACCTGTGTCGTCTCTGAAGGTTTGTTTGCTTTTGTGAGCCATAAATATTATTTTCAGTCTGATTTATTCAACTGACAAATCCTGAAACATGTTTTAATCCAAGATATTAAAAAGACAAAAATAAGGTCTGAATTACTTGTGTAAGGCAGTTGCCTAAATAAGCCAAAAGGTGGCGCTGTTGTGCCGTCTACACCCTCAGGTTACACAGATTATTACTGCTTGTCCTTCATGTTTTGGCTCAGTGTTCGTTTATGGTTTGAAAGGTACGTACCACAGATTGTTCTCAACATCGTAGACAAACATTTTAAAGAATGAAGAGTTGATGTGCTGTTTTGCTTAAACTTTTAGGTTATTAGGACGTTTGATTGTCGTCTGACAAACTTTGAGGAGATTGTAACTTGTTTTCGTATGAGTACGACAGACGTGATATCTGCTAACTTTTTTTTTTAGCTGTGTTAGCTTCTCTCAGCTACGATCTGCTATTTTTGTTTTACCTGTGGGTTTTCTATTATGCTGTTTTGAGCCGAAACCTGGCCTTGAGAGTGTTGGGTAGCTGTGAAGGAGAATTTGAAAAAACTGTACAACTGTTGTTAAATGACTTATTCTGACACGCAGTGTTCGTTTATGGTTTGAAAGAGGTTTGAGAGAAAGCTGCTGGCGTCGAAGCTTAATAAACGGCGCGGTTTCAGCCACGATCTCGACCGGTGTGTCCGACTCGTCCCTCACCTTGCAGCCCACCAACACCAACAGAACTACTAACACAACGCAGAGGCTCCGGGTGTCGAGAGGCGCAACATCACACGGGCGTTTGGGTTACACTTGTATTGAGTTAAAAAAAATCTGCCAGTCGGGTAAGAAAACTTTCCCTGTCAAGTTTCTTGGAATTAGAATAAAACTTTGTTTTACTCTTTACAAGCGACTCAGAACTGATTTGTGTCTTTAAATAACTTCAAATAAGACATTTCCTGATATGTGGCTCATATTAAGTCTAACAAGACGTTTTTTTAAACTGAAAATAAAACATAAAAACTTGCTTTCATTTCAGTTTTTGCAGTGTAATGAGTGAGTGGAAACGTTGCTTTTATTGTGTCCTCTGCTATAGATGAGACACTTTTATGATTTATGTTGATCTTATTAAGTTTCTTTATTGTTCTCAGTGGAAAAACACCCTTCAGGTAATGAACTGAAAAAAACGTTTTATCAAATCACAAAATAAAAAAGATAATGTTGTATCACCAGTTTGACTGTTTTGATGAAATTATGATTATTTTATAGACTCAATCACTGCAGACAGGATAACAGTGACACTACCTCATACCTAAATCACACAATTAAGGATGTTATGCTGTAACTAAAGGTGCTTCTTAACTGCAGAAACTTACCCAGGAACTAGGGACTTTTTGAGGAACTTTGAGCTTTCCACTGCAAAAAATTAGAGTCTGGGTTAATTGACCTAACTCTTGAAACAGCCCTGAGAAAAGAGTAGTGCATTCCAGAGGTTCAGGAACTATATGGAGCAGGGTCTGCGAGCTGAACGTTTCTGAATGGTCCACTACTCGCAGGGTTTTCATTAGAACCGTTTAGTTCCTGGTAATGCATTTGCAGAAGCTCAAATTTCAACTTGCCAGCTAGTCTACAGGTAAGGAAAGTCATAATGGGGTGGATTTAATGAATGGAGTCAAAGGATTAGCTCACTGTGGCTAAAATTAGCAGAGCTAGCTAGCAGCACCAGCCTCTGGTCCTCTTTGCAAGTTTACATCCATGTACAGTACCTGTATTTGTGCATCGCTCTGGCCAACTTTACCTCCGTTTTCTCAATGATAATATAAAAAAACATGCTGTACAAGGAGATGTTACTGTCTAGTTAGTAGTCGCTATCAATCAAGGCTACAGCCCCTGCTAGCGACTGATGCTCAGACATAATTCTAGGACCAAACTAAGACACGTGATCGCTATTAAAAATTAAATTAAAAAAACCCTCAGGTTTGATGTAAAAATCAGTGGGACATCAAGAAGCGGGGAAATCAGAAATCCCCGTGTGAAGCCTCGTGATAAAACCCCAAACTCAGCAACCCTTCAAGGACCTGATCCTGCAGGTTTGCTGTAACAGCACAGGTTCTCAAACCTCTGGATACTCACTGCGGTAAGCTGTGTATTTGCTTGTAAACGTTGAAGACTTCTTCGATGCTACGCTCCACTTTTTTCTGGTGGGAGAGAAGAGGAAGAGAGGAGAGCTCATGATCAGTCAAAATGTCCATGTAGACTCTCAGTCATCCAGGTCAGGGTTGGTCCAGACTCCATACAGTCCGGCTGCCTTGTTTTCAAGTCTTCCGAATGATTTAGTCAAACACTGACCAGATGCTTGGCAGGGGGGCTTCTTCATGTTTACTGTTATTTACAAAAGAACATTGTTTTACTGTAGTTCTGTGTTTCGTATGTTATTAAGCTGAGTGGTATGTTTGTGTTTATTAAATATCAAAACAGAGACCAAAGGTTAAGAGAGAGAGTGAAATATATTTATAACAGGGCTGTAATCCATCATAAAATATCTAATTGACATGCTCTGTTTTCCTTGAGAGTCATGATCTGTCTTACAGACTTAATTCAGAAGGGCTGTGTCTTACTCAGGCTTAACTCTTTAAGTAACTTAGCTGACAGCTAACTTAATAAATCTCCTTAAGTTGAAATGGCAGCCTATAGAGTCCCAGCAGACATGCATACATCTTTTATTTAAACTACAGATGATAACTTGATTTGATTTTTACTCGGCATTACATGATCATATCTCACCTCTCTAATAGTGCAAAAAAATTAAAAACAAATTGAAAAAATAAAAACGAAATACACTCATTTCCATAATTAGATGGGGGGGAAATGGCATCAAACCGTTATCACTGTGTGGTTAAAACATTAGGAGTGCCCCTCGGCTTCCGTACCACCCACCAAAAGCTAAAATTTGCTAACTTTAGCTTGGTAGAGCACATTAAAATATATTTACGGACATGAACTATATCTCCTAGAGCTCATCTTGTGTATTCAATAACAAAAATAGAAGAGAAGAATACGTGTGTTACAGTTTAATAACTGTTACATTCACACAGATGCGAGTAAACCTAGAGCCAACGGCTGGTGGTGTTCTGACAATTTGTGCTACCTTGTTAAAAATGCCATGGTTGCGTGGTTACATTAAAATAGGCAACTAAACCTCTTCTCATTTAGCTACCATTTTCAGAGATTCGAAAGCGAGTCTTGATATTCTCTATGACAGCTAAATCCAGGATTATAAGGGAAGTGTGACTAAGTAGACTCGCACCCGATAAAATTACCACCTTAACTACCCGCCGGATTTGCATAGAAAGTGAACTGCAGCATGTTTCGATACGTTGTTAGGAAATTTTAACTAAAATTACAACAGAAACACGCTGAACGTTTGGGGGAAGTTGACTTATGGTTGTAATAGTAACAGGCATACATGACTGTGGCTTAGCGCAGAGCCGCTTAACTGCATGTTTTGACAGGTAGCACTTCTCGACAGAACGCCGGTCTACAGGAGCAGTGTTAGCATTAGCCACATTAATCTAAAAGAGCTAATCTGTGCTCCGCTCACCTGCTCCACTGAAGTCACCGTCTCCACCCCATCATCCGCCAACATTTCTGCGGAGTGGAACTCATTGAAGCACCTCAGAGGTATCGGTAAACCGTCCATGATGCTGATCTGACCCGGATCAATGCTCGGGGTTCGTTTGTTTTGATAGTTTGCTCACTTCCTGTTGAGGTTTGAGTAGGGGCGGAAACTGCGCGCGTACCCTTAACGGCGTCCGCACTTCTCGTTAAAGTCGCTTTACTAAAATCTGCTATGAAAACACGTTTGCAATTTTTGTAACGTTAATTTTTCTTTTTCCCACTCCGATCTCTCGCGCTTTTCTCGCTGACGCTGAAAGAAGGAATTCCTATGCACGCTTTATTCCTGCCCTTTGATCTGCGACAAGTGCGGGCAAAACGCAACACACTAGAACCGGAAGTGTAGGTACGGCGGCTTCAAAATAAGACTCATGAAGTCGCGTCAATTTTAGTCCTTTATTAACAAAGTAAAAACAGTAAATAAACGGCATATTTTGGTCTGCTTAATGTGATAATGATTTTAATTTTTTTTGCTATTACAAAAAAGTAGTTGTAGTTTAGTAGACTTTGCAAAAAACAACAACTTTTTTTCTTTTTTTATAGCTTAAAGGGCATTTGTGGTATAGCTGACTTCTACCTAATTTTGTATTGTACTTATAGTTTACACAAGATACCAATTCTTGCTCTAAATAAGCTCCTCTGGTGTTAATTCTCAAATGTATTAAAATGACTTATTAACGTTAGTCACTCTTCTTTTTCTGTAAAATCTTTAAAAGAAATACCAGTACGTTGCAAACAATTTTGCTAAGGGGATTTTTTTTTTTCCCCATTAACCTAATTTTTCTTTAGGTCATCCAAAAGTGAAGTACAGAAGAAAAATATTTTGAAGTCCTTTACAAACTTCAGTTACAATAAATGATTTTAATCTAACCATGTCAGAGAATAATTCAGATATTTAAGTATTTAAATCATTTGAATAGTGATTTTTCTATAAGCTACAACTGCAACATGAAGACTAGTTATTTCCATATACTGAAAGTTATTCTTAATGGCATTAAATCTTGATTTGGTTTCGTAGTCAGGAGTTAATTCTATGTAACAAGTTAGATATTCAAAATAGATTCTAATTGAATTTGATGTCAAAAACACACAAACATATCAGCAGAGACAAATCGGCCCGTTTTGTTCACAAAAAAAAACTTCCTGTGAATTACCAAATTAGAAAGAAAAAAAACATTTAATCATGTCATAGCTGTGTCAAAGACTTTTAAGCTGAAAACCTTCACCGGAAGCCTTCCTCTGTTAATGAATGTGACTTGATAAAAGTCCACCGTCCGCACCCACTGCCTGCTGCTGGAGGCTACCTGAGAAGCTGGAGCATCCCTGTTTTGTTCCCCGCCGCCCCATCCTCAGAGAGCCGAGCCACAGCCTCATGTTGTCGGTGTGAGCAGACATGGGCAGAGATCCGTCATCCGTCTCTGAGTTAGCTGAGTGGAGGCTTTGATTTCTCATTCAAACACACATCCAAGCACCATGGCCAAGCAGTACGATGTGCTCTTCCGACTCCTGCTTCTCGGAGATTCTGGGGTTGGAAAAACATGTTTGCTGTGCAGATTCACGGACAACGAATTTCACCCATCTCACATCTCCACCATCGGTAAGAATCAGCTCCATTCAACCAGTTTCTCCAATTTTATCCACCAGTGTTGTCTAAAATGAGCATTTCCTTTCAATTGCATGGTTTTCCTTTGATGTCATTTGCTTATCACCTCATCTTTGTCAAATGTCAACATAAACTCCTCAGATTGAACCTGAAGAGGAATTCACTCAGGGTAGGTGTGTGTTTGTCTGCAGAGAAACAGTTGACTGTAAAATCAGGGTGATAAAATTGTTTGGGGAAGCCCAGAGAGGGAAGATCCAACACTTGGCAGCCATGAAGATGAGTTTACCAACTGTCAGCACTTGGCTCTGACAGGCGAAGCTAGTGCCATCCAAACTAAGAGCCCAGAATACTTTTCGTTTTGTTTGGCATCAGACGACTTTTTTTACTCAGCAAACTGAAGGAACTGACGGGTCTGTCAGGTGGATCCAGAACCTCGACTGTTACATTTCCAAGTTTAATAACTTAGAGGAGCGCCGTATCGTGGTGGTCCAAGAAAGGCGCCTTTTCTGTCTGAACAAATCATCTTTACTTTTATTAAAAACATTTAAAGAGGGGGTATTCTGCTTTTCTGTATTTATACTCAAACTCAAACTTAACGGTCAGTTTCTAAAAAAATATGAGATTTTGACGAGATCTTCATGAGACTCTGTGAAAAGATGAAGTCATCGCAGAAGGATCTCCGAAAAAATTTCTGATACATGAAAGGGGGCGGGCCTCGAACACCAAGGTCCACCTCAAGAGGACTGGCCAATCACAGGGAAGGGGGTTCATGGAGCAGGAGCCTTAAAGGCTGATTATGCTTTCCATTCAAACGAGAGACCGCGTGAGGCTTTTATGTTTTTCTCACTCCACGTGGCGTCCGTACCCCAAACTGCAGGGGGCGATGTATCGCAAACACACGTCTACCGCAGAACTAAATCAGAGAAGAAGAAGATGTTTACACCATTTTTTTCCCCACAAATTTCTCCTCCCAGCCAAGTTTGGTCGCAAATTTACTCCAGGAATCGTTTATCACGCGGTCGTCACGGCGATCTCTGTGGGTTGGATCATATAAATGCCGATATATTTATTGTACTTCAGACACGAGGAGCTCCTGTTCGTCGGCACGACTCCGCGTGGAAGTTCGAAGTTTTCAGAGGCACGTGACGGGGACAATTTTTCCCGTGAAAAGAACTGTGCGACGGGGCGAGGCCGCACGTCCACACGACCTCAAAGAAAAACTTAACGTTTCAGACAGAAGCTGAAATAAATAAACAAATAGATAAAAACCCTAAACTAGAGCACACTTCCCCCTCTTTAAAGCCTCCTGTGAATAAATATATTTTTGAGTAAATTCTTTACCTTCTTTCTTGATGATGCTTAAGTTGGTTTTTGAGAAAAGAAAAAAAACAATTTGCTGAATATTTGTTGACCAGTAACAGGAAACGTAAAGATGGGACCGATCAACTAATGAGAACGTTTGTACACAAAGATTCCAGTTTCCTTCTCACATTGTGCACGTTTAGTTACAAATCATGTCTAGGGATGGGTATAGTTAACTGAACCGATTAGAAATGGTTCGATCCAGTGACATCATCAGCCTGAGCGATTCCCTCCTTGATTCTTTACATGACGCCGGAGCAGCAAACCGTCAGTCGCGTGTGTCCAGAAGCATCCAGGTCCAAACTGAACCTGTAAAGCCTCCTTTCTCCTTTCTGGCATTGGTACGAGTACCCATCCTTAATCACGTCTGACTTTGCGTCGTCTCTCGTGTTGTAAATTTAGGCTCTGAGTCGTCCTCTGTAGTTAGATTCGTATTTCCCAGCACCACAGGAGAGCCTCCGTGCTTCACTTTGAAACTGGGTAAATGAGGACACACAGCCAGCAGTGCTCTTCTTTTTTTTTTTTTCCCCACACGCTGCAGCGTTTTCTCGTCTTTTTGTGGCAACTCTGCTCGTTTTCTTTTGCGCGCTGTTAAAAAGACACGTTTCCTCAATCTGAACTTCCATCTTTGAGGTCGCTCCTCTGAAAGTCTTTTTGCAGTAATTGGCTGTAATGTGGAGAGAAGAAAACAAACGGAAGTTGAAATGAGGACAGAGTCGTCCTGCTTGTGATGGATGGATGGATGGATGGATGGATGGATGGATGGATGGATGGATGGATGGATGGATGGATGGATGGATGCTAGGGGAGAAAAGACAGAGGACGTGCTGTATTTATAAAGTCAGGATGATAAATCATCAAACAGGTGAGCGCCGTTTGTAAATAGACGGAGCATGAAAAGATGACACGGAGAACACAGTGATTGGTTGACTTCTGGTGTGTTTGCATAAAATCCTGTTATATGAAATGAGTTGCTGTCAGCTTTGATAGTTGCTCTCTGAACTCCAGTAAACACAGCATGAGGCTTTTAGGCTCAGACTGTAAGGGTACGTTTAAAGAGGGGGTACTGAGCGTGTGCAGATTTCCAAACCTCTGCATGTTAATGTTGTAGAAATCCATGAATCTTCACGAGACCGGCTAAAATGATGAGGATGTAACCGCTTCACTACACATTGGAGTTGCGGACCTCAAACACCAAGGCCTCCAGAGGGAAGGCAGTTTGTGGATCCTTAAAGAGACAGTTACTAAAAAAATAAACAAAGTGTTTCAGACAGCGGATGAAATAAGAGGGTTTTTTTTAGCCCTAAATCATGTAAAGCTACTACAGAGGCACCAGATGGTCCGTATAAAGACTGGAAAAAATCCCACAATACCCCTCTTTAAGTTTGAGTTTTGTATTTCCAGTCCCTACCTTTAAATCCTTGACCTTATGACACCATCTCTTTTTTTTTATTTATTTATTTTAAAAGACAAAGCAGTGGAGCAAGCTTTGCTACAATGAAAAATAAATCTCTAGCCTTACATGAATTTTGATATTCCAGAGTTTAGGAGCGTTACATGAAATAAAAAGCTGATGATTATGAGAACAGTTGAGTTCTTGAGCAGTTTAGTGTTTTAATCTTCAGATGTTTTTTCAGCAGCTGATGAAGGGTCTACTATCCTCCTCCTCCTCCTCCTCCTCCTCACCTGCTCCTCCTGATCATGACATATGTTCAGAGGTGTTCTATTTTAAGCTGTGCGTGTCTACGGCTCTCTTCAGGAAACTCCGCCCTCCTGTGGATTCATGTCTACATCATGCATCACTGGTATCTGTGCTGCCTCTTGAAGGACCTGAAGTGTGCTTTTGTTGCCATGTTTTCGAGGACTCGTAACCACCAGGGTGCAGGAGAATCCGGCTCCTGCGTTGATGCGGATGCTTGTATACTTGGACTGCTTCTATAAGCCGTGACTGGAGGCGTTTTCTGATCCTGTAATAACTCAGACTCCTCTTCCACAGACAGAGAGATCAAGAGTGACCACCGTCAGAGCTCCTCTGTGGAGGATCAATAAATAATTTCCCAACCTTCACGCTGACAGAGGGATATAAATTCTCCCTCCATGCCCCCCTCACGGGCGGCTCTATAATTCATCACTGAGTTACACCCAGAAAAAAAGAAAAGCTCCACTTTTCAGGTTAATTTAACCCGAATCTGAATCTTTATTTAGCTTCTTATTTTCCTTAAAGCGAGGGTATTCTGCCTTTTTAAGTCTTTATCTTGTCCCTTCGGTCCTCTCGTAGTTTCTTTCTTTCTTTTTTTATTGTGCAACAAGACGAGACGGTGACAAGGACAGACGAACAGATGGTAAACAAAGTGCTTTTAGCAGTGATGGTAATGATACTGATGCAGTGCTTTCATAAGAAAACAACAGAAATAAGTTTTCATAAAGAAAAAAAAAGCAGGAAAACAAAAGTAAATAAAGTATCTTTACATGATTTACAGCTAAAAAAACAACCTTTTTTAATTCCAGCCTCTTTCTGAAACACTTTGTTTTTAGCTGCTGTCTCTTTAAGGCTCTGTGCTCGAAGAACCCCCTTCCCCTCTGATTGGCCAGCCCTCTGGAAGCCTATTGGCAGACCTTAGTGTTTGAGTTCCCTTCAACGCATCACGAACCAGTTATCTCAAAGTCAGACGAGCTGTCGCCACAGTTTAAACATTTTGTTTCACATATTTTGGCTTTTTTTTTTTTTTTTTTTCTGCTGTGAGACGCTGCAGATAAATACGTCTCTTTTGCATTTCTGAGGAAAGGGAAGGACATCCTCGGTTTGTGTTCACACTATCAAAGAAAAATCACTCTTTAAAGGAAACGACCCGAAACCACAGAACGAGACGTGAATTCAAATATGAGCCGAGATTTCTACCTTTGATTTGATCCTCAGAGGATTTCTCACAATGGAGGCTGAACTCAGAAACCTGTGAGGGGGGGTGATTATTACACCCCGCTGTGAAGTCAATGAAGGATGAGACTTTATTCCCACATTACTGTCAGATATATATGATAAAAGATCCAACACATGCTCTATAACCCTTCTTTAAATCAGTCAGACGAGCAGCTTTTACCTGAAGCTCACTCACTCAGGCAGGCAAGGAGCTGCTTTTATTTTACAGGTCACTTTGTTCCTCGTAAGGTTTTTATCTGCGCTGACGGTTCACATTTCTCAGGCGAGAGGAGGAGCTGCTGCTGTTGGGATGATTTAGTGACGCCGTTCAGCCACACTGCTGAGTTTAACCTTCTTCAGTGTTTCCTCTGCAGCCTCGTCACCGCGCTCCTTACAGCTCCCGGCTGACACCACGCCTGTGAGTTACACCAGCAGGTCCCGCCCTCCGTCATTGTTCAATAAGCAGCCGTCCTCCCGCCGGCGTTACGGTCACGGCCTGGTCAAACACGCCGCCCTCTGTGGGTCACAGCAGCCGCAGACGTGGTCGTCTGTTAAAGAGGTTATCTCCTGGTGCTCCTGGACTCCTCCAAACGAAGAGGCTGGAAGCGGCTCCACCGGTCTGAGTGTCCTTCCTTCCTCTCTCCTCGTGCACAGCCTGAGAAAAACACTCTGCGCTCTGTTTGAAGTGACACATATCAACTAAAAATCACTAAAAGCACCTGGTGTTTTATTTTCCCTAAAGGTCACTTTAATCTGAGAATCTGTGAGCGTAAACTCACGTCTGGAATCAGCCTCCAGTGGCCGTTCCAGGAACTGCAGCTAAACTTCTACCTGAGATTATCTGTCAGCTGGTAGTTTGTTCTATAGGAGCCCATCTGCCAGTTTATGGAGGAGGTTCAGGCCTCAATAAAACAGAAAATCTCAAATTTAATATCATATTTATAGAATATTAAATCAAGTTATAAGATAAGATTTAACTATGTAAGAGAAACTGTGATAAAAGAGGCCAAAAACGGTCAGAAATAGTGTCGTAACATCAGGATCATGAGAAACAAAAATCAAAGTGCGGATATATATAAAGTAATAATGTCTGATAAAATATTATTGTTATAAGACGGTAAAAAGTATGAAAAATGAGGTAATTATCATGAGATTGTAGAAAAAACAGTCAAAATTATGAGAAAAAAATTCATCAAAAAATACCAATAAAAGCTGTGATTATGAGGTATCAGGTAAAATTATGATATAGATAAAATAATCAGATTAAAAATTAAAACTATGAGAGAATTAGTCAAAACTACGATAGGAAGCTTTTTTTTGGTGATAAAAAGAAGTAAAATAATATAAAATAATACAACATATTTTATTTTTACAAAGTCAAAAATATAAGAAAGAAAGTCCAAATCATGAGACAAAACTTTCAAACTATGAGATACTAGAATTTATGAGAAAATCAGACAATAAATAGACTCAAAATGATAGAGTGTAGATGAGCATTTTAGGAGGTTAGAATTCTGAAATAAAAAGTTTAAAACATGAGATTTTAAGTCGTAATCTGAGATAAAACAATGAGAATCTCCTATATGAGATTAAAGTTGTAAATATGAGAAAGATTAAAGTCAGCATGAGAATAAAGACAGCGATGACACAGCTGGTCAGTTTTATTGGATAAAAAGTCAAAAACATGATATGAAAAGATTTAAACTGTGAGTGAAATGAGACAGAGTCAAAATAATGAGAAAACAATGAGATAAAAGTTGAGAATAGGAGGAAGTTAGTGAAGAATATGAGATTTAAGGACATTTTATTGGATATTAAAGGCCTGGTTTCAGATGATGAAGCTGACAGAAATGAGGACTCGTACTGGACTCTAAATGTTGGTCCCTCGTCCTGCTGTGTCCCTCTCAAACACCTGGACGTGTCTGCTTCTCCGTCCTCTGCTGTTAAACTAACCCCAGGTGACAGAACCTCTCCACAGCCAGTCTGTGTCGGAGCATCCGCCCGTCCATCCGTTAGAGAGCCTGTCGCTGTCACCTGACACGTCTCACCTCCTAATCCGTCCTGCACATTCGGACACAGCCACCCTGGTAATTAGTCCAGTCAGCTGTAGGTGTGTACCCATTAGTTTTTACATGCTTTCCACACTGCTGATTGTTAACGCTGTCGTGTTAAATTAACTGCCGTCTCTGCTCACACCTCGAGCTTCTCTTTACTGCCGCAGAGGAAGAAAGCAGGTCCAGCAGGGATGAAAGGACCTCATTTAGTGGAGGATAATCTCACGGTGGAACACGTTCCCTCCTGTAACAGTAGAAAGAGTGACTCCCGCTTGTAGCGATGGAAACACCAACAGCAGTTTGAATATCGACTTTCTAACAAAGAGACATTTTTTAAACCTTGACGACGGCCTCGACCTCCCGGGCCGTTTGTTCTTTGCTGAGTTCTTCTTCTAATCCAGACCCTCACAGAAGCCATGAGATGAGTTTGGCTCAGAGTTTTTGTTTAAAGCAGAGAGGAGAGTCTGAATAGTCAAAGCTGCCTCTCTCTCTCTCTCTCTCTCTCTCTCTCTCTCTCTCTCTCTCTCTTTTTCAAATGAAACTCTAAATGTTGTCTCGATTCTCAGCCAGAACATGTGATCGTAAACACGATTTAATTACAGATTCCTGATGAAATACAGACTCCATTTACAAGAACAATACCTGTTAATTAACATCTCTGTAACTATGACAGAGTTAGCCAAAAAGCTAGTTTCCATCTGTGGTCCAAGGCCAGATGATAAAATAGGTTACCAAAAAAAAAAGGAAAAAAAAAACATTTGGGAGAGAGCAAAAAAAAATAATAAATAGAACACAAATAACACCCTTCAGTTCAACGTGACTACAAACTACATAAAAACATGACAGTGAGTAACCACAGAAAATACAAAAAAATGCAAAATATACAAATCCTTAGAACTGTAAAGCCTGACGGGTCAAAAATATCCAGAAATCCATTTTTTTTTTGGAGGGAACTGAGATGTTTATTAACCTTTTCAACAAAATCCACAAAAAATTTTGTTCTGAAATTTTGTTTATGATTTATTTTTTGTGTCATATTTAATAAATTGAACATTTTTGGTGACTTTTTTTAATTAAAGTTTTTGGTAATTCTGCAAACATTCAATACAGAGAATACTTGAGTTGCTTATGCTGTTTCAGTGATAAAAGTCTTTCGGACGAAAACTAAAAATGCACTTTTAGGCCATTTTCGGCCGAAAATTTTTGGTGACTGAACTTTTGGTGCATCCCTAATGATGTTGTCTCTCACCAGGTTGTAAATGTAATCTGTGGGTTCTGTGGGAGGGGTTGTTTGTCCAGTCTTTTATAATTTATGAACAAATATCTGATAATGCAGAGTTTTGCTGTTTCTGATTCTTCTTCAAAAAATGACCCAACAAGACGCTCCGACCCCTGGCTGTGAGGCGTGATGTCACCCGTTTGTTTCTGACGCAGAGTTTTGAAGCCTGACGTCAGCAGGAGCCATATTTAAAATGTTAAACTCAACCGAGCTTTGTTCAAGCTAGGATGAGGTCAAGAGGCGGGTCTTTAGCCTCTTTGCAGACAGTGTGACCACCAGGGCTGCCAAGATTAGTCGACTAGTCACGATGACGTCGACGATCAAATTCGTCGGCGACTTATTTAATAATCGACGTCGTCGTTTTAATATTTTTTTTAAACTTTATTTTTCCCTCCAAACTGCCGCTGTACTTTCACCTGTCTCGTCTGCCGTTCTGTCCTTGACGCATACGCGCAGAAGTGGTAACCGGGGTAACCCGTGATGTCACCGGAAAAGTTATGCCCAACAGTATCATGGCTAGCCGGCAACAGAGCTGGAAAGTTTGGGAGCATTTTTCCAAAATAAAGGAGAAAAGTGTTCAATGCAAAATCTGCAAAGCAGAAATGTCCTTCCATGACAGAACGACGGCGATGCACGAGCATCTGAAAAGACAGCACGCCGTGGCTGATTTATTTTCTGACCAAGAATGACGATCTCGGTAAGCTAATTGGCTAGTTGGCTGCTAACATTAACGTCAACAGGGAGCTACTTACTTAATAGCGATGTCATGTTTGAATAGAAAATTGGTCCATTAAAAAAATGTCAGAAATGCTGCTACAAGCTGCAAAGTTCATTAAAAGCTGAATGAACTATGATATTAACTGTCTTCATTTTTAGTTAGCACATACCTTAAACACTTGAAGCTGGAAGCTAATGATGTTAGCTGTATGCTGCTGCAATAAGCTGCAATTTATGTATGATCCGAATAGTCGACTAATCACAAAAAATAATCAGTGACTAGTCGATTATCAGAATAATCGTATGTGGCAGCCTTAGTATGTAGTCATGCCCTTATATGGGCAAAAACTGTAAGTTTAAAAACTTCAAAAATACCATGAAAAAAAATTGTTTGGATAGAGAAATGATCTTTCCACACTGAAGCTGTTTTCTGAAGCAGGCTGTAAACATGTTTGTTTTTGAATGGGTGTGTGTGTGCTTTATGGTGTTTCTACAGTCAGCCTCTAGTGGACGCTTGAAGAACTGCAGTTTTTAGTTTTTAGCAGGACCCCTCAGGCTTCAGCTGCTTACAACAAATCAAAATCAAAAATGGATGAAGTGGATTCTAAAAACTGTTCTTACTTCCAGCTGAAGCCTCAGATGAGGGTTTTATAGGTTTTGGTGATTTGTGTTAAAGTTTCCTCACGTGCTCGTCCTCTTAGCGTCGATGCTAACTGTACAGCATCCTTTAGTCCGTATCTGCTCTTCACATTCAAATCTCTGCTGTGTTCCAGGACGGCTTCTATCTGGAGTTTAATGCGGCGCCGATACAGCCAGAGCGTGACGCAGGGAGTGGGCTTTTATTTCATTATCTCCTCTCCTCTCTTTCAGAGCCTCGGGCACGGCAGGCTGATTGTTATGCTGACCTTTCACTTAGTGTCGGTCTGAACGCTCCGAACGCTGCCTCACGACTCAAATGAGGCCTCATGCTGTCGAGTCGGTGAGCTCCAGCCTCTGCGGGGTCTTCACTTGACTCTCTCTGAGCCCACATAAAAATATAAAACAATGGGTTTGTGCAGCTGCGGTTCGTCCGTCAGCTCTCTTCTTTACGTCTCTTGCAGAAACGCGAGCGATAAAAAACCACAGACGGCACTTTCCCTCGTTCTGGGAATCGATCGGGCTCTGGAGCTCTGACGCCGGCTGTGACACATGACTGCTGAGTGTCAGGTTAATTGGGATGAACTGTTAATAGATTTCTGAGGGATTAGTGCGGTCTGCAGGAGCCTGTGGCTTCACTTTTTATTGACATCACTGCATTAGACTGAGGAGGCGGTTATAGAGGGAAGAGATAAAAGGAAGTCAGCAGGGACGGATTTAATGACTTCACTGATTCAAGTATTCAAAAAAAACCAAACAACCTGATTTTTAGACTTTTTTTAAACTTTTTATTTAATCACAGATTTTTTTTTCCACTTCAAACACTGAGATGTCACAAAGAGACGGTCAAAACAAATGAAACACGTGTTCCCCCATCCTCAAATAAAATATATACATAAATAATACATAAAATACAAGATGGGAAAAAATACAAAAAAAAAAAAAAAAATTTTTTTTCAATTTTTCTAATATTTATCCCCAAACTTTGTTCAACGGTTCCTGTTTTTAGCTGTAGTATTGCTGTGATCCTCTCCAAGGTACATGGCAGTGGTTTTCAAAGTGGGGGCCAGGGCCCCCCCGGGGGGGGCCTCAGAAAATTGGAGGAAAGGGGAAAAAATAGAATCAAATTATTTTTGTTATTCTTTTAATATAACTATTTGTCCTGAATGTACAAGACGTCAAGTTTCAGATTGGACTTAACCGCACGTCGTGTGACAGTTCAAACTTGGGTGTGATGAAGTCATCATCTGTGTTAACTGGCGGTTTACGCCTGTTATCAAGCTGCTCTCAAGCAAAAGTTTTTGACAGGAAAAAGACCGAAGGAGCAGTCCAACAGCCCTGCTGTGAAGGATTCTGCTGCAAAAACCCCTAAAAACTCATGGCCAACTAAAATTCGAAAATATGAGGCAGCATACGATGAGTATGTCTTTGAAGCCATAGAGAAAAATGGCCGTGATTGCCCGAAATGCGTCCTTTGTCTGGAGTCCCTCTTAAATGAGTGTTTAAAACCTTCGAAACTTCAGTGTCATTTGATACAAAAACGACCGGCAGAGGCTGAAAAAACCCCCAAAACAGTCGACTTCTTTAGACGTAAGGAAGAGCGTTTGGTCAGGCAATCTGCTGAATTCACACAGCAAGCTGACCTTTCCCGAACGAGCACTGAAAGCATCATTTCTAGTCTCATATCACACGGCAAAAAAAAAAAAAAAAAATCTTGGTTTGCAAAGGGGGTCCTCAGTCAGAAGCTAATGCTGTATGGGGGGCCTTGGGATGGTAAAGTTTGGGAACCCCTGGTCTATGGTTTTATCATTCTGTGTCTCCACTGTTCAACACTAGGGGGCAGCAGGTTCATCCATGCAGCTGTAATAGTCTTCTTCACTACCAAGAGCAATCCAGCTGTTCCTTTAGAAGCCGATGGGTGTGTTGACTTCTCCAGCAAGCTAGCTTAAAACAACTCACATGTAATCATTAATGCTCGACAGGGCTCAGAGTTTTTGAAACATCCGCACTTTGACTCCACCACCGATTTTTGTTCATTTTGTCGCTTTCTTGCTTTTAACAGCCGGTTATTAGAGCGAGTATGACAGCTAGGCTAACATCATTAGCTTTGTGGTTTCCATGGCGACGTAAACAGAACGTTCAACCAGAAGAGCAAAACCAGCAACCGCTATGAACTATGGGTAGTTGTGTAGTCAGGAAAAGGTGGGTACTCTCAGCAGATGTCCGCCATCTTTCTTGAATTTACTCTGTGTTGATGTTTAGACGTCTCATCAGGACGTAAACGACCCCTCCCATTAACAAACAGATTATCTAACAGGTGAAGATGAAACAGCTCGTTAACCAGAAATTTAATCAAGTGTTTATGTCTTAGTTTTTAAAAACTGTCAAATTAGACTTAATTTGAGCCACATTAACCTGAGGAGTCCAGAAAACATGATTTCAAGTCATTACAAGACAAACATGACGCTGAAAAATTGCTGAAAAAAAAGAAAACCAGAGTGTTTGCTAACTGTAGCTTTGCTAACTTTGACTTTTAGAATCCAAGGGTGCAACGACTGCTCGATACAGTCAACAAAAATGTAGAGATCCGTCCATTAGAGCTTGCTTTTTATTGGAGAGTGTGTGAAGTGTGTGAGCATTTAAGGAGAAGAAAGGGTGACATTTAAAGAGGGGGTATTTGGCTTCCTTATATTTGAAACAAGAATACAAAGTCACAGTGCTGGACGTTCATACGAAACGTGCAGATTTTCAAACCTCTACATGTTTGTATGTTGTAGGAATCCCTGAATCTGTCAGATTGTTCTCAAAAACAGCACAAGATCTTCACAAGATCTTCACAAGATCCTCACAAGATCCTCACAAGATCCTCACAAGATCCTCACAAGATCTTCACAAGATCCTCACAAGATCCTCACAAGATCCTCACAAGATCCTCACAAGATCTTCACAAGATCCTCACAAGATCTTCACAAGATCCTCACAAGATCTTCACAAGATCCTCACAAGATCCTCACAAGATCTTCACAAGATCCTCACAAGATCCTCACAAGATCCTCACAAGATCCTCACAAGATCCTCACAACAACCTCACAAGATCCTCACAAGATCCTCACAAGATCTTCACAAGATCCTCACAAGACTCTGAAATGATGAGGTCATCGAATAAAGATCTTCTTACTGACATGTTGACATGAGGACGCAGACCTCAGACACAAAGATCTGCCCTTAGCACCGCCTTTGACAGGCTTCCAGAGGGCTGGCCAATCAGAGGGAAGTGGGTTTGTGGGGCCTTAAAGAGGCAGCAGCTTAAATGATGCATTTCAGACAGAGGCGGGATTAAAGCTTGGATTAAAGAAAGCTGTAAATCATGCAAAGCTACTATGAAGGTGCCAGAGAGACAAAATAAAGACGAGAAAAAAGGCACAGTACCCCCTCTTTAATGTTTATTTTGTTGTGTAGTAACTGTCAGTATAAAGAAGTCTTGAAACTAAATGCTGGTCATGATGCAGGGCGATGAAATTTATCCTGAAAAAATCCTTATTCCAGAAGCAGGAACCAGGACGTGGATGTTGTTTTTGTTATGAACACATCAGAATGAAGTCCCAGCATCCTCTCTTCAAGTCTGTCGGGATCTGATCCTTTAAAGCGAGCACAGGCCGAGTCTGGATGAAAAGCAGAAATTGGCCCTGTGTGTCGTTTCCTCTCTCACACCCCGTCGTCTGAAATAGATCAGAGATCAGTGAAGCGTGAGCGACCCCTCCCCGTCCTCGCTCTCGCTCCTCGTCTGCCCCTCTGTGGTGCGATGCAGCCTCTCTTCCCTCCTTGTCGTGGATGAAGCCGTCTGCTAACAGGCTGATCAGAGGAGGCGATGTGGCTCTCTGGTGTGTTAATGCCCGCTGTTATGTTCCAGCGCTGCTGCAGCTGCAGACACTCGAGAGCCTCCGTCTGCAGACGATACGAAGGGTTAATTGATTTCTGTCTCTTACAGGGTTAAAAGTGCAAAGAACGTCCAGAGTGTTTCACCGCTGACTGAAACGTCCTCTTTTCTGTCTCACAGGAGTCGACTTCAAAATGAAGACGCTGCTAATAGATGGAATCAAAGTCAGGATACAGATATGGTGAGAAAACCCCCACAGGGCCCCACGTGTTGTTAACAGAGTCTCATCAGATATAGAGAGAGTCGTTCAGCCTCTGTCACGGTTTTGTTGAGTCGTTTTTGTTTGTGTGGTTTTTCCAGGGACACTGCAGGCCAGGAGAGATACCAGACCATCACTAAGCAGTACTACAGACGAGCACAGGTATGTGATCCACACTGAGCAGCGCTCACTCTGCTGCAGCCACAGGTATCCACAGGTATCCACAGGTGTGAAAGTTAAAAGTTACAGTTTAAAAAGCGGTACAAACACATGGAAGAAGGGCTTTAACAATCAGGTGTTTTCATAAGTGATTGATGTATTTGTTTATTTACTTTATTTATTTTGTAAATGTGTATTATGTAAATATGTGTGTTTGGTTTATGTATTTGTTGAATTACTCTATTATTTTCTACTTTTGTAAATGTGTTATGTGAATATGAGTTTCCTTAATTGGTGACATTATTTGAGTGAGGAAGGGGTTAAATAAGCTTATGCTTCATCCTACTCCTTTTCGGACATGTTGGGTTTCTATTATTAACTTTGCTCCTTTTTTTTCAAATGGTTTTTTTTTTTGTTATTTTTATCTTATTTATTTATTTATTTATTTTTTCTATTTTATTTTCTTGTGATACTCACACACATTCGAAATAAAAGCATAATTCAAAAACTTGGAACCATTTTTCTTTCCTTAATGAACGATTTCAGGAGGCAGAGACGTCCAGCCATCTTTGAAAGTTGGTTTGAACTAGATAACCAGGTAGCGTCAGATATATCTGTCCTGTTGTTGCAAGCTTTCATGCTAATTGTGAACCAGCCTTGTGACTCTCATTTAAAGAAACAGCTTCAGCTGAGTGCATGCAGCCAGTGCTCGGTGCATATAAAGTTGAGCCACTGGATTTACTTTAGTTTTGTTTATGCACTCAAAAGAGCGCAGAAATCAACACATAATTCATAATGTGATAAATTTCTGCACCATATTTAATCAGCTGCAAGATTGAAGCTTGGGATAGCATTAAAAGATCCTCTCTTCAGGACTTTGTTTCTCACACCACCATGAAGATGTTTTGTGTGGCATGACTTTCCCTCTAATTCAGGCTCAAGAGGTTAAACTGACTCAAACTGAATTCTCCATCCAGCAGAAGCTGGCAGTGGGATTGTGGGAAAGTGCTCAGTTTCTGTGACAGTTGAGCAGATCCCTCATCCAGCTCGTAGCTGAGCGGTGTGACACTCTGTGGATCCACAGGCTGCTGCCTGCTGTCTGAATCTTCTGGTTTTAAAACGCTGCTCTTCAAACTCTCTTTGATTTCATCTCTGAACGTCTCTCCTCAGGGAATCTTCCTGGTGTATGACATCACGAGTGAGCGATCCTTCCAGCACATCATGAAGTGGGCCAGTGACGTGGACGAGGTGAGTCACACAGACCAGGGATTTAAGATCAATAAATTCAGGTTCTGTGTTTGTGTTTTTTTTTTCTCCTGATGGTGTCATTTTTTTCCTCTCTTGGTCACTTTTGTGATCCGCTCTGCGTCCTCACAGAGCGCTCCCCTGGCCTCTGCTTCCTCCTGTCATTTCCCTCATGGTTTCACTCTATTAATGTGGTCATTATAGCATCATTTCCTCCATGGCTCCGTCCATACACACACACACACTCTGTTGATCTTGGTACGTTTTAATCTGGGTCTCATTTCCTGAGCGCAGTCGTTCCTGTGTTTTCTCTCCCCTGCCTCCTCTTGACATTTCAAATCTCTCTCGATTTGATTGTGTTTATATTTTCTTACCCTCCCGTTTCCTCTCACGTTAATATGACGAACCCCCGCAGTACGCTCCGGAGAAGGTGCAGAAGATCCTCGTAGGGAACAAGTCGGACGAGGTGGACAAGCGGCAGGTGGCCACAGAGCAAGGGGTCAAGGTGGGTCAGACTCTCACACTCTGTGTTTTTATTTGGGCTGTGGATAAAACAATGTTTTAAAAAAAGTTCATGTTTGTCACCTTAAAGTTACATGGAAGCTGTCACTCATGTCTCTCTTAGAAACTCGACTTTTAGTCCTTTTCCAGTTTATTACTTTTCCACCAGTGGTTTCAAACCCTGCTAAATTATTTTCCTCCTTTTTTGGTCGATGAGGCTGATAACTTGGGATTTCCTCTTCCTCATTTAGATAACTGCAAGCTAAAGGCTAAACAACAAGCTAAAGGCTAAACCAGGATCTAAAGGCTAAACAACAAGCTAAAGGCTAAACAACAAGCTAAAGGCTAAACCACAAGCCAAAGGCTAAAACACTTGTTGTCACATTTCAAACAACAGCGCTGTGTAACTGCTGATAAATACCTCGTCACGTTGTATCCGGTAAAAAGTCCAAAAGTAAAAAGAGTCATGTGATCACAACAGTCTGGTTCCTCCTGGTCCAATTTGGTTCCTCTTGATCCAGTCTGGTTCCTCCTGGTCCAGTTTGGTTCCTCCTGATCCAGTCTGGTTCCTCTTGATCCAGTCTGGTTCCTCTTGATCCAGTCTGGTTCCTCCTGGTCCAGTCTGGTTCCTCCTGGTCCAGTCTGGTTCCTCTTGATCCAGTCTGGTTCCTCCTGGTCCAGTCTGGTTCCTCTTGATCCAGTCTGGTTCCTCCTGATCCAGTCTGGTTCCTCCTGATCCAGTCTGGTTCCTCCTGGTCCAGTCTGGTTCCTCCTGATCCAGTCTGGTTCCTCCTGGTCCAGTCTGGTTCCTCCTGATCCAGTCTGGCGTGTCTTGTTTTTTTGAAGTAGAGATTTTCATTTTGTGTTGGTTTTGAAAACTCACATTTTGTTCATCAAACATTTTGCTAACAAACTTAAACATGGAGAAAACTTTAAGGACAAAAAAACGCTTTTAGACGATCGGTGCGACTTACGACCGAAGCTTTCCTTCCTCTTAAAGTGGTATGAACGCGGGCTGGTTCACTTGAAAGCACCAAGGTTCTGAGAATCCAGACTGGAGCCGCTTCCAGAACCAGAACCGTGCTGGTGTGAAGTCCCTGTTTGAGGCTGAGCTCAGTGAAGAAGCAGGGAGAGCGTGTTCCTCTGCATGCAGATTTCTCTCTGAAGACATTTACAGAAGCTGGATGGTTGTCAGATTAAAGCACACGGTTCCAGGATGGATTACAGTCACAGTCTGCTTTGGGTTTTTTGTGTACAGCTAAGCTCTCTGAAACGCTGATTCTATAAAAACTGCTCATAAAATTAGCATCAACTGTCTTATCTCCAAGCTCTCGTTAATATTCCTTCTTGTCTGGACACTGAGTGCAGTCTCAGTTGGCTGTTCCTGGTACGTAAACCAAACTAACCCTCCTCTAGTTAACTCTTTGTGTCCTGTTGCCTCACAGGAAGTAGCCCCTCTGTGTTTTTCCTCTTTGGGGAAATTAAATGTGTTTTCTTATCTCTGGTGCAGCTGGCCAAGGCTTACGGGATGGACTTCTTCGAGACAAGTGCCTTCACCAACCACAATATCACAGAGGTGAGGAAGTCACGATGATGCAGAGAATAATAATAATAATAATAAGGATACTAAGAGGAGGAAATGAGCTGAGGAATAACAAAGCCTCCTTTCTCTCTCTGCACGTTTTGATCCTCCAGACTTTCACACGGCTGTCGGAACAGGTGCTGGCCGCCAACAAAAAGGACCTGGATCTCCTCCGGATGTCTATTAATGAGGAGATTAATCTGGCTGCCCTGGAGGAAGAGGAAGGACTCTGTGACGGCGCAGCAGGCGACCAAGGCAAAGGCTGCTGGTGTTAGAGAAACAACCAGCTCACCATCAGCCGACTGTCTGCACGCTCTGGAGGAAGTTTTGTTGTTGGCTGAGTTTAAGAGGAACATTCAGCCCCTCTGTCCAATCACGCTGCAGAGTCTGTAAAAGTTTGAAGGACACACGTGACGACACGTAGCCGCAAAGTGTGACGCCCTCGCAGAGGGAGCGTTTGTTTTGTCATCTCAGAGGGAGAGTTTCATCTGCTCGGTTAAGTGTCTTTGTGAAACCAGAAATGATCCAACATCTGTTCCAAACTCAGACGCTGACATGCAGCGGACAAACGTACGTCTGTGTCATGTTTTCTTACAGACTTTCTACCTGTTTCCTGATGTAGAATAAGAGCATCACCTGCCCTTGCAGTTTCATTTCTGTGGGTATTAGTTTCTCCTTTGAATGCAGTACGAGGATTTGACCACCAGAGGGGGCTGCGCGCATTGCAAAAGCAGCTCAGTTGGATCAGTTTATTTCTTCTGTTTGCACCTGCAGTTGCTACCTTTAAATATTCTCAATATATGCAGCTTTTTTATTATTATTATTATTATTATTATTATTATTATTATTATTATTATTTCTCCTCCTCGTTACCTTTTCATGCAAACATTCTCCAGATTGCAACACTTTTCATGCAGGACGACACAAACCTGGAAAGATGATGACGAGGGTGAAACTAGTAGCAGAGCTGAAGGTAGGTGTGGTTTTGTAGTCTTTGTTGATAACAGAAGAATATTCTATAGTTCAGATGGTTTGATATCCGTCCATGACATCGTGCTGACGTGGTTTTCAGAGCTTTGTAGTTGAATGTGTTTCCATAAGAGAGCTGGAGGACTTCAAAATGACGGTAAATTTCGGGTCCTTTCCTCCTCTTTCCTCCCCGTTTTGTACAAAGTCGAACAGAGATGCCGTTCTGCATGCTATCCTCCTTTTTTTTCTTTCTTTCATCCAAACTTCAGTGGAGTTAAAGATCCGTCATGAAGCATTTGAGCAGAGCTGCCTGTTGATCTTTGGACAGAATGAAAACAGTGAAAGGAAGTCCGTGTTACTGACTGAGCCGGAGCTCCAGATCCGCATCGTTTCCGTGTCGTTCTCTTTCTTTTTCTTCTGGACTTTGTCAAAACTGTGTTTGTGCAAATATACTTCATGCAATGTAAAATGCAACCTGTTATTCTCGGAGAAAAAGATGTCAAGATGTTTATGAGTAAAGACTTGCAGATATACGAGTCAGCGTGAGCGAGTCTTCTCTGTTTTTTTGGGGTTGTACATGTGCTGCGTGCTGACACACTGGATGAGGGTTAGCAGGACTGGACGTCCTTGGATCACAGGAGGACATGATCTGCATCACGTACACATGAACACTGACAGAAGCTGCTCCTTCAGACAGAGTGCGAAAACACATCATGTGCGTTTAGCATGTTGATCATATGATCCTCTGTAGGGGGCGCTGTAGGAGTCAGCCATCAAAAGTTGTTTGGGAACCAGAAGCTCCAGGAACTCCTGGACCCAGGTCGGTTATTTAATTAATGCCAGTGAGTACGGTGGCCAGAAGGTGTCAGATGATTTGTAAATTAAAAAAAGAAAAGTAGTGAAAGAGAGTAAAACATTTTTTTCTCTTTTAACTTTAGCTATGATACTTTTAGCTTTGTGTGGTTACAACATGACTGGAGCTAAATATCAAAAGAAACGTCACCTGTAAATATTCTAGAAATATAAGTATCAGGAAGGAGATCACAAGGTGGGATAATGCTGGCTCCACCAATCAGTGACGTTCAGCTCATAGGCCCCGCCTCTTAAAGTCTCTGGACATCTTCGAGAATACTCGCACCAAGCCAGGGTAAATTTATTCCCCCAGAACTAAAGTTAGACCCGAGTTCCTTCAGTTGATCACAAACAGATTAGCCTGTGGTTTAGCCTGTAGCTTGTGTTTTAGCCTTTAGCCCATTTTTTTTAACCTTTAGCTCATGGTTTAGCCTTTAGCTCGTGGTTTAGACTTTTGCTGATGTTTTAGCTTTTAGCTAATGTATGAGACTTATAGCTCATGCTTTAGCTATAAGCCCATCTTTTAGCCTTTAGTTTGTGTTTTAGCCTTTTACTCGTATCTTAGCCTTTAGCCTGTGTTTTAGCCTTTTGCTGATGTTTTAGCCTTTTGCTGATGTTTTAGCCTTTAGTTTGTGTTTTAGCCTTTAGCTCGCATCTTTGCCTTTAGCCTGTGTTTTAGCCTTAAGCTCATGTTTTAGCCTTTTGCTGATGTTTTAGCCTTCATTTCCTATTTTAGCCTTTGGCTCATGTTTTAGCCTTTATTTTGTGTTTTAGCCTTTGGCTCAGGTTTTAGCCTTTAGCCTGTTGTTTAGCCTTTAGTTCATGTTTTAGCCTTTAGCCTGTTGTTTAGCCTTCAGCTCGTGTTTTAGCCTTTAGCCTGTGCTCTCTCTCTCTCCTGTTTATCTTTCTTCTTCTCTTCTGTCCTTTTTCTGTCTGTCAGTTCAGCTCCAGTCTCCACCATCTCTACTAAATTAATCACAGAAATCGTTTCCAGCAGAGACAAACTCAGATCTCTCTTCTCTCTGATAAACTTCATCAGCTGGCGTGGTGTTGTCATGGAGACTTCAACGTGCTGTAAATCAATCCGGTCCTGTCCGACCCGATCAGGAAGCTCAGAAACATCATTTATCAATAACCTGTATTGGTGCTGATGATCTGATTTGAAGTTGTGGATCAGGATCAGGCAGAGATCTAGAAGAGAGACTTTTTCAGGATCACTCAGAAAGTCCTCACAGAGTCTCTTTAAATTAGTTCATAAAGGATGAGTAATTATGACGGAACTTTCAGTTTGAAATATTTCTAATAGTTTTTTTAGTGCTTGTATTTCCACTTTTGCATGCAAACACTTTAGTTGTTTATTTTTCAATATTTTATTTATGCTATTATTTTTTTTGCACCAACAGATTAAGATAAATCCCTTGTGATCTGATCTGATTCTGATACAACCAAAACTCTTTCTAAAACATTTGTTTTAAAGTCTTCTGAGCCAAAGCTGAGACGGGACTTTCTGGTACCTTCTATGTTATACCTGATCAGACCACTAGGTGACAGATTCAGCCCATTATCTCCTCGGTCTCTCCACAGCCTCCTCAGACTGCTGAGGTGCAGAGCATCTTAAACGTGTCACGTGAAAAAGATGAGTCATCCTCCGTGTTTACGACAATAAACTTCCCATCAAACCATGAATTCATCCCTCTGACAAACCCTAATTAGAATAACTCTGATTTTAAATGATCTGTTTTGTTCCAGAAGACATCTCCAGTCTGACAGATTGAATGATTTACAGCCTGCAAAGAATAATAATGAGCGATTCGTCATTAGTCGTCAGTGGTGGGATTTTCTCAGTAAGAGCTGCAGCATGAAAAAAAAAGCTGCAAAGCTTTTGTTCATCGCCTCCTCGGAGTCGTTAATGTGGTGAACTCATTAAAGCTCCCCGAGTGAAATTAGCAAAGTGATGAATATGCATGAAGAAGAGTCGTCTGGTTGACAGATATGACGAATCAGTATCTCTCACAGGGCTGAGTGACACGCAGACACACGTACAGAATAACAAGACAGCAAGCACACGGACACATGGTTCCCCTCCCACACACACACACACACACACACACACACACGCAGTTTATTCACACAAGAGCTGTATTGAGCAAAAACCCTCATTATCATCATCTTCATCATCATTTTCTGAAACATAATCCAGCACCACACAACTTCAGGTCCTGCAGCTGTCTGACATTCAGCCATATGGCGTGCCTCTCTATGTGTGTGTGTGTGTGTGTGTGTGTGTTAGCATTTATGAGCTCAAACGACTCAGTGTTTGTAGTTTCTGTGATGTAGATCTGTGTGTGGGGACGTGAGAAAGAAGCAGGATGTGAGACCAGCTCTCTGATAAGGACAGGTGATGAACACAGAGAGGAGAGCTCTTTCATGCTCACACAGGAGATGGAGCTGGATTCCCTTGACCTTTGGACCCGACAGTACGAGCTGTGATTTGTGCGGCTCTGTCAACACGGTGGTCCACTGCTGTCCTTGGATAAGGTCCTCAATGAAAGACTTAAAAACATTCCTTGGCTTTCCGACACATCGTTACTCTCAGGAAGAAGAACATTATTCATGTCTGATATACGAAAAGTTATTCTGAATGACTTTTCTTCAGGTCAGTTCAGCTTCCATCATCCAAATAGTAGGGGAGAGCGGGGTTAGTTGTCACACTTTTTACTCTAGTGTGAGTTGCTCATCATCAAAACATCTTTCAGTAGTTATTCCTACATTAAATGGAAGCTTAAAGTGTCGGCTTGAAAAGAGCATCAGTCTCATGTTTCAGCTCGTTACAACAAAGGCTAAAACACAAGCTAACGGCTAAAACATGAGTCAAAGGCTAAATCATGAGCTGAAGGCTAATTCATGTGCTTAAAGGTTAAAAAAACAAGCAAAAGGTTAAAACACAAGCTAAAGGCTAAAACATAAGCCAAAGGCTAAATCATGTGCTAGAGGCTTGACAACAAGCTAAAGGCTAAGACATGCGCAGGAGGCTAAATCATGTGCTAAAGGATAAAACATGAGCTAAAGGCTAAAACACAAGCTAAAGGCTAAAACATGAGCTAAAGGCTAAACCATAAGCTGAAGGCTAAAACATGAGCTAAAGGCTGAACCATAAGCTAAAGGCTAAAACATGAGCTAAAGGCTAAAACATCAGCAAAAGGATAAACCACAAGCTAAAGGCTAAAACATGCGCAGGAGACTGAATCATGTGCTAAAGGATAAAACACGAGCTAAAGGCTAAAACATGAGCAAAAGGCTAAAACACAAGCTAAAGGCTAAAACATGAGCTAAAGGCTAAACCACAAGCTAAAGGCTAAAACATGAGCTAAAGGCTAAACCACAAGCTAAAGGCTGAAACATGAGCTAAAGGCTAAAACATGAGCAAAAGGCTAAAACACAAGCTAAAGGCTAAAACATGAGCTAAAGGCTAAACCATAAGCTAAAGGCTAAAACATGAGCTAAAGGCTTAAACACAGGCTTATCTGTTTGTGCTAATGTTCATTCCAGCCCACATGCAGCAGTTATTCTGCAGTGATCTGATCAAACTTGAGAGTCTGTCAATAAAATGAAGAGTGAGGTTACGTTAGCTCTGATTGGTCGATAAGCAGGATATAAGGATTCACTAACATTGTGTAACTGTTGATAAATACCTTACCTCCTCACGTTGTATCCAGTAAAAAGTCGCCTTGAACAAAGAAAAGTAGTGTTAAGAAGAAGATCTGATCTCCATTCATTTCCAAAACAAACACACGCCTTGTTAGGGATTTTTTTTTTTAATGCACTATCTTGTGATAACGAATCAATTATGAATGTGTTTATCTTGATTTTAACTTCCAAGAGCTGCCATGAGCAGCTTCCCGCCACTGGGTGTAGCTGAAGTCGATGGGTTAGTTACACTTTGTTTACTTTAGGGGCTAACGGTTAGCACTATTTAATGAATTAATACATGTTTAATTACGTCTCACATTACACTGCAAAGTTAACGTTAGCCTACATTTATGTTAGCTTAGCTTAGCTGAAGCAGCCTGATAAATAGGAGTTTGTTAGCCTCTCAGCTGCTAACAGATGCTAACAGATGGCTCTGGGTTTGAAACACAGCTGTTGGGGGGGGGGGGTGATGCTTGATTGATTTAATTCTCCACCTGGCTGCTTCCACGTTTCCTCTGCACTCCATGAATATATTCATTTTTCCTGGTATTGGTATTAAAGTAGTTTAGCCGATCCTCATTAGTCTGAATGGTTTTATTAAAAACGCTGATTTGCAGAGTCTGAGAGATCGAGAGAAATCAAGCCTCAGTCTGAGGATGTTTACACAGCTGGTTCATAATCCTGATTTATCCATCTTTATCTAAGTTGTCTGACATTTTAAAAAATAATTACAGGCTATTATCTCCAAATCAAGAAATGATTTTGTTGTGTTGTGTATAATCCTGCGTGTCACAATCAGCAGAACTCTGCCTATGAGATGACGGCTTCATGCCTCAGCCACCAGAGGCCGTTTACACACACCCACTCCTAATCCTGAAATACCTGCTTGGCAGCTTTAATTAACTGCTGCAGCACCCTGCCAAGCCAGACCCCCCCACCCCTCGCTCTCCTCCTCACCCGCCCTTCGCTCCTCACTTCCCAGTGCCTCCATTCCAAAGGATCTGTAGCTGCTTGGTCTCAGCGAGCGCCAGAAAGCCAGCGGAGAAAATAGACTCTAAATCACACATTCAGACGGAGCGGTGTAGGAGGAAGGATTCTTGTACAGCCAGAACTTAACATTGAATCATTTTGTTCTACATCTTCACAGACCACCTGTGGTCTCACTGAGCTTTTTAAAGCTACCTCTGTTCTTCAGAAACACCTCCATCCATGCTCTAAACTTTACAAACTGCCCTCCAGGAACACGACTCCTTCTTCTACACTTATATTTGACATTTTTCTGTTCGATTTCTGACATGTTTAGGGGAGAACAGGGTTGGTTGTCACAGTCATTATATCTTACCATCAGAGGGCGCTGTCTCTCAAACTGTGGAGATTTATGGAATTTGGATCAGAGCTCACCTTCATCTTCTGTGTCTCAGTCCAGGGGCCGCAGCCTTCTTTGAAGACCGATTATGTCACAGCGGTGACCATTTTGAAGGCTGTTCCAAAATCCGGCCAACGAATCCGGACAGATTTGGTCACATATCCCAAGATTCATTGCGTGTAAACACTGAAGATGATGGACACGGGTGCTTGTTTTAGCTGTGAAGGATTTCTGGCAAAAACTCTGTGAATTTATTTCTGAAAAGATTGATGAAGATTTTATTTACTGTAGACAAACGTGGGTTTTTTTTTTGTTCTGTTTTGTTTTATTTTTCTCAAATTTCTCTTTTGTGCTCTTTGTAAGTAAAATACTAAGAAAAAATTCAAAAATTTAAATTCCCTGGAAAAACAAACAAACTTTCTTTATTGTTTTGAACTCAAACAATACATTCATTCATTTCAGTACACTATAAAAATCAACTCAAACGACAGCAGCTTGCACTTTATTTATTTATTTATTTATTTATTTAAATTTAATATTTCTCCTAACGTTGCTCAAATGTTGAAAATTTACATGTTGCTAAACTCTGTTTTATTACATGTGAATGTACAGTATATTGTAGTTTTATAAATAATAATAATATTAATAATAATAATAATAATAATAATAATAATAATAACAATAATAAAAACCCTCCTGCTTTAAATGTAAGGGTTTTGGTTTACATGTTTGCAGTTCTGAATTCATGTCAAATTGTAAATATTCAGCTCTTTAGTATTTTTCTTCTCAGATTTTACACACTGAGTTTAATAACAAAACAACTGTTAGCCTAAAACAAGTGTGAAGGGAAGCTAAAGTTAAGCTTGTTCTTAGCTAGCTAACTAGTTGTTACACGGTTGTTAGCCTTGATGCTAGCAAGAAATTCCAGTTGTGGTTGGTCGTCACGTATATATGTTTATGTTATATACAGTAGGCGGGTCTAAAGATGTGTTTCCTGTTCATATTTAACTTTTTAATTTGGTTCTGCCTTCTTTCCTATTTTTAAAGATTTTTCCCATTAAAATAAATGTGATAACAAACAGCCCCACAGTGTGTAACACCCCTCCCTGTGATGGGGTCGGTTGTCACAGTGTGTCTCTGATAGTCAATGACCTCTTTGTTAAAATGAGTCTGAAACACACTTCAAGCCAACACCTTCAGCTTCAGTTTAATGTAGGAATGACCGCTGAAAGACGAGTGATGATGAGCAATTTACAACAACAGTAAAAAGTGTGAAAACTGACCCCATTCTCCCCTATCTGATGATAATACAACAACAGTGTTTTGGCAGCTTGCACTGAAAAAAAAAAAAGCAGGGCTGGGAAATAACTTCATGTTTCTTTCAGCGTCAATCAAGGGCTCAATTTACTCCCTGTGGTTTAACCGCTGCAGCCCATAATTAGTTTCTGCTTATTGTTGTAGATTAAAAAACAATTAATGTTTTTTTCTTCTCTCCAGGATCCATTCGTTATTCCAGCTGAATGCAGCTCCGGTTAAAAACTTCACAAGCTCTCAAAACATCAGAGCGGCTTCAAGAAAACACTTGATTCCATTTCCAGCTCCTCGAAACACCAGAAGGGAAAGTGGCTGAGAGGATGGATGGATGGATGGATGGATGGATGGATGGGTGGATGGATGGATGGAAGGATGGATAGATGGATGGATGGACAGATGGATGGATGGATGGACGGACATGGATGGATGGATGGATGGATGGACAGATGGATGGATGGATGGACGGACATGGATGGATGGATGGATGGATGGATGGACGGACATGGATGGATGGATGGATGGCTCCTCAAAAACAGATAAGACCAAGATGATCTGACGTAGGACAAGTGGAGACGCGGACTTTTACTTATGAGTGAACAGGGCACAGGCAGAGACAGTGAGGGGCGGGGATCACAATCACAAGGGCGGGAATCCAGACATGACAAACATGACAGCATGATTACAGATGTCGTCTCCATGACGTCGCCGATCTCTTACTGCAACAGTTTAGAAGCAAATCGTCAGCTGAAGCAATTTTGGAAATGGGGCTGGCTTTGAGCCTGTCAATCAGCTCAGCTGCGCCTCTGATTGGGTGAATCTTCTAAACTAAAAAGTTCAACCCTCGTAAATTGTGTACCTTTTATTGGCTTCATGTTTACTGGATGATGAGCCATGACAGTGTTGCTGGGTGATTTTTAACTGTGTGAACATACCCCTCTGGGGTCAGGATTGCTTTACCAACCCCAAAGAAAATGTGACCACCAACCCCAACTGGAATTTCTTGCTAGCATCAAGGCTAACAACCGTGTAACAACTAGTTAGCTAGCTAATAACAATCTAAACTTTAGCTTCCCTTCACACTTTTTCAGGCTAACAGTTGTTTTGTTATGAACTCAGTGTGTAAAAACCGAGGAAGAAAAATACTGAAGAGCTGAATATTTACAATCTGACATCAGGGACAGCGCCCTCTGGTGGCAAGATACTACTAACCCCGTTCCCTCCTACTTCCATAAATTATCCCTTTAAAGCCAGTCACATTAACAAAATAGAAAATTCTACTCTAAAAAAACAGTATCTTTGTATCTTTGCATCTTTGCATCTTCTGTCCCCAAAACCACCAAACTGACTTCCACAGGGACAGCCCGTCCACAGCAGCCATGTTTGCAAAACTTGTGTGAGCTCTTGTCAGCTTGTGGTTAACTTCTCTTGATCACTTGCCAAGGGAGCCACAGTGGTTGTCTGCAGCAGTCTGAATGTTTTTGTTTGTGATTCACTGCATCAGCAGCTTGTCTCAGAGCAGCCTTTAATCCTTCCTCCCTCCTTTGAATCACGGCAGACAATGAGTGCTCCTGCATTCAGATGCATGGATACGTAGGCAGAGGGACGACTGAGTACGCGTCCTTACACCATGTGCCTTCATCACAGCAGGGGGTGCAGATGAACAATCTCGTGAGTTTCACAGCTTGAGAGGTGGAGTGTAATTTCTCTTTTCAGATTTCTAATTTATCATCTTCTGGCCCCAAATCCTGTCAGAGTGTGTCTCGATCCTGCCCAATGATTGGCTCGTCTCACACCTCCCTGCGTGTGAAGTCAAGAAACCAAAAACACAACAATCCCCATGTCTCCTCAGGACAAGCAGCGTTATTTGTGGGGAGGAAATGTTCACTGTTTGCTGCACGTGTTGCGGAGGCGGATGCTGTTGAGAGGCGGCACAGGAGGAGTGTGTGTGTGTGTGTGTTTGTGCATGTGCCCTTGTGTGTGCATGCTTCAAAGGGGTCTTACTGTAAGGCACTTGTTCTTCTGCAGGGTGCTCTGATGTCATCCTCCCTGGATCGCCACTTGGATCCTTGCAGCCGAAGAGCCATGAAGCCTGAAGCCCTTGAGTCCCTGGCATTGCCCTTGATCCTGGACCACCACTTGGGCCCTTGGTGCCTAGGAGCCCCTTGAGTCCCATGTGTGTGTGTGTGTGTGTGTCTTGCGTACAACTCAGCCCAGTGCGACCACACTTAAACCCTCTCTGCGGACCCACTAAACAACTGGAACCACAGACCTCACGCCCTTGGTAGGAGGAAATGGCACCTGGTGGCTGTTTAAACTTGTAGCAGCACTTTGGTCAATTATGGTTGTGCTTAATAAATAAAGTTGGATTTGATTTGATAGAGGGTTTTCAATTCTGGAAGTCAAAGATTATAAAACCGTGGAGCGCAGATGGCCTAGTGGTCTAGATCGCACTCCATATGGAGAAAGCCCTTGAGTGGTTCAAATCCAGCCTGTGGCGACTTTCCCGCATGTCACTCCCCACTCTCACCATGTTTCCAGCTCTATCCATTGTCCTGTCCTCTCACATTTAAGGCATAAAAAGCTAAAACCATGACTCCGGATGATGGCTCGCCAATTTGTGGTTTTCGTGCAACCTGCAGAACTTGCCTTGCAGAGGTTCCTGCAACCTTCTTTATTAACGTCTATCGTAGACCCTCATGTGTGACCAGCTTTTCTTGACCTCGTTCTGGTGTGGACTGATCCTTGCCTAAACAAAGACCATGTTTGAATCAACACTCTGTGCCTGATACGTACATAGTGTATCGCGTTAGCTAGCTAGCATAACGCTACTATGGGGCGACTGTGGATCAGTGGTAGAGTTGTTGTCTTTCAATCGTAAGGTTGAGGGTTCGAGTCCCAGCTCCTGCAGTCACATGTCGAAGTGTCCTTGAGCAAGACACTGAACCCCCAATTGCTCCCACTGTTGGTCAGTGGTGAATGTGGTGTGGATGGGTGAATGAACCTAGCAGTGTAAAGCGCCTTGAGTGGTCAGAATGACTAGAAAAGCGCTATATAAGTACTGGTCCATTTACTATGCTAACTAGTGTAACACTGTCATGTTGGCTAGCATGATATTACTATGCTTAAGTATCCACTGTACTTAAAGCTCCTGTGAGGAACTGAAGGCTGGATGAATCGCTTTATCTGCCATGAAGACCCAAAATAATACAGAAAGAATTCGTCCTGACTGTTTAGGGCTTGTTTGCTTCTGTGGGTCATTTATAGACATCAGTATTAGTTTTATAACTATCTGAAAACTCCTCACAGGAGCTTTAAACAATCCCAAAGTCAGAAAAGAAACACAGGATGTTAGAAAGGTGAACCTGAAGTTGAAGTTTCACCGCACATCATCAGCAGCTGTTCCCCTCCTGTCCAAACATCTGCCAATCACTCAGCCCAGCAAATAACCAGTTAACCTCCACAACAACATGGTGTATCAAAACACTAATTGCACACACACACACACTCTAATCAAGACACAGCACTCTCCACTTCTGAAAAACAAGCGCATCAAATTCTGTCTATTTTCAGAGCACACTGTCTGCACAAAGCCCCTGAGTGGAGGAGACAAAAGAGCCAGTGTATGTGAACACAACTTGTCGCCTTTCTTCACGTCAATCTCTATTAGTGTAGGAGCGCCGCTTGAGTGGAACTTGGTGAATGGGGCCCATTCTTTTCATTCCTCCGCTTCCAGGGGCAACAGAGGCAGGAATTCCTCCCTCCCTCCCTCTCTGGGTGAGCGCGGTCATGTATCCTGTAGGTGGTCGCCTCATGCCTGATGTCTGTACTTGACATCTTAATACGTCTCAGCCGGCTGCTGCGGAGTCACCATCAGATAGAGTCGTGTTCAGCGCTGGTATGTAAAGGTCAACCTGTCAGACAGGAGGAGCTTCAAAACAGGCGTCCTTATGATCGTCTCTGCCGTCGTAACACTTCAGTCATGTAGGTAAACCACCAGGAGAGAAGACCAGATAACAGTGAACACGAAGGATGCGGACCCTGTCGCTTTGTAGATACTTCAGTTTCAAAATGTTTAGGCCCACTCCATCAAAACCCAAGAAACATTTAGGGGGAGAAACAGAAATAATCGTTGTATAACTGTTAAATCTTTTCACAAAACTTGAAGTTTGATGTTTTCCAAAGTCTCAGTTATTAGTGATTTGTGTCGGGTTTTTTTTGTTTTGTTAAGGAGACTTTAGTGTTAGATTGTCAATAGCAAACACAGAACTGGGACACCCTAATTGACTGACTGTAGACTAACAGAGCTAGCATGTTCCAGTATAATACAGTGAGTGTTTATTATGGAACTGGGACACAGTTTTTAACCAGACCGCTGTCCCAGTTCTGTAATACAAACAAAATGTAATCATGTTTTGTTAATTAAGCCCTAAACACTCAAACTGGGGAAGATGGTTGGATGTGAAGCAGCTCTATGAAAAAGGGCGCTGCTCTGAGATCCATACACCAGTTTGACTGCTCGTCAACAAAGATATGTAATCAGCCAATCACATGGCAGCAAGTTGATGCATGGTGAAGACGAGCTGCTGAAGTTCAAACTGAGCATCAGAACGAAGAAGAAAGAAGCATGTCATGGTTGTTGGTCTGAGTATTTGACAAACTGCTCAAACTGCTGATCTACTGGGATTTTGGCGACTGTGGCTCAGTGGTAGAGTTGTCGTCTCTTAATCGGAAGGTTGAGGGTTTGATTCCCAGCTCCTGCAGTCACGTGTCGAAGTGTCCTTGAGCAAGACACTGAACCCCAAATTGCTCCCACTGTTGTTCAGTGGTGTGTGTGGTTTGTACGTTGCTTTGGAAAAAGCGTCTGCTAAATGAAATTGTAGTAATTGTAGATTTAAACCCACAACCATCTTTAGGGTTTACAGAGAATGGTCCCAAAAAGAGAAACTATCCATAAATTATGCCTTGTTGATGCCAGAGGTCAGAAGAGAATGGCCAAACAGTAAATCAGATAACCACTCGTTACAACCAGGGTCAACAGTTCACACGGGCTCAACAAAACTGGACTGATGAGTCTGGAGTCCTGCTCCATGTTCAGATGATCGGCTCAGAATTTGGAGTAAACAACATGAAAGCATGGATCCACCCTGCCTCCTTTGTTTAAAGTCCACAGCCTACCTGAGTCCTGTTTCTGACCATGTCCGTCCCTTCAATGAGCACAGTGGACCCATCTTCTGATGGAGACTTCTAGCCGGATAACGCGCCATACCACAAAGCTCGGACTATCACAAACTGGTTCTATCACCGCCGGCTTCTCTGGACCCGAGCTCATCTGAGATGGACTGACGCAAAGTGGAAAAGTCTGCTGTGGTCTGACGAGTCCACATTTCAAACTGTTTTTGTAAATCATGGACGTGGTGTCCTCCAGGCCAAAGAGGAAAAGGACAATCTGGATTGTTCTCAGGTCAAAGTCTCAAAGCCAGCATCTGTGATGGTATGGGGGTGTGTTAGTGCCCATGGCATGGCTAACTGGACCATCTGTGAAGGCTCCATTAATGCTGAAAGGTACATACAGGTTTTGGAGCAACATATGCTGCCATCCAAGCCACGTCTTTTTCAGGGACGTCCCTGCTTATTTCAGCAAGACAATGACAAGACACATTCTGCACCTGTTACAACAGTGTGGCTTCGTAGTAAAAGAGTGCAGGTACTAGACTGGTACAAGAATGGTAAAGAATTCCACCTCCAAAGCTTCAACAATTAGTGTCCTCAGTTTACAAACACTTATTGAGTGTTGTTGAAGGAAAGGTGATGGAACACAGTGGAAACATGAGCCTGTCCCATACATCGGGAGTGGGTGAACACTATGGGAGTCACAGGAATTCAACTCTCTCTCCCACAGAATCACCTGTGAATAGTAACGACCTCTGTATTCTCCACCCTGACGGTCTGTCTGTTGTTTTTTTTCTGCATCATAATAATTAATTTCAGCTCCTGCGACAGCACGTTCTCTGACAATGAAGGCTTTTTATTTCTATTTCTCTTCTCGATTTACTCACTCTCTCTCTCTCTCTCTCCACATTTACCTCTGCACTCCTTTCACTTCCATGCGTCCATTATTCTAAAATGTCACCCAGCGTTACGTAACAATCTAATAAAGACGAATGAAAGGAGATTACCGTCATTAAAACCTCTCTGTTCCTGTAGCTCCACAGGTCTTAACACTGCCCACCCCGCTCCATCATGGGGCGGATATCTGAGTGGGCGGTTTGAATTGTTCTCCGGTGAAAAACTGCTCCCCCAGGATTAGCTCGAGTGGTCTAATTGTGTTATCCACAGAATGATATTCAGCATGGATTAAAGCAGAGGAACACACATCACTGAGAACAAACCACAGATAAACTTCCCTGCTTGTTATGCAGATGATGTGATGCAGCATGCAGCAGGAAGTGGACACAGCTTGGAATGATGGGATCATGAGGCTGGTGTTTCTGAGAAGTGTCCCGCGTCTTTAATCTGTTTTATTGATGAGAATCATGAATTAATGCACTCCGAGCTACTGTAACTTCATTATTAGATTAAAGGATGAAAGGCACTGCACAGGCAGACTGTTCAGCTCCTCCTGATGCAGAGGAGGGCTGGAGTGTGCGTGCGTGGGCGTGTGTGTGTGTGTGAATGTGTGTGCCAGTGATGCAACAAACAGCTGCTGACATTTCTAACTGTCAAAACTCTCTTCAGCTCATTCTCCTCAGGAAAAGGCAAAAACAAAAAGTGCCAGGATGCCAAGGCAATAACTCATGCAGGGAATATTCCAGAAGTTTTCATTGTCTTTAAAGGCGAATGTGTCTGGATTGCAAGACCGGAAGTAGACATGTTTTATACCTGAAAATGTATCCATGGCGTGTTGTTCTTTTTTCTCCTTTTTCTCTTATTTTTGAAGTTCTCTTTGTATTCAGAGCCTGTTGTTTCTTTTTATGGCTCATTTGTTGACCATTGACACCAAACTGGTTGTTTGGTGTTTTTACCTTTCTGTCCCTGTTTGTCTGGGGACTTCAGCTGTTAGCAGTTTCCTGTGAGCTAAGAAGAGACGACACAGACCCGTCCTCCCATCCATCGTTTTGGAGAATGTAAGATCTATCTACAATAAGATTGACGAGCTAGCCGTGCTAACGTAGCACCAAAAGGAGTACCTGCAGACTAGCATCATGCTATTCACAGAGACATGGCTAACTGAGCTAACACCGGACACGAACACCACATTGAAGGATTTCACCTGCTGTGAGTGGACAGGATACAGGAGAACGAGACTGAACGGACTGGTGAAGAAGGCCAGATCAGTCGTGGACCCTGTGGACCCTGTGGACCCTGTGGACCCTGTGTGCCTCTCCGCCTCTCCTTCAGCAAAGTTGGATGTGTTGTGTGTTCACAGACGGTCTTCTGCAGACCTTTGGTTGTAAGAAGTGCTTAGTGAGTTCCTGTTGCTTTTCTATCATCTCCAACTAGTCTGTCTGTCATGTCTGTAAAGTTTCTGTTGTTTTTGCACATTCTGGTTCATGTTTTGTTTCCCGTTTTATTTTGAAATCACTAACCTTTGTCTCTGTCTTTTAGATTTGTTCCTGTCTGCCCTGCCCCGTCTGTCACACCTGTTTCCTGGTTGTCTTCCCCAACTGTGTGTCATCACCCCTCATCACCTCTTGTATTTAACCTCATGTGTCTCACTGTCTCGTTGCCAGTTCGTTGCACGTTATCGTCCTCGTTCCAGCCTTTTATTTCACAGTCTTGTCTTGCCGTTTTGAATCTTGCTCTTGTTTTTTGGATTAAGCTCTTTGCCTCACGTCTTTTGGATACCTTTGCCTTTCTCTGGATTGATTACCCGTGTTATGACCTCTGCCTGGCTGACTACCTGTCTCGTGTACTGTACCTGGTCTGTTTTATTAAAACCCCTTTTGCTCATACGGATCTTGACTCCAAGTTTGCATTTGTGTCCACTTCTGGGTCTGAGTTCTTGACACTGTCCCTTCTCCACTGACCTCTGGACTCAACACGTCCCTGTCCCAGAGAACTGCTGCTCACTGGATATTTTCTCTTTTGTCAAATAAGTTCAAACTTCACGTTCAAAGTCTCTTAACTCACCTTTCTTCTCCAGCAGCTCATCTTCACCATGTCTACATGCCTCAATGCATCCGCTTGCTGCCTTGTGATTGGCTGATTGGATATTAGCGTTGATGTCTTGAGCACCGTCCTTTTCAGAAACACTTAAATGTGCACTGTGTGATATTGAACGATGTACTTTGTGCCACGATGTGAAAGCAGCCTGCTGGGCAGCATAATTAACCTCTTCAGTGGTAAATTAATAAACATAAATTATTCTGTAAAGGTTTTAATAAAGCAGCTTCACCAGCGGTGACTTCAGGGATGCTGAGAGGCCTTTATGGATCCACTTTCCCTCATGTCAACAAATAAAGAGTCGGGGAGAGAAGCCAAGCACATTTTCCCCTCATGCTGTAACTGAGTTGTGTTTATTTTTCAGACCAGAGATTTTGCACATCAAAGCTCGTCCACACATCTTGAGGAGTGATGCAGATGTTTTAGAAACCTTAAAGGGTTCCACTGCTCTTGGAAAATCTGTGTGAAGATAAATTTATCAAACTGTTACATCGTAGTCAAAGGAAGACTGAGAGGCTGAATCTAAAGCCGTGTGAAGTCCAGGACTCCTGCAGCTTTTAGCAGACTCAAACTTTATATGTGTGTTTAAGTTTGTGTGTGATAACCTGAAAAACAGGTTTGCTTTTTGCTAATGAAGGATAAGACTTTTTATTCCTACGTAAGAACTGATCCCTTCCCGTCCGTTCATCTCGTGCTGCTTTCTTTCTACAGTTTTTAGTGAAAGACGGCGCAAAATGCACCAACTGGAGATGGAAGAAGGAAGCGGTTGTTGTGTGAAAAATGGGGTTTTGTTTTGGAGTTCTTATGTTCCAACAGACTCGTATTTGAGCAGTAATTTGATGGAGCTGCATTAGGTCTTAGTGCTGAGAAACAAAGGTGAAAAAGACAACATCTCTGGCTCTGCTGAACTGATTTCACCCTAACCTTTGCTTCTGCTGCCCTTTGTGAATTCAACAATGTCATTGGGTTACACAGTTAAATCCCTGGAGCCCTTTTCTTTGACATATTTTGAGTTTTAGCAGGTTACAAAGCAGATAAAATAATGATAACGCCTTATTGTGACCTCCTAGAAAATAAGACCTAATTTGCATGTGTAATTTTTGTGATGCTCATAACCTCTGCCACGAGGTGGGTGTCAGCTGCAGCCTGCAAAAAGAGTCACAAAATATGGACGATTTCATGAGAAAACACTTCTTTCACATGCAAAGGAAGAGATGTGAAAAACCATGTCAAACAGGAGTTTTTTTTAAAGAGCTGAAATTCTTTGGGAAAGAGGACAGTAAAAAGTAGTTCAAATGCATCATTTAATTAACCAGAGGGGACACTGTGCTCACAAAGACAGTCCTTCTACATTTTTTACATGTTTCAGCTCACTAAGTAACTTTTTTAAATTGGGTTTAAGAATTTTAGATTCGTGCTGCATTAAGAGAAAACACCCGAGCAAAAGTACAACCTTTGATTTACCAGGATGTTTATTTTTTATTTTTGTTTTTATGAGTATGTTTTTTTTTTTCTACTTCTTAAATTCAGTGCTGCAGCAAAAAAAGATCAGAGAAATCTCTGAAGAAGTTATAACTCCAGCCAGACAATAACGCAGCCCTGCAGCAGCGACATCAAACAGCACCCAAACACGGCGTAGTTATGACTCCTCTGAAACCAGCTGACATTTACCTTTGACAAACAAGGACTGAGAGAATGTTTGATATCCTGTCAGCGTTACGGAACAGGTTTTTGTTTCAGAGTGGTATCAGCTAATTCAGAGCCCGAGGAGAGAAAGTGCTGCGCAGACTCTAACACAGGATGTGAGACGTACATTAGAGCTCAGCTAAGCAGCATTTGATGCTAATTTAATGAACAGTTTTGTGTTGTAGAAATCGACCCACACAGCTCCGCTCAGTGACAAGTCAGCTAAAAGGTTCTGTGGTGTCTCTTCATGTCCTATAACATCTATTTCATTACCTTTACCAGCAGCAGGAAGTGGACCTCAGTTAAAGGGTTTCATGGTAAAACCAGCAGACCCCTCGAGTCACAGCTACAAAAGCAATGCAAGAAAGCCGCCAGCACTTTGTTGACATTCTATCCACTTGGAGGGCATCTAGAAGACTCTTTGTTCACATTTTAAAAACTTCAAGAACATCCAGAGGATATTTTTAGATTTTATTCCCTAGAAGGCCATCTAAAGAGCATCCAGACTCTTAACAAGGTGTGTGTTTGTTTTGGAAATGAATGGAGATCAGATCTTCTTTTTAACACTACTTTTCTTTGTTCAAGTCGACTTTTTACTGGATACAACGTGAGGAGGTAAGGTATTTATCAACAGTTACACAGAGCTGCTGTTTGAAACATGACAACAAGTAAACTTTGTCAGTTTGTTCTGGAGTTTAGTAGACGCTGCTCTGAGACGTATCTGTAGGCTAACGTGTAACGTTAGCGAATCCTTATGTCCTGCTCATCGACCAATCAGAGCTAACGTAACATCACTCTTCATTTTATTGACAGACTCAAGTTTGATCAGATCACTGCAGAATAACTGCTGCATGTGGGCTGGAACGAACATTAGCACAAACAGATTAGCCTGTGGTTTAGCCTTCAGCTCATGTTTTAGCATTTAGCTTATGATTTAACCTTTAGCTCATGTTTGAGCCTTTATTTTGTAGTTTAGCCTTTAGCCCGTGTTTCAGCCTATAGCTTGTGTTCTAGCCTTTCACTTGTGTTTTAACCTTTAGTCCACATTTCAGCCATAAGCTTGGATTTAGCTCATGGTTTAGCCTTTAGCTTATGATTTAACCTTTAGCTTATATTTTAGCCTTTAGCTTGTGGTTTAGCCTTTAGCCCATAATTTAGCCTTAAGCTTGTACTTTAGCCAGTGTTTTAGCCTTTAGCTTGTGGTTGAGCCTTTAGCTCATATTTTAGCCTTTAGCTTGTGGTTTAGCCTTTGGCCCATATTTTAGGTTTTAGCTTGTACTTTGGCCTTTAACTTCAGGTTTAGCCTTTAGCTTGTACTTTAGCCAGTGTTTTAGCCTTTAGCCTGTGCTCTCTCTCTCCTGTTTATCTTTCTTCTTCTCTTCTGTCCTTTTTCTGTCTGTCAGTTCAGCTCCAGTCTCCACCATCTCTACTAAATTAATCACAGAAATCATTTCCAGTGGAGACAAACTCAGATCTCTCTTCTCTCTGCTAAACTTTGTTAGCTGGCGTGGTGTTGTCATAGAGACTTTCGTAAATCAATCCGGTCCTGTCCGACCTGATCGGGAAGCTAAGAAATAGCATTTAGAAATAATCCATCCACTTTTTTCCTGACTACCCATGGTTTATAGTGGTTGTCAGTTTTGCTCTCCTGGTTGAACGTTTTGTTTACGTTGCCGTGGAAACCACAAAGCTGATGATGTTAGCCTAGCTATCATACTCGCTCTAATAACCGGCTTTTAAAAGCAAGAAAGGGACAAAATGAACAAAAAATTGGATGTGGAGTCATAGTTGGGTGTTTTAAAAGAAGTTTACACTGAGTCCTGTCTAACATTAATGATTTCATGCAAGTTGTTTTGAGCTAGCTTGCCGCGCCAGCAACAGGAAGTGAGTAACAGGCAGAAGTCAACACTCCTAGGCAGATACTAGTTTATCTTTGTTTTATGTACTGAAAAGTCATCCAGAGGGGCTGATGATTCAGTATCAGAGACTGTGTTTTAAATGTTCAGTCTGGTGCCATCATCCTGGTGGCGTTCAGGAGAGTTGTGGTATCAGCCTCTATCTGAAAAGCAATGCATTCTAATGATGAATGCTAAGCTATCTGTAGCTTTAGGTTTTTCTTTATGATGCTTTCTATGCCATGTATAGATGCTTCAAAAGATAAAGAAGGAGCTTACAGAGTTTCACAATCTTCAGCGTTCATCAGCACCAAGAGCTGCTTCTCAAACACCAGTTGCTTGCAGAGAAACGTCGCTGGAAAGCCTGAACGAATCTGTTGCCAGAGCAACGCTCTTCCCCCCTCTCTCCCATCCTTCTAAATGCATTCTGAGTCCGCTCTTTTTCCCTCTCGCGAGACTCCGTAGCCTTTAACTATAAGTACGCCCTGTGTGGAAGTTATCGCGAGGTTTCCTAGCTTTGGGAAGTTGAGGGAGGCGGTGACCTCATCGTCGTCGCGAGGCGGAGCGAGCCGCTGCAACTTTGGATGAACTTCTGATTTGGACAAACGGAGAGGCGGTCTGCGGAGCGAGCACGGACAACAACAGAGGGGAAGGTGAGGAAACGGAGAGGTTTCCCGCTTCCAGGTCTACACAGCCGGTTTGTGTGTCTCTTCGCCGGGTCTCACCGTTTGTACTCGCCGGAGTCTGACAGGAGGGAGCGTTATTTTTCTTCCCCAAGACGCCGACAAGGTGGAGATCGATAAAGGTGAGTGCACCCTCTCCTCATCCGGTGGTCTTCCCACTCACACAGGCGACGTTTAAACCGTTAGTGTTCGGTGAACAGTCAAGTTTCCTTCGTTAAATGTGGATTTCGCTCCTTGTGTGAGCCGTGCTGTCCATACAAAGACTCCAGGTAACGCTTTTTGGGGGGAAAACTACTGTGAAAGTTCACCTAGCTTCATATTAGTCTTCGTAAAACTGCTCTGAATGAATCACTAACTGATTATCTTGCTAATATCTTCTCGTAGCTCGCTGTAAAAAGCCCAGTTTCTACTTTTTGATGCCTTTACGTGTCGTATTTAGCGGCTCCGTTCAGTTGCAGCGTCCCTGCAGCTTCTTCAAACCCACAGTCAGAAACGTAGACAACGTGGTTTTGAAAGAAACAGGAAACCGAGCGCAGGAACCATCAGATAAAGGTAATGGTTGTTTAGTTTAGACCCTGCGTTGCGTGGCTGCTGTGAAACTGGGATGACCAGCTGCAGCCTCTCCTGCAGGTTTCCTGTCATGCTCCGGCTCTCCGTCTCCCTTTAATATGTGCAACATGAGACAACCGCAGTTGTGACAGTTTGCTGTCATGCATTGTTGATTCTGCTGCGTGTGCACATGCAGACTCTCAGGTGTGGATTCACACCTGACATCTTGTTTATTTTTACAGGGGAAAAGTTTGGGAACTGCTCCTCCAAAAAAAGCAGCACATGAGGTGATGTGAGCCTGTGAGTGAGAAAGCAATGCAAAACACGTGTGATTGCATGAAATCGTGCACTCATGGCACAAGCTTCATTTCTGCTCAGTGCACTGTCAAAACCCACTCATTAATCAAAATGGCCGTCCCTGTAGTCTCATCAGATGTGAGCAGTGATGTAACAGTGCTTCTCCTCAGAGACGCAGGTGATGTGAAGACAGTTAGATACACCAAAGCTGGGAAAAAGATTCAGCTGCATTTTTTAAAAAAAGATCTAAATGGTTGCAGAAGTTTGCTTTTGTGAAAGTTGTGAGTTTTCACCCCCCCCCGCTGACACCCTGAGAGGGGTTTTTATTGTGAGGGGACCCCCTGCGGGTCTTCTGTCTTCCATTATTGCCGCCATCTCAACCTGTGGAGTCTGTCCTCAGGCTGCTATAGCCTCAGCCCTCCAGGGAGCCTTCACACACACTTTCACATGCACACACACAGTAAAAAAACCCACCGCTTTCTCCTTCCACAAGTCCGAAAATCGATGTGTCAGAGGGATCTCACCTGTGTTTATCGACTGACCTTAGTGAGCAGCATGAGAGATTTACTCTTTGTCTAGTTTGCTGTGGCTGTTCCAACCGTTCCATCCAAAGGAAACTTGCACATATCTGTTTGCCACTGCTCATCTCATGTCGCACAGCCCTCCCCTGAGCAGATCTGGAGGCTGTGTTGCAATCACACGCTGCCTGTTGAAAGTGAGTGTGTAGGTGGAGGCACACATGTTCTGTAACACATCCTGTAGCCGCAGAGTTAAAGGGGAAGGTTGGAGAAAATAAAGATGTCAGGGCTCCCCGAAGCTCGGGATGGATGACGGGCAGGTGAAGCATCTCTCCAGGTGTTTTTCGGGTTAATTGGTTGGACTCGGCTTCAGCTGTGCAGATGGAGTGGGCGTCAGTCGGTTGCGGTCTTCTTGTAACGGTAACAGCAGGTACATTAATTAGACTGTGCATCCATCTAATACCATAAAAGAGGAGTGAGAGCTCCCTTTGTTTGGATGCAAGAAGAATTCAGCAATCAAGATGTGCTTTTGTGCAGCCACGGCGCAGACTTTCAGCGCTGGAGCACATCAGTTAGCCAGCAGTGAGTGCAGTTTGTGCTCGAGCTTCTTCTCCTCCAACAAAGCATCGCCGATTTTCACGGTTTCAAATTGTAAAATGTTCCGAAAAATTCAATTCAAATCAAACTTTATTTATAAAAGCACTTTTTCATGCATTTAAATACATGTTTGGTTTCAGGCTGTCCGTCAATCCTGCGAGTATGATACGATTTTCCAACCCCTCATACTTTTTTAAAAAGAAAAATCTGTTTTTTTTTGTCCCATTAAAATGAATCCAAATGATCCGTTACCGTGGAAACCACACAGCCGATGATGTGATGTCATAGAGGGACGGAGGGAAACCTGCTTCTATGCATTAAGATCCCATCACCATGGAAACCACAACACTGATGATGTCATAAGGGACAGAGGTTATAACTGGACTAGACATAGAGCACCAACAGAGGGTGACCTGCATAGCTGATGATGTCATAAGAGGTTAGGGCTCAGCATTTCAACATTCAGCATTTTGCTGGTTCAAAGAGTGTTAGGGACAGATAACTGGTGCGCTGCTTCCTCAGATTATTTTGGCCAACAGGCGAGTTCAGGTATGTTTGAACGTGTATCAGATGGACTGTGATCGGGATGTGGTCACTCTTTCAAAAAGCTCTCCGTCTAATGTGCAGCCCAGGCCTGTCTGGAACAGGCAGGATTTTTTTGGCAGTGAAAAATCTGGCATGTGCAAAGTCAGTGAAAGGAGGACGTTTCACTCCCACAGCCTGCGCTTTACTCTGAATGTACTGCTGAACGCTCGCAGGGGCTGAAAAATGGGGTTCTACCTGTTTATGGCCTCACACATTAGCCTCACTTTGCCCTTTTTTTTTTTTTTTCCTTACGCAGCTTTGCTTCCCACGTCTCTCCCTCCTGCTCCCTCGCTGTCTTGCTGCCGTTGCTGCGTCTTTCCACTCAGCCTCCCACGGCTCCCTCCCACCGTCACTGACAGTTCCCTTTCCTCTTGTCTTGCTTCCTTCCTTTCTGTTGTGGAAAGCTGCCAGGAGGACTCTGACATTCTCATCATTTCTGTCCACATCCTTCACCTTATCTTTCCTCCCCTCTTCCCCCCCCCTTCTCTCTCTGTCTCCCTCGTCTCATGTCTTTGTCTGCGTTTCTGTCTCCCTCCCCTCTTTCTCTGTCTCGCTGCATGCTAGGGATCGGAATGTGAGTCCCCCCTTTTTAAGGGCCGAGCTTTGAGAAACAGCAAAGCAAAAAAAAAATACTTGTTAGCAGCGAGCGGCTAACGCTGCAGGACAGCATGATTGAATCAAACCACAGGTCCCTGTAGATGAGGGATTTTCCTGCAAGGAGGATTCAGAGGTGGCCTTCTCCCTCTAACTCAGATCCTGTGCAGATTATTACTGTAACCTGAATATGATACAACATATGCATCACTGCCAATTGTAATTGCATCAGCAGAGTCTCTCCAGGATGCTACACGGGCTAATGAGTACTGCCCGTTATACGCAGAATTCACACTGCAAACACAAGCTGATGTTGAAACATGAAAATCGAGGGAAAGGGCAGAAGTGAAACACCTCCAAGATGATTTACCCTCTCTGTAAAGCTCCTATATCTCCTATACGTAGATCCTTTCTCTGTGTGAGAGCTGAAAGTTGCACAGCGAAAACAAAATCAGTATGTGCAACTTGAGACCCCTGAGGTAAAAGATAATAAACTCGGGCTGTAGGTCCAGGGAGGGATAGATGTAATACTGAGGAGCAGCAGACATGCAGAAACAGAACGAGCCACAAAAACTAAAAACCACTTCCTGTGTGTAATTCAAAATAAACAGGAATTAAAAAGTTCACTAAGTTGATACAAACAAATCCAGTCGTGTTTTCATGCTACCTGACGGTGACACGGAAAATAATGCAACAAAGTGTTCAGCAGGTTTCCAGGACTTCAAACTGTCACTGAAGCTGCCGCTGCACGTTTAATGTGCTGAAACTGAGGCTGCCGTTGGTTAAATGTCACCAGACGACACCAAACTACGGTGGCCCTGAGAGCTCACAGCACTGCAGCTTCAGAAAGCAGATTAAGAAAACGTCTTTTCATCAATTCGACATCACATTTAGAAAACACGCACAGTGGAAGTGTTTCCAGAGGACACTTAAAAGTGATGCACACGGCCCGACATGCTTGTTGTTAATGCAGATTTTGAGTCTCAGCCCTGTTAAGATTCTCTGTCCATCAGTGGTGTTGGAAAATGAGATAAAAAGTGCTTTTGTTTTGTTTTAACTTTGTGATCACATGATTGAGGTATTAGCATACTGGCTAATAGGGCTGCCAAGATTAGTCGACTCGTCACGATGACGTTGACGATCAAATTCGTCGGCGACTTATTTAATAATCGACGTCGTCGTTTTAATACTTTTAAAACTGCCGCTGTACTTTCACCTGTCTCGTCTGCCGTTCTGTCCTTGACGCATACGCGCAGAAGTGGTAACCAGGGTAACCCGTGATGTCACTGGAAAAGTTATGCCCAACAGTATCATGGCTAGCCGGCAACAGAGCTGGAAAGTTTGGGAGCATTTTTCCAAAATAAAGGAGAAAAGTGTGCAATGCAAAATCTGCAAAGCAGAAATGTCCTTCCATGACAGAACGACGGCGATGCACGAACATCTGAAAAGACAGCACGCCGTGGCTGATTTATTTTCTGACCAAGAATGACAATCTGGGTAAGCTAATTGGCTAGTTAGCTGCTAACATTAACGTCAACAGGGAGCTACCTACTTAATAGCGATGTCATGTTTGAATAGAAAATTGGTCCATTAAAAAAATGTCAGAAATGCTGCTACAAGCTGCAAAGTTCATTAAAAGCTGAATGAACTATGATATTAACTGTCTTCATTTTTAGTTAGCACATACCTTAAACACTTGAAGCTGGAAGCTAATGATGTTAGCTGTATGCTGCTGCAATAAGCTGCAATTTATGTATGATCCGAATAGTCGACTAATCACAAAAAATAATCAGTGACTAGTCGATTATCAGAATAATCGTATGTGGCAGCCCTACTGGCTAATAACGGACGTGTGCGTCACTTTTAAGCGTCCTCTGGAAACTCTTCTGTTGTGTTGTGGTCTTTGCAGGGTGTTTTTCTAAATGCTGAGCGTGTGTTATCAAATTGATGAAGCTGTTTTCTTAATTTGCAGTTTGCATAAGTTGCAGTGCTGTGAGCCCTCAGGGCCGCCGTACCAAACACCTGTTTGGCATTGGCAGAGAAGATTTGGCATATTTTTCTAATCCCGGCTCCCTGCTCTCTTTCTAGACACAAATGTTCTTACTTTTTGTTCTAAGTTGAAACAATGAAGTAAACGTTTGTAGGAATAACCGTCGTGCTTGCTACCGACCAACACGGTGTACAAAACAGATTTTTTTTTTAGCACACGGTTTAAGAACTGTGAAGGCGAGCTCAGAATAGATTTATAGGTTAAACACCCACATCCAACCTTTACATCACATTTATTTTCTGTGTTGCACCTACATTCCAGCAGCCACCTTTCTCTGATGTTTACACAGCTAAATGAACCGCCTGCCTTTTATTACTTCAACAAATAGCTTTGTCTGTCTGTCTGTTTGGGTATTTTGCCATCATGACAAAATCTGGAAGGTATTTTTTTGCGTGTTTAATCTCCTAAGAGTTAAGAGCAGAGATTTTAGGAAGCCGATGACTGTGTGCTCCGACACATTTGAAGTGCAAGCCAGCATATTGTTTTCACTTAACAACAGCCCTCGCGGTGTTTTCTCTGATATGTGAAATTGCATATCTCTTTGATCCGCGGTCTTTGGCAGCGCATAAATCGGCATCTCCGTTGAGGCTTTCAGTCGGCTATATCAGGACCTTCAGAGCAGCCCGGGAAAAAGAAAGACGAGGCTTAAGAAGAGGTGGTTAAATGTAGCTGTTGCATCCGAAGTGGGTGGGTGGGGACTAAAAATGTTCAAATGCTCTCGCAAACCCTTTCGCTTTTCTCCGTTTCCCCTCCCTCCTAGCTCGCTAAAGTAACTTCTTAATTAGGGCCGCATTAGAGGATTATAGCACATAAAAGCTGCAAGGATTACAACCCCCCCCCCCCCCCCCCCCCTCCTATTCCCATTCTGCTTCAGATTCAGTTGTGACAGATGAGCAAAAAAATCAGTAAAAACATGATGAAACAATGACTAGGCAGGCTAATCCATGCAGAAGTAAACAGAAGGAACATACTGTACAGATGGAGAGCTGGAGGAGGGAGAGAGAGAGAGAGAGAGAGAGAGAGAGAGAGAGAGAGCAGTCTGTAGAATAGGAGGATGGAGAAATGCTGAAATGCTTCAACATAAACATGGAAAACCTCTGCACTCCCTCTTTATGGTTGTCTCAACTTTAAACACTCTAAATGAGTGGTCCCCAACCCCTGGGCCGCGGACCAGTACCGGTCCATGGGTCATTTGTTTGATTTATTATCTGAGTCTGAATTTTACTTTGAAAGATGACCAGAGTCTCTCCATTACAGCTGCCTATGACTCACTCTAGACGCATGGATTCATGTTTATTATTATCATTATTATTATTATACCCGTCTTATCATTTTATTCTGTTGTCTTTATCTGCTACGCCTTTACAGATCGGTCCGTGGAAGTATCGGCTGATGTTAAACCGGTCTGTGGCACAGAAAAAGGTTGGGGGCCACTGCTTTAAATCAGTTCCTGCTGTTTAACCCTGAAGTTGTTTGGAAATATCAGTACAATTAGCGACACGCCTAGTTGGAGATTTCACTCCTGTAGCTTCAGTCGACCCCTTTACACGGTTTGATTGATCCTCAGTGGACCAAGGCCTGAGAATATAACCCAAGTTGCATCATTATTTTTCTTCCGAAGGATTGAATGAAAGCATGACTCGGCTCACCTCTAGAATTGCAGTGAATACCCACCTTGAGCTGTTATAGATGTTGCACAATGGTGCTATGAGCTGGGCAAACACGGTTGGACAAGTTGAAGAACATCCTTTCATTTTGCTGTTTTAAAGAAGACATAAAAAAACCAATGGTTTAAGCTGTGAAATTGGAATTCAAGCTGGAAACAGCGATCATGCACTGAGTTAAAGTTCTACCTGACTGTGACCCAAGAACAGCGACGGAATCAAATCCATGACATCCATTTTATAGCTTCATTGCTTTGGAGTTGCATTTCTGACCGTGATCGTTACCACTCTGTACGATGCAGCGTAATGTTTCAGGTTAGAACGACTGCTGTACATCCAATAAGAAGTACTGTTCAGAGTAGGAAATTATCCACTTGAAACCAACACAAGAAAGCCGAGGGGTGGCTCGAGGGATTTTACCAGGGAGCTGGAAGTTTAATGTTGGAGAGAACTCATTCCAACATCAGCAGTTAAAGTGAAATACAGTACATAAATCACACTATTGCTGAGAGGTATTTTGTTGTGTTACAGTATTTTTTTTCAAGGATAGATTAGTTCAGAAGTATGCATTTAATGAAAACAATGGCACGCTATTTGGTAACCATTTGAGTTCTGGTTTTACTGAGAAGACTCCTCAATTTAAGACCACTTGTGGCAAGCAGAGTTGTCTGGTGTTGAAGGCAACTGGCCACTGCATATCAGGCATCTACCATCTAGGCATGGGTTAGAATTTTGGAAGCATTGAATTAGGGATAGACCGATTATCGGCCGGGCCGATTATCGGCGCATATATTTGTCATTTTGACCCATATCGGCATCGGCCTTTTTTTTTTTAATACGACGGCCGATAATAGGTCACTTCAAAACTTGGCAAAGGAAAGCTATTCTTAACTACTTTGCTTCGGTTAGCGAAAGTCTGCTAGCTTAATGCTAACATGAATGGAAAATCCCATTGACCGGCTAACGCAATTAGCATCGTGACTATCTCACAGTCTATGAACTTATTCTAACTTTCACAGCTTGCTTGGCTCTTGAAAATGATATTGTTATTGTTATTGTTTGAAGTAAAAAAAAAGAGATAAACATTTTAGTTGTATAGAAATTTTGAAACAGTTTATATACTGTAGAAAACTTAAGGGAGCTATTTATTTGTTTAAATGTTTATTGACCTTTAGAAGACATGCTGCTGAGCCTGGAAAATGTTAAATAAACATGTGCTGAAAGGCATTTAAACAAAGTTAAGGATCAGAGTTTGTATTATTCAAAATTTTGATGTCAATATATTCACTTTTACTGCAAATGAATATCGGCTGCAAATATTGGTTATCAGCCTTCTCCACGGCTAATAATCGGTATCGGCCCTGGAAAAAGCATATCGGTCTGTCTCGACATTGAATATTTGTTACTTCATTTATTTTAAAAAATCTAAGCGTGATTATGAATATTATCTGATTAAAACAGGAAAAATTCTCTTTGTTTTTACCCGTGCCTGGTTGTAATACACTGTTACCACCAGACAGTGGCTGTAGCACGTCCTAAAGCTGATGCTTGCTGCGTTACACAACAGGAGAGGATGAAGAATGTTGGCTGCATCAAAAAGCAAAAGAAGAAGAAAACATTAGAAGCAGTTAGGGCTGTCACTTTTTATTTGAGTTTCAAACATGAGGTGAAAAGTTCACGTTTGAGGTCTAATTACCCGTTGGAAATGTCGGCTGCATCCTGGAGATTCAAGCCTACATGAAGGAGACTCCCCTGTAGGGTAAGACGTAGGGTGCAACAGGTACCCACCACTCTTAAAGCTGGCCTGTAAATACCTGTGTGCTCCAGGAATGTCTGAGTGCGCGCTCCTGATCAGGTTGGTAGACTTGTGTTTCTGGCAAATAATATCAGAAGTTAAGACGGACTGTTTGGCTTGACTTTCGGTTATATTGTATCGGACTGTTTGGGTTATTAATGGTAGAAAATGGAAATGTGTCATTTTAAATTTGTTCAGACTTGATGTTTTTGAAAAAGTGACAGCCCTATCAGTTTCTGGACTGTATAGGCTACAAGACTTAGGAACGGAGAAAATTGTTGTGACTGATCATGGTGGTAAAATGCCAACAAATACAGGTCGACGGTCGCAGAATAGATGGCGGTGATGATCAAATAATATCTTAGCTTGAAATGCCTATCCATACTTTCAAGGATGCCATAGGCTGAGCTTAACTAGCCAGCATCCAACGATGATAAATGGTACTAGAAAGAGCTTCACATCTGCACAGGAACTGCACATTTCTGAATGCACTGAAAGTCCTCTTCCTGTAGCACAGCTTCAACCTTTTTATGTGTTGAAGCTCGCAAAACAGGCTTGGTCTGATTTACTGATGGGACTAATATTGTAGATTTTATGATACCTGTTAACTAAAAGGAAAGGGTTAGGGTTAGGGTTCATAGCTGATCTGAGCTGATCTCTTTAAGAGTTTGCTAAATAAGTAAAGCGTCTGGTTTAAAAAGTGAAAGGCAGGTGATCACATGTTCCATTCCGAAAATGGGTTTTGTCTGTCTCATTCAGCATCCCCTCAACTTCTCCTCTCCTAACTTCAGTGATGACATCCCAAGAACGCAACTGTGAACGAGGAACTGTTAATCTAATCCCCAAACACGCACGGGAGCATTGCCGACATTCCCACCAACTGCCTTGCCATCTGTTTCCAAGCAGACACGGCGCTCTAACGTCTCTCTTACTGGATGACTAAAAGGATGTCACCACTGTTGGCTGCCTGAGTCGGTATCAGTGATGGAAGTGCTTTTCTGACCTTGCTGGGTTCGTTAATTGCAGCAGTCTGTCCTGTGCCATTTTGGGGCAACTCGTGTGTGTGTGTGTGTTTGTGTGTGTGTGTGCAGCCTCTATGTGAAATTTATGCAAGCCAATCATCAATTGTACCCCTCTGTTAACACAGAAGCTGCACTTTTTCCATCTTATGGAGCTAGATTGAATTTCTTTCAAACTTCAGGTTGTTAGCCCAAGTAGAGTCAGAGCTCATTCTAAACTAAGGGACTAATTAATTAGTTTCACTCTTGCGGAAACTTCTGGAGTCGTGCTCTCTGTGATGTTTTTAAACGTATTGATGCTATTGGAAGTCCAGGCTTTGATTAAAATGTCATCAGATAGATTCAAATGGCTTTTGAGAGCAGCTCTGCCCTTCAGGTTGGCTTTGAGTTTTCTAATCCTGATACATGTTTACCAAGGGCATGGGCACGCCTTACACCGTAAAACGTCTTTGTTGCATTTTATTTGAGTTCCACTTGTTCCAGGGAAATGAAGAACTGTGTAAAGAAAAGTTGTGTGAAAGGCAGACATTAGAATCGACCTCTGGCTAAGCCACGCCCCCTGTGCTCACTCTGACAACCAATGAACATTCAGCATCAGGCGCTATGGCAGGTGTCATATTAGGAGACATTTCACAGGAGGACATTGATGGTTTATGGGGACAGAAAGATCTCAGATCATCTAGAAGTCACCAGCAGGGTCTGAACTCCTCATTGGAGGATATATGAATCATTTTACTGCTGAAGGTCCATAAAAAGCTTCAGTTACAAGACAAAACTTCCAGGTCCCAGAGCAAACCTGATAAACCACATCTGGTTCCATCAGCGTCTCAGACAACAAGACAGAGGATCAGCATCGGTCAGGAGAAAAATCTGACCTCCTTTTTACCATCTTTACCAAGAGAGTCTCTGTTAGTTTGGAGCTACAGTATTTACACTGAATCATTCAGCAGAACGTTTGACAACCTTTGTTATCTGTGCTATTACAGATAAGCTAATGAAGCTAAGCTCCAGAAGCTAACGTTAGCTTTAACTAGAGCCCTTTGGACAACAGCTAACAATGATGGACGATCAGCAAAGAACAAAAATTAGAACAAAACAGACCAATGAGCTCCAACAAACAAAGAGACATGATGAACAACACAGCTAGGAGCTAACGCTAGGAGCTAACGCTAGGCTAACTTTGTGCTACTGAATCTGCTGACTACCTTTCAACGAAATGTGCATTTTTTGCACCACTTCTGCAACCAGCACAGGCACAATCAATATATACACCAGATAGTGAGCCCACCTCTACTTCAGCTGAGGGCTACCAAAACACTCTACAGTTATATCGCCACCTACAGGCCTGGTATGTATATTGCAGCGTTTTCAGGCGCTCAGTGTTTCCGTGTAAACACAGATGTTTTTTCTCTGCGTTTTTTTGTGTGTTTGAGTGAAATGCAGTAAAATGTATGGATCTGAAATAAAGTTTTATTCTAAGGATGTTTTTACACCTGAAAGTCCGGACCTTAGTCTGGACCTTAGTCTGGACCAAAGTCTGTGTTTTTGTTACGCTGTTTACATCTGGTTCGGTCTGTTATGGTTTCACTCTGTCATTATTGCAAACGAACATACAGAACGTACATGACGAACCTACGTGATACCGTCATCGACAGTGTACTTTGCGTGTCTCCGTAGTTTACATTGATTGGTCATTTGGCCTGCGGCCGTCTGACGTCAATTTTGTCAACAATGAATGAAATCACCATCATATTGTTGATGTTTTTATACCACCAACAGCGACCACTTGAAGAATTGTACATAATGCTGATCTGAGGTCGTCTTATGAGGTTTATAATTAGACAACAACTTTACCGCCGTTGGAGAAAGTGTGTAATCCTGTGATTGGTACGAAGGTCCGAACCTTTCAAGACAATGCTTTCACACTGGGCACGTACCAGACCGTGGTCCCGTTTGGTCCGGACCGAGATCACTGCTTTTGGTCGGACCAAAGTCCAACTGTTTGGTTCGGACCAAGGTCCAGGGGAGGTTTCACACTTATAATTTTAGTTTGGATCAAACAGAAAAGTCTGAAAGTCCGGACCAAATGACCTTGGTGTTGGATTTTTGGAGCTTTAAGCTACTACAGGGGCACCAGAGGGACAAAATAAAGACTACAAAAAGCACAATACCATGTTTTTAATCCAAAGCTGCTGCAAATGGAACAAAGGAAATTAATGAAGCAGAAGATTAGAAGTAACTATGTACCTTTGTCGTGCGGTAAAGGAAAAGCACTTAGCTGTAAATTCCCAGAAGTTTGATTTGTGTGTTGCAGATGTTAAAATTGTTTGATATTTGCTGGTTAAGTTTTGAATTCTGGTTTTGTGATGAAGCCTCTTGTATTTAATAGACGGGCTTGTGATGCACTTCCCTTTCACAGATCATCCCTGTGAAGTGGGTACTAATAAACCCATCTCTGAATAAAACGATGCAGAACAATGCTAACTTTTAGCACCCATATCCTCCTGGAACATTTGACCCATCCTCATGGGACTGTGTCGGCATTCAAGCGTCATGATGTCAGGAGAGGCCACTCAGTTTAATGCCTGAATTACTCATGGCTAATTCTGTTACATAATGCACCCTGTTCACTGTTTTAAAATGACGTTCCTGCTCTCTGCATGTACTGTAGACTCTCACTGTGTGTTTGATGGATGAAGGAGTCGACACAACGCTTCGTGCACCAACATATTCACAAAGGATGTGTTTCATCAGGCAAACTCAGAACTTTTTGTTGGAAATCCGCTCGTACCAGATTTAAGAAATGCACAAAAAATTAGATGTTAAGATTCAGTCTGTGGTTTGTAGAAGAGGCTAAGTGCCAATTATTTGAGTCCCTTAACATATTCCTGCTTTTTTACTGTGCTGCTGTAGGGAAACTTCCTCTGACAACACGCACACAAGAAGAGGAAACAGAGGCGCAGGATTAAAAGAAGACACATCCTGGTCATTGTTCGTCACTGCTGGATGGAGTCGCCCCTCTGATCGAAAGGAAACTGAAGTTAGAAAAGCTCGTCGTCTATTTGCTGTAAGTTTTCCTTTTTGATGGAGCTCCATCTCAACCACACGCAGAGTTTGAAACTTCCAACCAGGTTTGAAGAAGCTGCTGATTTTCCGTGCGGAGGATTTCAGGCTGGCTGTGTTCCTCTGTGTCATATCACGCATCTGAGATCTGCTGTGGTGTGAAGAGCTGGTTCAGAGGGAGAATCCGGCTTTAAAGTCAGCAGGCTTTCAAGTTGTTTCCCATCTTTGAAATTGATTCATTAAGTTGAGCTGTAATTGACAGATCCCGTAACTTTGCTGTCCCTTTGAGTTCGCTTCCTCGCTGTAACGCCCCACTGAGTCCTAACAAACTCATCATAATTCGGCTGTGTTGATTTCTCTGGTAGTGCTGAAAATTTAAAGGGGTAATGCTGGGATACTGGCCCTCACATTTCAAGCAGAGCTGTGTTTATCACTTCAGATAATCTAAAAGCAGCCTCCAGTGTAAATAAAGCCCCTGAGCGAGTTGTTTTAACGCTCACACATCGAGGCTGCTCTCTATAAGTCAGTGATGGATTGGAAAGTTAGAGAGTCACTTCAGAGTTTGTAGCTCATGAGCTCACAATTTATATCAAACAAGGGAGAAAGTTGGCACCACCAACCTTCTGAATGGGCTGAGATTTTCGCCTCTAGAAACTGAATTTTTAATTCAACATACTCAGTTAGAATAACTGCATAAGAAACCGGAGTTGAACTGATTTGAAACTGAAACAATCTGAACTTTTTTTTCTTCCACTCACTCCAACCCTGAGGAGGATGAGCTCCAGGACTGTGTGGATGTGGTTAAATCAGATTTAATTGACAGTCCTGGTAAGCTCTGTCCTTTCTAACCCAATTATAGTTTTAGCTTTACCCAGCGGGCTCTGAATATTTGATGAAACCAGTGAAAGCGCAGCCGCCTTTGACCTCACACTCTGCTGTTTGTTGTTTTTCTGTGCATATGCTGAGCTGCTGCTGCTGTGATTCTTGTGGTCAATCATTCAGCTGACCACAGGCTGGTGTAAGAGGTTATTTTCTAAGTCAGGGCGGAGATCACAGGGTGCTTCACTCAGAGTCAGACGAGGCTTCTGACATGTTTACTGCCACAGGGCTCGGAGCGCTCTGCTGAATCCTTGCAATCACTGACATCTCGCTTGGGTTGGGGAGTTCCAAAGATCCTGGACTGTGCCAAGAGAGGTCGTCACATAAATCCATCCTGATGCACAGAGAGCAGCTGCAGCTGTTGGCTGAGCCCTCCACAGTCTTCCTGCTTAGCAGCTCTGACGTAGAGACAGAGACGACGCTGATAACAGTGAATTCATTTCATGAGAAAAATGATGATGGTGCCAAAAATCATGAAAAAAAGACAAAACATCAAAATAGTGACAAAAGCAAAAATCACTGAATAAAATAATACTCACAAAAAATCACAAAAAGGTGACACCAAATATCACAACAAAGATGATGACAAAAAAACAGAAAACAGTGATGGTGACAAAAATTGGGGAAGAGAAATAATGATGAAAAAAACAAGAAACAATTATGATATCAAAAAAACAGGAAAAAGAAAAGAAAAAAAAAATAGAAAAAAAAATTCAACAAAAATCGTGAAAAAGACATGAAAGTTTTTGAAAAGGTGTCAAGAAAACAACGAAAAAAATAATTAGAAAAAAATCTTTAAAAATGTGTAAAAAAAATCAAAAAATGATGTTTCCAAAGTCATTAATAAAAAAGGCTGTGATGCCAAAAATCAGGAAAAAAGTGATGGTGACAAAAATTGGGGAAGGGAAATAATGATGAAAAAAATAAAGAAACAATAATAATAGAAAAAATCCAGTAAAAAAGAAAGAAAACAAAAATGGAAAAAAAAATTACAACAAAAATCATGAAAAAATATATAAAATATTTTGAAAAGGTGATGTCAAGAAAACAAGAAAAAAAAATTGGAAGAAAAACTTTAAAAAGTGTAAAAAAAAATCCTAAAAAATAATGTTTCCAAAGTCATTAGTAAAAAAGGCTGATGCCAAAAATCAGGAAAAAAGTGATGGTGACAAAAATTGGGGAAGGGAAATAATGATGAAAAAAATAAAGAAACAATAATAATAGAAAAAATCCAGTAAAAAAGAAAGAAAACAAAAATGGAAAAAAAAATTACAACAAAAATCATGAAAAAATATATAAAATATTTTGAAAAGGTGATGTCAAGAAAACAAGAAAAAAAAAATTGGAAGAAAAACTTTAAAAAGTGTAAAAAAAAATCCTAAAAAATAATGTTTCCAAAGTCATTAGTAAAAAAGGCTGATGCCAAAAATCAGGAACAAAAGTGATGGTGACAAAAATTGGGGAAGAGAAATAATGATGAAAAAACAAGAAACAATAATAATAGAAAAAAATCCAGTAAAAAAGAAAGAAAGCAAAAATGGAAAAAAAAGGGAAAAAAAAAGGCTGATGCCAAAAATCAGAAAAAAGTGACTTCTAAAAAAATCAAAAAGAAACAAAATTATGAAAAAATGATGCCAAGAAACAAGAAAAAATGATTAGAAAAATTAAAAAAAAACAAAAACAAAAATTATCTAGTCATAAATCTTAAAAGAAAAGTAAAAGCGCAAACATTCAACACAAAAATTTTCAATTAAAAAATATGATGTGAAAAAATGATGAACCAAAAAATCCAGACAAAAATATTTTGTTTTAAGGACTCTTTTTTTATTTCTGTTTTTCTGTCTTGAATTGAACTTTTACTTTTTAATACCTATGATTCAAAACTTGGCGTATTCTCGTTCAGTGCCGTTAAACGATACTCGAGCACCATCCATGGTATCTTATGAGGAGGTTGATCCAGATCATGTTTGGCATCATGGTTTACAGATTACACATGTGATTCATATAGATGGGGCTGATGATTCAACAGGCTGATTGACAGACTGAGTCATTATCTGGTTCTGTTGAGTCCACTCTGTTCCACCACCAAAAATAAACTGGGCTCCACTTGAATCAAAGTGACTCATGCGACTCTGAAGACGGTTTTGCTCTGGAGCGGAGAGTCAAGGCCGCAGCAGCCAGTGGAGCCACATCTGGCTGGCAGGTGGTGGAAGCAGAAACCCAAACAGGAAAGTGGCCTGTCATGATCTGTAGTCCTCACTGAAAGCTTCCAGTGCTCATCCAAGAAGGGGGGGGGGGGGGGGGGGGTGTTTTTGCGTGTTAGGTGATGGCCTTGCAAGCCAGAGCGGAGTTTCCATTCTGTGGGGCTTAATAGATTTCAGGTTTGCTGCAGCATCCACGTATCGCGCTTTTAGCTGCACTTTGGCATGTGGAGGAATGTGTGAGAGTGCCCCGTGTACACAACAGGGATGACCTCATCGTTTCTACGACTTCTCTCAGCTTCACACGCTGGAGGACAATGAAGTCTGTGTGCCACATCACCCCCACTTCCACTCCCTCTGTTTACAAATCAATGTGTTTACGTTCTGATCCCTGAGGTGTGTGTTTACCTTCAGGTTTGCAGAGCTTCTAGAAATGTTAACCCAGGGCTGAACTGGTTAATAATTATTTGAACAACAGGATTGGAAGTGTTGGGCTACACGATGTTGTGGAGAAACCAAATCCAAGAGGCTTTGTTCCTGCTGTCTGTTGGTGAATAAAGAGCTGACCCCCACCCCCCCACCGGGTGAGAGGGCAACCTTTTTAGAGATGGCTTATAAACTAAAAAAAAAAAAAGTCAAGGCTAATTTATTCCTTCATTTTCAATAACAAAAGCTCTATAGAGGAAGAAGCCGGGCTGTGGCGTTCTATATGTGCTCACAAATCCTCAGCACTGGTTTGAGTTTCTCTATTTAAAGAAATGATGTTAGCATGTTAGCATGTCCCCAGTCTTGTGTCTTGTGTATGCCGCTGATGATGATGTTTTGTTGAATTGATTTACCCGTTAATGAAAAAGTTGCTGCCATGTGGCTGAATTCCCTCGTTATTTAAACGACGATGCAGAATAAAAACGCTGGACTCCGGTGTTGACCTGATCTGTCAGACCCTCCCATGCAGCCGCCTCTCTCCTCCACTTCACACCGTCCACTATCACCATAATCCCACGCTGTCATTGTCTTGTTACCTAGGCGCTCGTATCGAGCCGACCGCTCGATGGCGAGTGCTTTAAATGGAGCTCGGAGGCGGCTTACCACGTAGCGCTTTGATCCGTTCCAGTGGCGTTGTGACAACTCCTCGCTAATGCCTCTGCTGGGTCTCTCCAGCTGTGTGGAGGAAGGCTTGATCTGTGGTTTATGGATGTGAGACGTGCGAGCTTAAGCAGACTGCTGCATTTCATTAAGGAGCAACTGGTGCATGGGACAGAGGCGGCGACCTTAATGGTTGTTTCTAATGACAACAGGCCAGTTAAAGAAGGAAAGCGTCTTCAGTGATGGCCCACGGGGCTGTCTTTAATGAAGCCGCCGCCTGAAGCCCTCCAACATCTCAGAAAGCTCTGAGGGGAAGCAGACACGCTCGAGGAGAGTTTGAAATGAAAGGTTTGGCTTCAGCCTGACTCTTTCACCCTCTGTGTTTAATGCTCTCCAGTTAACACCCCTGACTCAGAATGAATAAATCGTTTGTTGTTCCAGTGAATTTTCCTGTAGGCAAATAAGTGAACACACCTCCACAAAATAATCAGGGGATTTGGGAAACTAACCAATCAAGAGGCGAATCTTCCCAGCAGGATAACATCATTTGGATGATATCAAAAAGTCAAATAACATCACTCAAAGCTTTTTATTTATCAAAAACAAAAATCCATACATTAAAATGTGCTTTATAAACATGGATGTAATGTATCTATACAATGAGGTCATTATATCAGGGTTCATGACACTGTAGAGGGGCGGACCTCAAACACCAAGGTGTGCCTCCAGCAGGCCTCTGGAGGGCTGGCCAATCAGAAGGAAGTGGTGTGTGTGGAGCAGAGAGTCTTAAAGAGACAGCAGCTACAACAAAGTGTTTCAGACAGAAGCTTAAAGGTTTTCTAAAACACATACTGAGGTTTTTTTTTAAACTTTAAATCATGTAAATTTACAAAAAGGGAACCAGAGGGACTGTAAAAAGCCTTTTAAACAAGCACTATACCCCTCTTTAAAACGGTCATCCCTTGTCTCTTATTTCGGACACTGTCTCTCTCTCTTCTCTCACAACCGTTTTTTAGACCGGATATAACATTAATGTGTATACCTTTAAGGGCAGGTGCAATGTGTAGAGTTGGGGCTGGACAATTGATTGAATCGTCATTGTGATTTTGGCTTCTCATGATCATCAAATATTATAACCGAAGAAAAACAATTCACTTGTTTTGTTGTTATATTTTAAAAGGTTTTTGAAAAGACTTGATTGGGTAATTATTTTTGTTTTTATTATTTTAATTATTTTATTAATTATTATTATTATTATTATTATTATTATTATTATTATTATTATTATTATTATTATTATTATTATTATTTCATTTATTATTATTATTATTATTATTATTATTATCATTATTATTATTATTATTTCAATTATTATTATTATTATTATTATTATTATTATACTAGTAACAAATTTGTTTTTGATTTTTTTTAAAGTTGTGGTTTAATAATTACTCAAGTGTTAAAATCAAAGAATAATCATGTTTATTAATCGTGATTTCATTATCAGTCAAAATAATTCTGATTAGAGTTTGTCCATCCATCTTCCGTCCCTCTGATCCTGTTCAGGTGTCTGGAGTCTGGGTCCACCCTGGACTGGTCTCCAGCCAATCACAGGGCTGACACACACAGAGACAGACAACATTTCACGCTCACATCACCAGTTAACCTGATGAGCATGTTTTTGGACTGTGGGAGGAAGCTGGAGTTGCATGTTTGACGGGTCATTCTGAAATGACCTACATGTCATATTCGGCCTTTAAAGTATATATATATATATATATATATATATATATATACACACATATACACATATACACATATATATATATATATATATATATATATATATATATATATATATATATATATATATATATATATATATATATATATGCCCATATTGGCATCGGCCCTTTATTTAATACGACGGCTGATAATAGGTCACTTCAAAACTTGGCAAAGGAAAGCTATTCTTGACTACTTTGCTTCGGTTAGCGAAAGTCCGCTAGCTTAATGCTAACATGAATGGAAAATCCCATTGACCGGCTAACGCAATTAGCATGGTGACTCTCTCACAGTCTATGAACTTATTCTAACTTTCACAGCTTGCTCGGCTCTTGAAAATGATATTGTTATTGTTATTGTTTGAAGTTAAAAAAAAGAGATAAACATTTTAGTTGTATTGAAATTTTTGAAACCGTTTATATACTGTAGAAAACTTAAGGGAGCTATTTATTTGTTTAAATGTTTATTGACCTTTAGAAGACATGCTGCTGAGCCTGGAACATGTTCAATAAACATGTGCTGAAATGCATTTAAACAAAGTTAAGGATCAGAGTTTGGATTATTCGGTCTATCACTAGTATATACCCATAAGTGTTTCACCCAGTTTACACGGGGTTAATGACAAAGGATGGGTTGATTTTTCTGTGGATTCAGACGATGAGCGATCGAGCTATACTGGGAAATCAGCTGAATTAAGCAGCATTACATTCGATGGACATCACAGCCTGTACCTGAGAGGAGAGAGTATCTGGAGGTTTGTAGCTCCAAACACCACCGCTCCTCATCGCTTCCTGATATGAGATTCAATAAGCTAATGTTGCCAGGCAACGACTGCCATTCCACTTTTGGCAAGTATTGCTTAGTAACAAAATTTGTTTCCAAGGAGTTAAGGCAGAACCACTCGTGGGATCAATGATGGATGGAACTCTGAAAGCTAATCACTGGTGTTGGGAATTTAAAGCAGTGACAGAGAGGCTGGAGGGACGTCACAGAGGAGAAACGGTGGAAGCAACAAGCAGGTGTTCACAGGTTTACCTTCCACTGTTTGAGATTCTCTCCACGCCGGGTTCCTCCTTTAATTTTTTAGCTCGATCCTCCACAAAATATCCGCACAGGTTGTGAAAACACTCCTCTCTCACAATGCACCTCTGCTTGCAAATGGCCCACGGTGCAGCAGTGGGAGGCGGAGTGGGAGGAGAGGGGTGTTGTGAACAGGGCCTGCGGGGGTGGTGCTGCATGTGTTACATAATATGAGATGAACCCAGCTGTGCTGCGTTGTTTAGCCCATGGGTGCAGCAGTGCCAGCCAAGCAGACTGATGTGTCCACCTGCGCTCGGTGGAGTAGGTGCAGGATGAGAGCACAGGTCGATGGAGCGGATCGACTCCGGTCACGTGGAGCCGGTGAACAACGTGACACGACGGCGCCGACGTCTCTCTCTCTCTCTCTCTTTTGGCTCTGTGTTGCCATGGCAGCGCGGTTGTTGTGTTTGTCAGAAACCTCGCGGTGTAATAATGATAATGCAGGGTTCCAGCGACGGTAATTACGCGCCGTTTTTCTTTCTTTCTTTTTTTTTTCCCCAACAAGGAAAAGCATCCTCCCGCGGCTCTTTACTCCTCACTTCTCAGCAGAGCGGCGCTTTTTTACGAAGAAGCATCCTTTCATCATGTGCTGCGACACAGACGGCTTACTCCAGTCAGCGCTGCTGCACACTATCCGTCCTCCTCTTGAAGGCAATGTGTCGCTCTGTGATTGTGGACAGGAAGTTCTGTGAAGACTTTGTTATTGCTAATTCCCCCAGCCGGAGGGCGTCTTTCTGTTATGAGTAAAAACTGAATGATGCTGGATCAGTGAGAGGCCCATCGACCCGCCAGCTCTGTTTTAGAGAGTCTGCATCAGAGTCACTATCATTAAACGCTCATCATGTTGGCCTCTGTAATTAAAGGAAGAGGCGTTTTATCTTCACCTCTCTGTTTCTGACGCGGCAGAAAGAAAGACAAACTGATATAAGACGGTGGACCTCCTCTCATCAGCAGGAATCAGGAAGTGAAGGATTGTCAGACAACGTTGAGACTGTGAGGTTCCTCCTGGTTGTTGGTCCTATGTGTTTTTCATCAGAGCGAACATCGTCCAGCAGGGTGAAAGAGCTACCAGCTGGGCACCCCGAGGGCAGACGGCGTTTTTCTGACACTGTTTGGATTGTTGAATCATAAGCCTGCATGCTTCGATTGCCTGTATTGTCAAACAAATTCATGTCAAACACCAGAGAGCTGTTCCCTTTATAACTCAGAGACGGAGGACTTTCAGGTCCGTGTGGTCCGACAAACGAGAGGAGAAAAGACGCACGAGGTAGAAATACAACCAGGCAGAGGTCGCGTTAACCGAATATTTTCTCTTTGATGGAATTTTTTGAGCAATGATGGAAAAATCTGAAGGTTGCCCGTCACCGACAGAGATCCAGTCCACTTTCACTGTCACACAGCCATTCATGAACCACATATCTCACCTGCAGCAGGCCACCTGTCCAGCTGGTGGATAGCTTAACCCTTTAAACGTTGGCATCGGTTGGTGCTGCTACGACTCACGCGGGACTGAGGCCGCCTCTCGTACGTCTGGACCGCATGCTCCAGGATTGGAGTCGACTGCACATTACTTCACTGGGTGAAATGTTTCCAGACTTTAAAACGCTTCCTGAAGCAGCGCTGGTCGTTTCAGAACGGAGCTTCAACCTCAAGAACAAAATCAAAACAGCCGCCAGAAGTCGGCTGACTGAGGCAGAGACGCAAAACCTGATGCTGATCTCTGCCGCCGCTCTCTCGCTTGATGACCTGGGAAAAAACAACATGATCAGTTTTAACTTGAGAACAGTTCTGGTTTTTATTTTTCAGTTTAGTTTTAAAAAAGTCTTCCACTTGCTGTGAGAGTGATTTTTGTCTTTACAGAGCTACTGACAGCAGGGTCGGTGTTGTTATTTTTATTTATCCATTGTTGTCTCTCTCTGCCCAATAAGCAATTAAATTGCCCTGCATAATTAATGCTACAAGTTGTATTTGTGTCGCGTTTACGATGACATGCTACGCACCGACTCTGCTTTTGGAAACGTTCTACACAAAACATCAGGAGGAGGAAACACGTCTTGATACCCTGAAACTTTTTAATAGTTGAAAGGTAACTCTAACATGAGCTGTTTCAATGTTCAGGCAGCTGAAGTCTGTTGCAAAGCAGCTGCTCACCTCAGCTTAGATGGATTATTTTGAATATAATGATTAGGGATAGACCGATTATCGGCCGATATATTTGTCATTTTGACCCATATCGGCATCAGACTTTTTTTTAATACGACGGCCGATAATAGGTCACTTCAAAACTTGTCAAAGGAAAGCTATTCTTAACTACTTTGCTTCGGTTAGCGAAAGTCCGCTAGCTTGATGCTAACATGAATGGAAAATCCCATTGACCGGCTAACGCAATTAGCATCGTGACTATCTCAGTCTCTGAACCTTGTTCTAACTTTCACAGCTTGCTTGGCTCTTGAAAATGATATTGTTATTGTTATTGTTTGAAGTTAAAAAAAAGAGATAAACATTTTAGTTGTGTTGAAATTTTGAAACAGTTTATATACTGTAGAAAACTTAAAGGAGCTATTTGTTTGAATGTTTATTGACCTTTAGAAGACATGCTGCTGAGCCTGGAACATGTTAAATAAACATGTGCTGAAAGGCATTTAAACAAAGTTAAGGATCAGAGTTTGTGTTATTCAAGATTTAGATGCCAATATATTCACTTTTACTGCAAATGAATATCGGCTGAAAATATCAGTTATTGGCCTCCTTCAAGGGCTAATAATCGGTATCGGTATCGGCCCGGGAAAAAGCATGTCTTAAGGATCAATTTAAAGACAGATGTGTTGCATGTAGCAGGACAGACCTGGTAGAAATGTCACAAAGCACTCATAAGTATGTTAACAGCAGCACCTGTGAACGCTGCTGCCACAGATCGGCACAAGCGTTCAATGGAGGGGTGAGCATGGGAGCAGTTTATGCCATGAAGCTACACAGAGAAGCTTCAGGCTCTGAGAGCTGGATGGATGGAGTGATGGATGGATGGAGTGATGGATGGATGGAGTGATGGATGGATGGAGTGATGGATGGATGGAGTGATGGATGGAAGGAGTGATGGATGGATGGATGGATGACACCTTGTTGGTACTTTCCATAAATGGTGTCTGAAATCTCTCAGCAGGAACTCGTATTTCCGTCTCTGCTATCTCAGCTGATCCAAACTTTGTCAATCCAAGACGAGCATGTTGGAGATCGGCAGACACCCTCTGGGTATCCCGCGCAAATGTTTGTAACTCGCCTCTGGCTCTGTCTGTCTACACCCGAAGCCTTTCCCTGCAGCTCAGTTTCAGCCCTTCAATAAGTCTGCAGTGAGTAGAAGATGTGATATAGAGTGAAGAAGCCAGAGGATTTTTTCATTGAGAGACGTCGACACTAAATGAGAGCGAAAGAAGAGGAAAAGCAAAGTCGAATACGAGACGACAAAGAGTGGAAATAAATGAAACGTCATTGGATCCAGGGAGAGGGAAAAGATAGAGGGAGGAGAAAAACAGGAGGAGGTTCAGAGTCTGCGAGGGAGAGAGAGGGAAAGGTGAACCTCTAGGAGATCCAGCCCCCGCACTTAATTGTTCTGTTTAGCCAGGAAAAGCCCCCAGATGCCTGTAGTCAAGCAACGGCTTGACCCTTTCTTTGGTTGTGAGCTGCAGGGCTGAGGGCACAGCGCAGAAAGCTTAGCAGCGGACCTTTTATTCAAAAGCCTTTTCTGTGGGCTGCCCCTTTGGGAGGTGCGCAGCCTCACATCTGTCAAAGTGTCACAGGGCTCGCCGTCTCCTCCCCTCCCATCCCGTAGAACAGCACGCCGTTTCTCACGGCCATTAAACATGCACTTGTCAATCTGCTCTCTTGTAACCTATGGCTTACAGCCATTAGCCTCTTAGCTGGTTTATGCTTAATCAATACAAGTGCAGATTTGCTCTGCAGCGCTGCCGCCTCCTGCCATGTTCCTGAGTGTCTATGAGCAGTCACATCACTGCATCACAAACTTTCTCTGATTGCTGATTGATCTCCCTCTAAAATTAGCTCCTCTTGAGTTTGATTGCAATGAAACCTCCATATAACCAGCTTCCATGGATGTAGAGCTGCAACAGTTAATCAAATAATCAATTATTAATCAGTCACTAAATTAATCATCAACTATTTCGATCATTTATTAATCGGTTTAAGTAATTATTTAAGAGAAAGATGTACAAGATCTCTGATTTCATCTTGGACTCCAATTACAATTTTCTGACATTTTATGGACCAAACAACTACTCGAGAATAATCGATGGATTAATGGATCATGAAGTTAATCGTTAGTTGAAGCCCTGGTTGGATGACGGCGCAGAAAAGTTCAGCTTTGGCAGAAGTCAGAGATTTGAAACTTGTCCAGTTGTTTGAGACTCTGTTCACAGTTGACCGCTCTCTCCTCTTTGGTCGATCAGTTATCTTCAGCCGTCTGCCCGCTGGAGCTGTCAGACGTTGTGTTTGGTTTGCCTGCTAATGATGCTACCTGGGACTCCATCTGGTGCGCTCGGATTGTACAAAGTGTCAGCACAACAAAGAAAAGGCGTTAGAACAAGGCTGCGGGCTAATTGCTCAAAGTGCCGGGCTTTTGTCTCGTCAGACGTCGGGATTAAAAGCATGAGCGCTCACTTTCCTCTCTTCCACTTTTGTTTACCTTGATGTAAGAGCTGCAGGTTTTTCTTAGTCATGTTTTAGAGCTGTTCACCCATGCCAAGAGTTTGTGTGTGTATGTGTGTGTATGTGTGTGTGTGGGGTTGATAAATTGGCACACATTTCTGACGAGCAGTGACTCAAATTTCCTGACTTTACGCTCCATAAGATAGCACGCCTGCCGACAAATAAAGTAAACACCACTGCCTTTGATTGAAAATAGTCGGAGAGAAATTCTACCTAATTATGAAGAACTGGATCAACCAGAAAAGTGATCTGTCTCTCATTTACAAGCTGGATCTTCATCTGTTGTAATAAACAAACACAAACAAACAGAGCATGCGGTTCATGCACTCCAAAGCCTGCTGGTTGACTGTCAGATTTTTATAGAATCTTATATCTTCAGTCAAACATCACAAAGTAGACGTAGACGTCTGGCTCATGATTTCTGTTTTGATGTGACAGATTGCTCTGGAGGCGCGATCCTTTTCATGACTTCACACCGGAGACAAACTTTTTTTAGAGCTCTAACTTGAAGCGCCTCCTGTGTCAGCTTGCACGTTTGATCTTGAGGTTGCTCTTGTAGGACTTTTGTCTTCCTGTCAGGAAGGATGTTGAATTTAATTTCTAATCCGTTCGTATACACAAACAGATTTTGCATATGTTTAACTAAACACTTTCCAATTATAGACTCATACAAGACACGTCATTTTTTCAGGCTAATACTGACTTCAAAGAGCAGTGCTGTTTCACTTTTAACACCTCATTTCAGTTTCTCACCCATTATTGTTAAAACTGAGGGTGCCAGTGAGGGTTTGTAGGTTTTTGTTCGTCTCCCTCCTTGGTGTCCCAGCGTCCTTGATCTAGGGGGGAGCGGTTTGAAAGGCCTGATCATGGAGCGACCGTATCCCAGCGACCATATCCAAGCTACCTTATCCCAGCGACCGTATCCCAGCGACCGTGTCCAAGCTACCGTATCCCAACGACCGTATCCCAGCGACCGTATCCAAGCGACCGTATCCAAGCGACCGTATCCAAGCGACCGTGTCCCAGCGACCGTATTCCAGCGACCATATCCCAGCGACCGTATCCCAGCGACCGTGTCCAAGCTACCGTATCCCAGCGACCGTATCCCAGCGACCGTATCCCAGCGACCGTATCCAAGCGACCGTGTCCCAGCGACCGTATCCCAGCGACCGTGTCCAAGCTACCGTATCCCAACAACCGTATCCCAGCGACCGTATCCAAGCGACCGTATCCAAGCGACCGTGTCCCAGCGACCGTATTCCAGCGACCGTATCCCAGCGACCGTATCCCAGCGACCGTATCCCAGCGACCGTATCCCAGCGACAGTATCCCAGCGACAGTATCCCAGCGACCGTATCCCAGCGACAGTATCTCAGCGACCGTATCCGAGCGACCGTATCCCAGCGACCGTATCCAAGCGGCCGTATCCCAGCGAACGTATCCAAGCGGCCGTATCCCAGCGACAGTATCTCAGCGACCGTATCCAAGCTACCGTATCCCAGCGAACGTATCCAAGCGGCCGTATCCCAGCGACAGTATCTCAGCGACCGTATCCGAGCGACCGTATCCGAGCGACCGTATCCGAGCGACCGTATCCAAGCTACCTTATCCCAGCGACCGTATCCCAGCCAATATATCCAAGCTACCATATCCAAGCTACCTTATCCCAGCGACCGTATCCTAGCGACCGTATCCCAGCGACCGTATCCCAGCGACCGTATCCCAGCGACCGTATCTCAGCGACCGTATCCCAGCGACCGTATCAAAGCGACCGTATCCCAGCGACCGTATCCCAGCGACCGTGTCCAAGCGACCGTGTCCCAGCGACCGTATCCCAGCGACCGTATCCCAGCGACCGTATCCCAGCGACAGTATCCCAGCGACAGTATCCCAGCGACCGTATCCCAGCGACAGTATCTCAGCGACCGTGTCCCAGCGACCGTATCCCAGCGACCGTATCCAAGCGACCGTATCCCAGCGACAGTATCCCAGCGACAGTATCCCAGCGACCGTATCCCAGCGACCGTATCCCAGCGACAGTATCTCAGCGACCGTATCCCAGCGACAGTATCTCAGCGACCGTGTCCCAGCGACCGTATCCCAGCGACAGTATCCCAGCGACCGTGTCCCAGCGACCGTATCCCAGCGACAGTATCTCAGCTACCGTATCCCAGCGACCGTATCCCAGCGACAGTATCCCAGCGACCGTATCCCAGCGACCGTATCCAAGCGACCGTATCCCAGCGACCGTATCCCAGCGACAGTATCCCAGCGACCGTATCCCAGCGACCGTATCCCAGCGACAGTATCTCAGCGACCGTGTCCCAGCGACCGTGTCCCAGCGACCGTGTCCCAGCGACCGTATCCCAGCGACCGTGTCCCAGCGACCGTATCCCAGCGACCGTATCCCAGCGACAGTATCTCAGCGACCGTATCCCAGCAACCGTATCCAAGCGACCGTATCCCAGCGACTGTATCCAAGCGACAGTATCTCAGCGACCGTATCCCAGCGACCGTATCCCAACGACCGTATCCCAGCGACCGTGTCCAAGCTACCGTATCCCAACGACCGTATCCCAGCGACCGTATCCAAGCGACCGTATCCAAGCGACCGTGTCCCAGCGACCGTATTCCAGCGACCGTATCCCAGCGACCGTATCCCAGCGACCGTGTCCAAGCTACCGTATCCCAACGACCGTATCCCAGCGACCGTATCCAAGCGACCGTATCCAAGCGACCGTGTCCCAGCGACCGTATCCCAGCGACCGTGTCCAAGCTACCGTATCCCAACGACTGTATCCCAGCGACTGTATCCAAGCGACCGTATCCAAGCGACCGTGTCCCAGCGACCGTATTCCAGCGACCGTATCCCAGCGACCGTATCCCAGCGACCGTATCCCAGCGACCGTATCCCAGCGACAGTATCCCAGCGACCGTATCCCAGCGACAGTATCTCAGCGACCGTATCCGAGCGACCGTATCCCAGCGACCGTATACCAGCGACAGTATCTCAGCGACCGTATCCAAGCTACCGTATCCCAGCGAACGTATCCAAGCGACCGTATCCCAGCGACAGTATCTCAGCGACCGTATCCGAGCGACCGTATCCGAGCGACGTATTGAAGATGAGAAAAAAGTGAATGGTATAATTTAGAAAATGAGTGGCTACATGGTCTCTGCAGTGCAACTCAGATGTTCTAAAACTCTCATAACGTTCTTTACTGGAACCTTCTCCAAGTGTCAGGGTTAATGTAGAGGAGCAAGGCAAGAGCCAAAGTTTTGAATGGGGTTTGCCTGCGCCATGGCTACCTCTGCCACTGCTGTGGTTTAAAGAGTGAAGTAACCAAGTAAGAAAAGAAAAGAAGAGACGAAGAGACGAAACTTTAAAAAGAAAGAACTGCATTTTTTGCTACCAGGCTGTTGTAGGCAGGAGTTTTATGAGCTCTGAGCCCGGGGATGTGGTAGTGGTGATTTATAGCTTTCATTATCATGGTTATACCACACTGTCGGTTCCCAGTGGTACACACACACACACGGGCAGGCTTGATAGAAGTGTGCGGGCTGGTGTTATGCCAGATTGTGGTGAGAAAGAAGTGCTGAGCGATTAAAGCTTCCTTTGGAGCAGCTCTGACTGCACATTTAAATGTTAATGCTTCTGCAGGTCTGTTTTTAGGAGGTGAGGTGCAGGTGGCTTCTTGAGACAGAACACACACTCACACACAGATACACACTTTCCTGGCTACCTGAGTTTTTGGTATTTTTCCTTCCTCTGCTCGCTGCGGAGAGAAGAACGGCTGGAAAGCTTTTTCTTCTTGAACTTGTGAACTCAAAAACTGCTTTTTACTCAGATTTATCTCACCTCCTGGATCACTTCTTCCATTTTCCCCTCTCTCTCTCTCTCTGCTTCTCGCTCTGTCTCTTGTTTGTGGACTTCAGCTCTGGTGTGATTTACGGTCCATGCAGAGGATCTGCTACTTTGGTCATGCTTTTCTTCATCGCCACATTTTCTCGGTGCACAGATGATTCCCATGCTTCCTCAGACGCGCATACGCTCATCTTTTTTTTGGCTTGATAAACACTGACCACGTCACTGTCTTGGCTCGCCAGCATCCTTAATTCTCTCTATAGGCTCTTGGATTTGTGCATATGGAAAAATTACACATCGTTGCATGAGATGCTGATGCAAACAGCGCAGACTTCTGATGAGTCTCCTCTATCTTGATAGTAAGTTGTTAGCTTTGGTGGCCTTTAAGTGAACTTCTCCTGGCAAATCAGAGGCTTCACAGGAAGCTTGGCCTGTCAAAGCTCACTCCCCATCAGTGCAAGCATGCTCATGCCAGGTTTGGCTGGAAAGCAGCAGCAGCAGCAGCAGCAGCAGCTAAAATCAGGCCTAATCCAGGCTCCACACAGGAGAAGGTTTAACCGACAAATAGATTTGATACAGCGGCTCCACCGGCCTGAATCCCTGTTTTTCCAAACGGCTGAAGAGTGTGGGAGAGGAAAAAACGGAAGATTACGTCCCTGAGCCTGAAGAATGCGAGAAGCGGGCAGCTGAGACGCTGATAGCGAGCTGTGACCAAAACAACAGAGACGGGTTTAGAATGAGGAGAAAGTGAGGGACGTCGGCAGAGGAACAAAGCTGCCTGTGCTGACTCTCTGTGGCTTTGAAACACACTCCACAGAGAGTTTCCAGAGCTTCCTCACACACCTTCATGGAGCTTTCTACAATATGTTCCCTCACGTCCTACACCTCACTGTACTGACTCACCCCCATGCGGTGAGCTCTTCTTAGTACGGGGTGTAAGGTTGGTATTTTTATGAGCCATTAAAAAAAAGGTGATGATTTTACATCTGCGGGGGGCAGTTTTTCTTTTCACACTCTTGGCTTCAGTGAAACATTGCCAGCTGAGGATTACAGCCCAGGATTAGGTAGTGTGGGTTACATGAGACGGTCTTTAAAGGTGGTTATTCTTTAAGGTTTAAAAGCTTCTTCTTGAGTCAACAGGAACTGAAATCTCATCGCTACACGTGGCAGCACTTTGTGTCTGAGACAGGGTGAGAATAGCAAAACGTATTTTGACCAAACCAGGAGCGTTAATTCCCTCCGGTCCGTTTTTCACGAGGCTTCCATCGCTCTCCGTGATTGGCTCAGAACAGGAGAAAGTGTGTAATCGTGAGGAAGGTTGTTTCCAGTCTTTTGTGTCATCTGTCTTTTGTTCCCTGGAGCCTTCGACAGAGTGAGTTTGAAAAGACCGACATGTTGAATTTATGACCGACCCGGGGCCAGCATGGCAGTGATTCATGGATGTCCTACAGTGCAAGAAGTTATCCAGACGTTGATCAAAGTCAGGAACTTTGAGAAATCAATACTTGCGTTTTTTTGAGTTTGATTGAGGAGACTTTAAAGATATCCAGATTTCCCAAAACCAATGGGTCTCACATTTCCCACATGAATCAAACACTATCCACTGCGGACTGTTATAGTTGTGCAGAGTCAAAACTATCAAAATTAGTTTCTTGGTGAATTAAAGTTGGGAATCACATGGTAGCTCCACTCAGAGGACTCGATTCGCACTGAGTTGCCAAGAATATCTTTATCATAAGTGATTCTGTTGCAGTTGATAAGTTGCAGGAGAGACATTTGAAAAAGATGTTTACATGTAGCTTGAGAAATTGGACCATGAGTTTAGTCAGCAGGAGAACAGACCAAGCATTGCTTGATTAATAATTTGATTGCTATCGGTCTGCGGTTGGATTTGGCAGGACTCGACAAGTCTCGGTACACCTCAGCATTTCATCCAGAAGAGGAAACAGACAACCCTAATAAATATGGTCCAACACAACAAATAAACAAACAGCATAGCACATACATACATAAATACATGGTATGGCCATCGTTGTTAGAATGTCGTTTCCTCTTCAGGTGAACAGAAACTAGCTTGATACGCACGCAGCTTTGCTCATCAAGAAAGGACACGGCACCACCGATCATAGCAGAGTGAAATGTTCTCGGCCAGAAATCCGATTCAGACAAGACCAGATCCCCGCTGTGACTTTACGATCAAGCGAAGACCTTAGCCAGACCGCTGCGTGAATATAAACCAAGGGGCGACGTCCAGTAGAGAAACATGAAGCCTATGTGGAAGTACTAAAAGTTGCTGTTGATGGAGAATCTGCTAGAAGCTTCAGAAAGACAGAGAGTTACACCCCCCCCCCCCCCCCGACTTTTACGACAAGAATGGCTTGGGTCTGAAATGCTAATTTCGCTATCGGCACACACTGTACGGTGAGTGAACTTTTTTCTAATCGCGATTTATTAGATAGTAGGATTATGAGTTTGGCCAATCAGAGGCTCAGCTCATGTGACTGACGGGCGCCCTACAGCTGTTGGAAAGGAAGCTCAGAGCGTCATATCCGGTATGGCCCAGTCCAACAATTGACTTCATTTCACTGGCATGGAGACTACGTCCATGTTTGAAACAGTCTCTGATGTAAACATACTGAGTGTATCCTTACAACAATGGATGACGGTGCTTAGGGGAAGTGTAGTCTTTATCCTGGAAAAGCACTTCCTATTCTGGAAACAAGTATCACAGCAACTGAAGCCAAACTGTTATTTTAACCAATGAAACGCTACTCTAACCCTTAAAAGCCTGACTCATAAAAAATCCCCAAGAAATCTTAAGCTTTTGGTAACTTTGATATTTATTAACCCCAATAAACCCCTTTTTAAAACCCACCAAAAAAAATACTGTATCATTTTATCTGTTAATCATTTATTGTGTCATATCTGACACTTTTGGTGGTTTTGGCAACTTTTCAGTAAAGTCTGCAGTAAAAATGCGTTCCTTCAATGCAGAAAATATTTTTAAAAAGGGGGAACAATTAAGATGTTATTTTTACTTAAACTTGTTGAAAATTAGTAATGATTGCCACGAAAAAAAAAATTATGTGGATGATTTCACGAAAGCAGCACTTTTAATGATAATCCTCAAAATGGTCATTTTGATTTGAACAGGTTTTTAAGAAAACAGTTTAACATGTTTGAAACTCAAGTTTCATCTATGATACGTTCAGCAGTAAAGAGTTAAAGAGCAGCAGAAATGGGAACAAGATACTGAAAAAGACAAACAAGATGCTCACCAAATTATAGAACATTACCTGAAAATTACAACTCGACTTTGTGAAGAAGAAAAAAGATTTTTTTAATGAGTGTAACGCGAAGACCTTTAGAAGACTTCTGCTCTGGTTTTTCATCTTTTATGTAGATTACAGACAGGCAGAAGCAGTACCAACTTAATTCTTTCTAACAATTCTGTCACGTGTGTGCGGCCAGAAACGTAAAGGGAGGACCCAGGCGCAGAATCCAAACAAAAAGATTTATTAAACTTAACCTCAAACTCACAAGAATCCACAAGGGCGAACTCAAAGCACAAGAAAGACTGATACTGGAAACGAAGGAAACCAACTGAACAGGAACCAATCAGACACAGGTGTTGACGAGACACAGGTGAAGCACATGAGGGGCAATCACAAAAGAGGGAAACTGAGGCAGAACTTAACACATGAAAAGACAGAACTCAAGAAAACCACCAAACAAAACCAAACACCAAAAAAAACCACACTAAGAAACAAGAGGAACAAAAACAAGGAATCCCAAAAAACAAGGAAACCCAAGAAAACAAAACCAAACCATCACAAATTCTGGATCTTCTGTTTTTGGTTCCTTATCAGGATTTGGTCTGAAAAAAGGACCAATGGCCTCCAGTAGCTGACTGGGAAAGCTCCCTCAGTGCTCTTCTTCTGTCTTGTGCGTCCTGCCAGACATCTGGATGTTGTCTGTTTTACGAGCTGCAACTTGAGCTAATGCCCCGTCTGAATCTGGGATACCACGGCATGATTTGTACCGTCAAGATGTCTCCTAAAACATCTCGCCAAAGTCCACATTCCTCTTAATCACAGTCTTCTTTTGTCGTATTTTGGTTTTGTCTTATAGCCAAAGCTAATGGATGAAACATGCTTTGTGTTCGGAGCAGCCGGAGCATCGTCTCCATGCTTCCGTGGAGTAATTGAAGGATTGATTTTGAAAGTATTTGTTGGCTCCAACAGGTGAGCTAAATCTTGAAATCGTGGCTAATGCCTCGCACAGACTTGGAGATGTGTGTTTTATTTGGGCGTGCGTTGGTTTTAAAGTCTAGAAAGATGATGTGTAAGATCATCTGTTGAGGCTTTTGGCTTCACCCAAACACATAAACTCTGCTGGCAGACACCACGGCAGCTTAAGCAGCTCTGACCTGTTTTGCTTTTGCTCTTCTTCTTTCCTAAAACCTGCTTCCCCCTCCTGATTTCTCTCTCATCTGTCAGCCCTCTGTGGGAAACTCAAACTTGCAGTCTGCAGATTTTTTTTTTTTCTTTTTTCCACAAGCTTGCTCTGTCTGAGTCACCTTTAATTTGCTTCCTGATCCACAGTCCAGTCACAGTCACAGTTTTCGTCATAGCTGAAAATCTTTGTGGAAGCCTGATTCCACCACATTCCATTCATGGTTTGCAGTTTTAGTGACGTTTAATCGTTGAATTTACAGTTCGGATGGCGTTTTTTTTTTTTTTTTATTCAAAGCCGTCCAAACTGGTTTCATGAAAGCTAACAGACCAAACCAAACTTGGAATGTGTGGAGGGCTCACAATCATTAACCAGAGATATTAACAGAGCATGACTAATGGACTATGAGTGTGGCATTGCTAAGCCGATCAAGGTTGGGCCATGCAGCTGCAGTCCCTGACGGTGTCCCAGCGGGAAGTTGTGCCTGGAACTAAAGGTTGTCTAATTATTTACTGTACTGTGGCTCATTTGAGCCAGCATGCTCATCTCTGTTTCCTTTTAATTCCCTTCATCTCCTTAAACTTGATCACATGGGTTTTGGTCTTTTTTGTTCAGATGTCAATCAGACTCAGAGAAAGAAGAACAGAAACCTTCGTAGTTTTTCTGTCTTCATCCGTCACGTGGCCCTCGACTTGTGAGCTAAAGTGGCTCAAGTTAATGACTACAGATCCCTCCAGCTTAAAAAGGGATAAACGAACAGTGGGAAACAGAATGATGGGATGACAAACAGAGGTTTGGTCAAAGTTGACTCATGCTTTGGTTATGTTTGCCCTTCATCCACCAAGCATCTGTGGATAGTGCGAGAAAGTGGGAGGATGAACAGAGCAACTGTGTGCATTTGTTCCACTTTGTAGAAGGTTTCTCCCAGACTGACATGGGCGCACCATTAGCAAGCATCATTAAGCTGAATGCCAGCGAGCAGAAACAGACGATGCAGAGGTCCAAGGTCCATGTCAGCAGTCTGTGCTAATAGTCTGGCCCGGAGAGAGGGGGCAGCGGAGCGCACTCATATCTCATCTGTGGTGAGGAGGATCTGAATGAGGAAGTTTATCCTTGGCAGAAATGCCAGCCGGGCCTCTCCTGGGTCTTTGTAACTAACACCACAAAGAGTGACCTGCTCTTTTTATAGACTGTTCGGAGGAAACTCGTGGAGGTGGGAATGACTGAACTCGGAAGAAGTTTGGAGGGTCTTATGATCAGAAAGTCAGCTTCTTCATCAGGGAAGTGTTGGAGACGAGTCCGGGTTTTCAATCATTCAAATTATCACATTACAACTGTTCATGTGACTATTATTTCATCTTAAGACCCTTTATTCAAACGATGTTAGCGTCACTGCTCACATACTTCCATTTGTCCTTTACGTTGGCATTGCTGTAAACAAAACTGATTGATTACCAAACTAATCACCAACTATTTTGATAATCGATTAATCGGTTGAAGTAATTATTTAAGAAAAAGAAGTCAAAGTTCTCTGATTTTAGCTTCATGAACGTGAATATTTTCTGTTTCTTTTTGCTTTTATTTGGGAACTAGGGCTGCCAAGATTAGTCGACTAGTCACGATGACGTCGACGATCAAATTCGTTGGCAAATATTTTTTTAAACTTTATTTTTCCCTCTAAACTGCCGCTGTACTTTCACCTGTCTCGTCTGCCGTTCTGTCCTTGACGCACACGCGCAGAAGTGGTAACCGGGGTAACCCGTGATGTCACTGGAAAAGTTATGCCCAACAGTATCATGGCTAGCCGGCAACAGAGCTGGAAAGTTTGGGAGCATTTTTCCAAAATAAAGGAGAAAAGTGTGCAATGCAAAATCTGCAAAGCAGAAATGTCCTTCCATGACAGAACGACGGCGACGCACGAGCATCTGAAAAGACAGCACGCCGTGGCTGATTTATTCTCTGACCAAGAATGACAATCTCGGTAAGCTAATTGGCTAGTTAGCTGCTAACATTAACGTCAACAGGGAGCTACCTACTTAATAGCGATGTCATGTTTGAATAGAAAATTGGTAGATTAAAAAAATGTCAGAAATGCTGCTACAAGCTGCAAAGTTCATTAAAAGCTGAATGAACTATGATATTAACTGTCTTCATTTTTAGTTAGCACATACCTTAAACACTTGAAGCTGGAAGCTAATGATGTTAGCTGTATGCTGCTGCAATAAGCTGCAATTTATGTATGATCCGAATGGTCGACTAATAACAAAAATTAATCGGTGACTAGTCGATTATCAAAATAATCGTATGTGGCAGCCCTAATTTGGGACTGGCATGTGTCTGCTGCTTGGTCATATGTTTGATTTTCTCAGCTGGATCTGTTATTTTCTCACCTGAACCTCAACACTGTTGTACAGCATAATTTGGGGTTCTCCTTTGATGTGTTTCCTGAGGATTTGAGTGAGTGAAATTGTAATAAATATCTTCTGCCCTCTTCCTGATCAACTCGTAAAAGACGGACGCTGATCCATGACGTGCTTGTTTTTTCTGACAGAATTTTGAGTTCAGCTTTTTGTTTCTTGATTCTCTCTGGAATCACTGGAGAAATGTTTTCCTGCTGCTTCATCAAACAAACTTTACATCCTGACAGGATCCAGCTCCTCTTGTGTTCTCTTTAAGGTCTTACTTCAACTATAAGTAAATGTAAGAAGTTTTTCTGCATCATTTTCTACAAGTTAAGCCAGTTTATGTTCTTACTGCTCAGCTGCGTCATGTGTCCCCACAGAGGACTTGAATTTGTCAGATTGAATTAATCCGTCAGTCTCGTCAAGTTAAGGCCGTACAGATTGTAACGTCAGATCTGTCAGACCTCGGTGCAGTGAGCTGGGGCTAACAGGCCAGTCACTCAATCGATCATATCTGGTGGGAAGCAGAAAGTTAAAGAGTTAGTGCAGAGAATGAGTCACATTTTAGGTCGAGGCCTGAATTCTCTGGGCCACACAGATGGAATTCATAACAAGTGTCTTTTGCAGTCAGCAGAGTTGGCGGCCGCTGGCTCGGTTTTTCAGGATATCCAGCCAACCTCCTCAGAGAGGAAATGAATATATGTGTGGTGGTGTGTGCGTCCAAAAACAACCCCAGACGCCTTGTTTGAGTCGAGCTTACAGGGGACACTTTATTGTCTTTAACCTCTTTCAGGGACTGATCTAGGGATGGGTACTGAACTTTGGTTTTTCATGGCACCGACAGAAGTGCATCTGTAGTACCGAGTATCAAAATGTGTCAGTACCCAAAGGGTTAATCACGTGATCAAGATCTGATACATGTTCAGAATTTAGGCATGAACTTATTTGACTAACATCCCAAATGTTAGTCAGTCAGTTTTACTGATTTTGTCCTCTGGTACGCTCTTAATCAACTAACTTATCAGTTGTTCAAACAGATCCTTGAATTTCAACCAACCATCTAGGCTACCATTAGCAGAGCTTGCACCTCCAGCCTTTAGTCTGACTTGCGGGTTGAGGTCCACAGACCTGTGCTTGTTAGGTATTGTTTGCACTTCAGACAACTTTTCCACTTCCTGGATCAAATTAGTACCAAAACATGCTGCGCTACAGTTTTCATACATGTGAAAGATGTTTTGGGCCAGAAATAGTAAAAACTATCAATAATCAGTTTAATTTACTTCAGGTCCTTATGTTTCCTAAATGCTGATTACACAAGTGTGTTTCTAATGACAGCTGTTATCTGGGAAATGTATCACTTTTGTTGATCAGAAGCTACACGTTTCAGGAACAGATCGCTCTGTTCTTCAAACTTTAAGGTTTATAATCTCAAGATGTCAAAAAAAAAAAGTCTGTGTCATTTTTAAAAAAATGTGCCTAATGTCTCATTTTCAGGGTCACCTGAGAGCCTTCAGCCTGTGCCGGGTTCACTCGCCTCAACAAGACTCTGCAGCCATCAGTGAGTCTCTGTTTTTGTCTGGTTTGAAGTCTCTGGGGTTCATTGTGGGTTGGATTTATTAGAAAGCAGAACTGTTTTCCTGTTGCACCGAGTCTTTCTTCTTCTATGTGAGAGCGTCTGACCCTGTATTACAGACCATAGACCGTTGAGTCCTTTTAGGGAAGCTGCTGATGACAGATGTCTGCCTCCGGTCAGGTTTTTGAACAACTTTTTAAACAAATGATAATCAGCATTTTCCTCCATTTACGGGATTTTTAACTGAAAGCATTCTTCATATTTTTCAGAGGGAAAGTTATTTTATAGAACCACCTTGGATCATGCATATTTATGTGTGTCAACTCCCTGCGGCGTCAGTATTTAATACCATGATTAAAGAAGTGAACTTCACAGGATAAGCACATCTGTACTCCTCCACTTTCTGGAAGACTCTTTGTAAAAGTGACACAGAGTTCTTGTACTGAAATGCAGATTTTTTTTATGCTAATAACCTGTTCTGCTGGTTTATCTTCCCCCTGACATCAAAAGTTACTTGACTTTCTTCAGCGATGGAGTAACACTGAGCAGACTCTGGGCAGATGGTTGGTCCAGCATCCTGGCTGTTGTTGGAAGATGGCAAAAAGCCAGTGGTCACGGTTTTGTTTGAGGAGAGTAATCGGAACAAATCGGATACAATCAGGAATATATAAATCTGAAGGATTAATATTGATTCTGAAATGAGACGTAATCTGCTTTGAGATGAAAAGTTGTGAGGAGGCGGCTCTTATCTTCTGAAACAGAATGTTTTGTTCCAGTTACTGCTTTGCTTCCCTCTCTCTTTCTTTCCCTCTCTCACTTCTGTTTCTTTCTCTCTCTCTCACCTCCTCCTCCGGCCAGCAATGCTGCTCTCCTCTCCTCCCACACACACACACACACACACACACACACACACACACACACACACACATAGAGACCCACAGCACTCTTACAGACACTACTATACTCTCACAAATATGGAGGGGAGGAAGACGGGGAATGATGGATAGCTGGGAGAGTGACCGAAAAACACCAGTGACTAGAGGAAGGGAAGAGAATAGAAAGCTCTAGAAGCTATTCCTTAATTTCACAATAAGAGGTGCCGGAACTTTCCACAAGAACTAGGTGCTTTTTGAGGAACTATGTGCTTTTTCACCTAAAGTCAAAATTTCTTTCTGGGGTACTTGAATTAACCCCGAACAAGCCTGACCTGAGGGAACCGCACTTTCCAGATGTCCAGGAACTCTGGGAGTTGTAGCCTGCTAGCTGAATGCTTCTGATTGGTGGAGCACCCACAGTGTTTTTAATTCCCTCTCTGTCCGCAGTAAGATCACATACACAGCTGTGATGGACTTGGTTTAGTTCCTCCTAATCAATGGTCTCCTTTGAGCCTGATAGAGTGATTGTGTCGCTGTCAGCGCCCGGTGTTCCAGTTTAAAGAGTGACCCTGTAAGGTGGGGACCTTCAGCTGAACATGTCAGTGGATATCCTGTTTACAACAGCTGTTCTAACACAGAAGAAGTTCCTGGTAATACAAAGTTCCTGGAACTATTGGTCAGTGAGTAAGAGATTAGGGTGTTGTCACTCTCTCTTGTTGGCGTCAGTTCTATGAATCACTGATATCTTTTGAACCTACATTAGCAGGGACTCTCGCTCTGGTTAATGGCTACCATCATAATGCTACAACCCCAATTCCAATGAAGTTGGAACGTTGTGTAAAACATAAATAGAAACAGAATTCAATGATTTATACTGTTGGACTGTTTGCTCACGCAGTTGTTCACAAAGTGGTGAACCTCGCCCCATCCTTGCTTGTGATCGACTGAGCCTTTCAGGGATGCTCCTTTTATACCCAATCATGACCCTCACCTGTTTCCAATGAACCTGTTCACCTGTGGAATGTTCCAAACAGGTGTTTTTGGAGCATTCCTCAACTTTCCCAGTCTGTTGTTGACCCTGTCCCAGCTTTTTAGGAACGTGTTGCAGACATCAAATTCAACATGAGGGAATATTTACAAAAACACAATAAAGTTTATCAGTTTGAAGAATAAATATCTTGTTTTTGTAGAGTATTCAGTTGAATTTAGGTTAAACAGGATTTATGAATCATTGGATTCTGTTTTTATTCATGTTTTACACAACGTCCAGTCTTTGTTGGATCTGGGGTTGTATAATCCACTACCTGGTGGAAACCAGTTCAGATGGTTTGTCTGTTTTTTGTCGGGGTGTAACGTTACACACTCTGACTGGACCGTTTCTTTAGAGGGCCTTCGGTCCAGTCGGTCAAAGTAAACATAGAACAAAAGTGCTTTTATATGTGTTCTCACTGGGTCCCCAAGTGGAAGCAAACAATATATGTGAAGCGGCTCGGCAGCCAAAACAAATCAGCAGCTCAAGCTGGAGAATCCACTGCTGTCTTTAAGTCTCCTGTACGGGAACATTTAGGTTTTGAATGTTGCAACGTTATTCTTTCTTATTTATTTATTTATTTATTTAATTATTTAATTTTATTTTAATTTATTTATTTAATTATATTTATTTATTTATTTAATTTTTTTAAATTTTTTAATTAGAAATGTTATTTAAAAAGAAACCTGTTGATGCTGCTTTTTAAAGGAAAAAATTATATAGAATAATAAAAAAATGTTGCATTTGTGTCCCTTACTTTCTGAAAACTTCAAACTGAGAACTGTACCGAACCAAAATTTTTGTGTTCTGTTTCAGCCCAAGTATTTTGATCCACAATAACAGGAGATAGAGTCGTATTTAGCTGTGGTAAAAATGACCTGTATCCTCAAGCTGTAAAATCCTATCAGGTCTCATTCTGAATAGAATATTTCCAAGATATCTGCACATCGTTTGAAGAATTAGGCTGGTCACTTGTAGCCAGATCTGAAAAGCGCTCAAATCTTCTTCAGCCTCTCGGTAAAGAAGAGACTCTGACTGTGCTGTAAGTGTCCGTTCAGATGGCATGGAGTCAGTGAGAGTGTCAGGAACTGAAGGGAAGTGCCACAAAGGCTCACTCTTACTTCAGAGCTGAAGAAGCTCTGTGAAGATTTCTCCCACAGTCATATTTTTGGTTCCTCCTCCTTGGGTTGTGTATCTGTTCATATTTCCCTGAAGTGCAGCTCTGATTACATAAGGATGTAGTCAGTCTGGTACAATGGACTCAGAGCTCTGTACATGCCAATTAACTTGTGTCATTATGGACAGTTCACCGACTCCTGCCTCTGCTAGCTGTCATTTAAGGAGTGAGACGGATGGAAAGAAGAGAGAGAGAGAGAGAGAGAGAGAGAGAGGATACAGTTGACTACTCACTCACTTTCTGTAACCATCTCTCTCTTATTCCCACTCTGAGTCTCAGCTTCTCATCTCCTCCCACATGCTCTCACTTTGAGTGAGGAATCAATCCTTCTCACTTCCATTATCTCTCCCTATCTATCTCAGCCGCTCTCTCTCTCTCTCTCTCTCTCTCTCTCTCTCTCTCTCTCTCTCTCTCTCTCTGCCTCTTCATTCTGGCCATTCTCGAACAATCGAACACGCTTCCAGTGGGCACAGATCAGCGTGTCTCTGCAGTCCCTCAGCAATCATACCAGTTCCTCATTAGGTGTGTTCTAGTGGCCCACCTCATCCTGCTTCATTCTCTCTCCCTGTAATTGGGCAAAACCTTAGTCTACCTGTCAGCTGAGGCCTCCATACAAACGCTGCAATTTATTCCTTTCTGCCACAGGGGCTGAGGTTTTGACACTGGCTTCTGAGTAAGTATGGGTCACTGCTGCCCACCGTCAGGTTCAGTAAATGAAAGCATCCTGTGGAGTTGGATCTCATTCAAACCACCATCACTTTGGCTTCCTTACGTAACCCTTTCTTTGCAGACGGGGAGGTCAGCCTTTAAAGACAACATGTGCCAGACGCCGCTCATTATCGCTTCATTTCTCCAAGTCAGGTATGAGTGTGTTCAACACATGCTCCTGTGTAGGGATCCCTGAGCTGTTAGGATGAGTGGGTAGATGGTAAGGAGCATCAACGAAGTATGTCGTCTTAAACTGCTTGAAATTAGGGCTGGGTGACATGATAATGGTCCCATGTGGTGGGGAAAGGAGGTTACCATAAGAGGTTATGGAGGGCTTTGAATGTCAGCAGAAGGACTTTAAACTGGATGTGATGGAGAACAGAGAGCCGGTGGAGGTGATGTGATCACGGGGGGCTGAATTCTGAATGTTCTGGAGTTTATTGAGGACTTTTGAAGATGAACCAAACAAGTTGCTGTTGCAGTCGTTGATTCTGGATGAAACGAAGGCGTGTATGAGGGTTCCAGCTGTAGAGAAGGAGAGCAGTGGGTGGATACGGGCTATGGTGATGTGGGTAACATGATGTTTTGAAGGTGAGATATGGCCTAAAAATAAAATCCCAGACTTTTCAATTTAAGATTTTAATGGATTTTTTTTCCCTCTCAAAAAAACCCCTCAAAACACTCTCGGGCTGCAACCAACATTTATTTTCACGATCGATTAATCGAGTAGTTGTTTGGTCCATAAAATGTCAGAAAATGGTGAAAATTCTCAATGTTTCTTTGAGTCCAAGATGACATCATCAGATGTCTTGTTTTGCAAATTCAAGACTGTCACAAAGAAGCAAAGAAACCAGAAAATATTCACATTTATCAGGCTGAAATTAGAATGTTTGGACTTCTTTTTCTTAATAATTACTTAAACCAATGAATCAATTATCAAAATGATTGATGATTAATTTTAAAATTGGTTAAAAATCAGTTATTGGATTAATTGTTGCAGCTCTTAAACACTCGGAGATACAAAATTTACATGAATCAAGTTTTGCCTCTATGTTGGCGAGACATTTTCCCAAACCGAACTGAGTTTCCCTCTTAAAGTTAAAGTGTGTGTCTTTATGTTGGTTGTGTCAAACGTAGGCAGGTTTGACATCAACATACAGGCCTTTAAAAGTCCTCACCTGACAGGACCCACCATGAAAACTGGACATTTATTCAAACTTTGCAACAACTTACAATCGGACTAAAGAAAAGAAAAAAAAATGTTGATTTTTAACTTTACAAAGTTAGGTTGTAGGTAAACGCTGCCAGCAAAGACCTGCAGGATTTAAAACAAACTCCCAGAGGGATTTTCACAAACCTTGATCCAGGAATCAGAGTATTTAGGCTCTGTGCTTTGGCTTCTTTGACTCACATTAGCGTAATTCGCTTGTGCGGCAGCAGAAGGTAGAGCTAATGAAAGGAGAGCTTGAGGTGTAATAGCAGCAGAGTAGTGTTAACACACACACACACACACACACACACAACAACATTTAAGCAGATTACCTGCTGTTATCCAGCTGATGTTGAACCCTTTTCTAAATTTCCTGAAAGTCTCTCCCTCGCCGTCACTCCGCTCTTTCATTCCCCAGCCAACCTGTCACTTCCTCCAGGGGAAGCAGGAAGCTGCTGAGATGTGTTTCCTGTTGGAGCATTAGACAGCTTCCTTGGCTTGGGTGGAAGCTGGCACAGCGAAGGAGGGTTTCCCCACCACACGATCCCACTGCCAAACTGTAAACATCCACTTCTTGTTATTCAAACTTGATGGATCCTGACAAATTAAGCTACAAGTGTGGATTTCTTCAAGTTGAAGACAGCCGTCTGTGTCAGCTGGTAGCTCTGAATGAAGCTCAGTACACATGGCTCTAAGCTTCCTGGTTTGGATAGATTCATTTCTCCTCTTTAAGTCTGTCGGGGTCGTTTCTGTAGACATCATTTTCAAGTCCTATACCAGGACAAGGTCTGAGGGAACGTTCAAGTCCAAAACTGTTACACAGCTGTTTGTAACCACATACTGTTAACAAAGTCACAACACAGGGCAAAACGGCCTTCTTTGATGGAATCATAATTTAACCTTAGTGACAACTTCTCTAAGTGACGACAAAAATTCTGGTAAAAAATACGAGAGCGGCGGTTAAAAAGGAGCTGGTTGCCTGGATCGGCCCTCTCCTACCGATACCTGATACCAGGATCGGGATCGGCTACTAATAATTATCGGTACCAGCCCTGAAAAAAAATAAATAAACATATCGGTCTATCCGTGATAAAAACACAGGTGCTGTGTCATCAGGTGTATTTACCTTTATTATCAATCAATCAATCAATCAATCAATCAATCTTTATTTGTATAGCGCCAATTCATAATAAGTGTTATCTCAAGACACTTTACAATAGAGCACAAAGCTCCTCATTTTAAGGATATACATATATGCATAGATACATATATACATATAAAGAAACACATATACATATATATATACAAATATATACATCCAACACCCAACATGAATGCATATAGCCAATCATGAATCCCTCCATCATGGCGGCAAGAAAAAACCTTCTGTTAAGCAGCAGGAAATCTGGAATGTGGAGCCCAGTCTCATGATGAACAGCAAAATATTGTTTTTTTTTGTTTTTTTGTTTTTATTCTTTCTCCCTTCTTTGTTTCTTTCCCTTTTTTCTTTTTTTTCTCTTTCTCCCTTCTTTGTTTCTTTCCCTTTTTTCTTTTTTCTCTTTCTCTCTTCTTTGTTTCTTTCCCTTTTTTCTTTTTTCTCTTTCTCTCTTCTTTGTTTCTTTCCCTTTTTTCTTTTTTCTCTTTCTCTCTTCTTTGTTTCTTTCCCTTTTTTCTTTTTTCTCTTTCTCCCTTCTTTGTTTCTTTCCCTTTTTTCTTTTTTTTCTCTTTCTCTCTTCTTTGCTTCTTTCCCTTTTTTCTTTTTTCTTTCTCTTTCTCTCTTCTTTGTTTCTTTCCCCTTTTTTCTTTTTTTTTTTTCATTCATTTTAAAAATGTAATTTTATTGCCTGTTTTACATCATGGCCAGGGGACTACAGATGAAAACTAGCCTTTTGGCTAATTCTGGCTTTTTTAACCTTGTGTAATCCTGTGTTTTATGAAATTGCGCTGTCCCCTTTTAAATAAAGAAGTTATAAGAAGTTATCCACTCCATGCTGTGTTGGGTGTGTGGGCGAAGGAAGGGAGGGAAGAGGAGACAAGTGGACTAAAGTAAGAACTAAAGTTAGTGACAGATCCATGAACCATAGACCTGTCGTCTGATTTATTAGAGGTTAGCCTCTTGAGATGCTACATCTGGTTTTCAGGAGGGACCTCATGTCTGAATAGTAATAATCAATGGCATTATCAATGATGTTCATGCTGAGAATAAGAATTTATGGTAGTGATGAACTCATGGATGCCCAGACCACAAGTGAATCCCTACCATATTTGTCTCCGTTAAGTAAAGGTGTGTTAAAGTGTTGGTAAGATTGATCCAGTTTGGCCTCTGTTTGGGAAAAGCTCCGGCTTTGGGCTTAGTGTGGATGTAATGGAAGCTGGAGGCTCAGGTGGATTCATTCATGTTTCTGCTCCTCTGATTGTCATTTCCATGCCTGTCATTGTTCCTCTGCTCTCCATGTATCCGTCTGTCTGTCTGTCTGTCTGTCTGTCTGTCCTCTGTTCGTTTAGAGCGAGCCGCCTCTCTCTCTCTCTCTCCTCAGTCCCACTCACTCCTCTCCTTGCTGCAGTGCTGTTCAGCTCGACGTTGCCCACGCAGAGCGGCGCCATTTTGGAAATCTGCAGCTCCTTTTCTGAGGGCTGAGGAATTCACATGTGATACGAGGGAAACAACCACACTGCCTTCTTATTTTGTTGTTGTTAGAAACGAGAATTTCATGAGAATTTCATGACTGTGCTGAAGCGAGTGAGGCCATGTCGAGATGAAACATGCAATTACCCACATTTCTCTCTGTGTCCCTGCGTCCACCCCCGAACTTGCTGCAGAACATACACTTCCCTTTGAAGCAGCGGTCCACTCTGTTTGTTTGGTAGATTTAACATGTAATTGGTGATTTGTACGTAGGCTGGACCTTGAACTAAACCTTATGATTTGAATATAAAAGACATCCTGCTGCTGTAAGCAGGATGCTTTGACTCGTTAGCTGATGGCAGGGCTGAGGTTTTCCTTTCTGTTTTTCTTTCTTCCTCTAACCTTTCCTTAAACTCTGCTCTTGAATTGATTTAATTCATCCCTACAAACCATCTCCTTCCTTCATCTCCCCTCAGAACATCAGCCCTCAGCCACCACGCTAATTACACCACAGTTACTCTCTCTCTCTCGCTCTCTCTCTCTCTGTCGCCGGCTCTTCTCCTCTGCCAGCGTTCCTCTTGGGTCTGTTGGAACGAGTAGAGGGGCGTGCGCCGGTGCCTGATTCAACAACAAATGGCTGTTTAGCGTCATCTGATTGGCACAGATTAGAGGGCTCTCTCTCTCTCTGGTGGTGCGGAGGTGGTTTCTGCAGAGGAGCAGGTGGCTGCAGAGCTGCTGTCTGTGCACAGCTGACTGAGCCGCTCACCCAGACTGTGTTTTTACTATTTTAATGACAATTTGCTCTCCTCATCTAACTGAATGGGTGAAGACGGACGGATTATTTCAGGGGGAAATGTTTCCTGCTCATTTCTTCAGTTTGGCTTCTAAACTCCTGCTGGTCAGAAAGTTTCCTGAGGCTGTTTGTACATCATCTTCACCTCTTTTAGTCATTTCTACAAACCTTTTGTTGAACAAGATTCAGAGAGTAAAAGTTCTGAACATGAGGTTCATCACTGCGCTCAGATCAGCTCCCAAGTCTCGTTCAGTTTACGGATTAACACATTATTCATTTGTGTCACCAGGAAGTCCCTTTGAGATTAAAGCCCAAGTAGCAGCAGAATAGTAACAATGATGATTAATTTATTTATACAGCACCAGTGGTGCACAGCCCCCCCTTGTGGCCCAATTTTTGGAAGACAGCGCTGAAGTTGGAAAACTACTCCAAACTGCCCTCCTGGCTGGTAAAAACTTGACAAACTGCCGTCTCAGGAGGCAAAACGGTGCGCTGTGTGTCCTTTTCTTTTTTTAAACACAACCCTGAAATCCCAAACAGAAAACAAGAACCTGAAGCAAATCCCAGCCGACATTTTAACCTGACGCAAGAACCAAACAACATGAACTGAGACCTGGAGGACCAGACAGGAGGGTGGAACAGTAAGATGAGATCAAAATCAAAGGAAGAGCAAACAGGAGGTTATCGGCTCCTCATTGGTTGATATCGGCCAACACGCCGATACAATAAACTGATCGAATCATGATCTCGACGCCATGAACTGAATCTGCTTTAATATGTTTTATGTTGTTTGTTCGTTCCAGTCTGTTACACATTGTTTTTAACTCATAGAGTTTTACAGTGTAGACGGAGCCCACCTGTTTATTTTCTGATTATGTTAATTGTCAAAGAGTTAAATCAGTTTAATTTAATCCGAGTTATGAAATGTTTTAATTAGTGGTGGGACTTTGTCGCGTTAATTCGATAATTAACGCGGGGGGGAAATTAACGGCGTTAAAAAGAATGACGCATTTTATCGTATTTTATTTTATCAATCAATCAATCTTTATTTATATAGCGCAAATTCATAACAAAAGTTATCTCAAGACGCTTTCCAAGCGTTAACAGGTCTAAACCTGTAAATAGTAATAAAATTTTATTAACAGAAACCCAACATCAAGACAAGATAAGAAGTCTGATCTCATCTTAACCCAACCTTGAGTACAGCACTTTGCAATATTTAGCAAGTTACAATGGAGAGGAAAAACTTCCCTTTAACAGGCAGAAACCTCGGACTGAACCAGACTCATGTTAGACAGACATCTGCCTCGACTGCCTTTTATAGTCTATATCACACAGATATATAATATCGTGTCTTATTGTAATAGGACACTCTTATCGTATATAATTATCTGGTTTTCTGCCTCCAATATAAACTTTTCCTCGTCCATGGCGTCAGATTTCCTCTGGGTCTGACCCGCTGATGACTGCTGGCCCTGTGCCAGTGTCGTAGTTTTAATATACGAGGATAATTTTACGATCGACAGGCTGAACATGGTGCTTTATTTTGAAAAGACCGGAAACTCTGATCGTTTTTCGTGTCTGTTTTCCTGTTTGGTACGATCTGCTCTGTGGAAAATGACACGTTTTAAAAAAAAAACATCTTTTGAGCAAAATAAACAGGATTTTGTAGTTTAAACTTCTGTATGTGACTATTCAATGATTTAGTCTTCTACCAAAATCTGTTTGAAAAGTGTTGCTTCTGATGTTGAATATCGATGCGATTAAAATGCGATTAATTAATTACAAATGGCATAATTAATTTGAATAATTTTTTTAATCAAGTCCCACCACTAGCTTTAATACTATGTCGACTTGGCTGAATTTGCCCTGGTTGTGGTATCGTTAAGATCGTCTCATGGAGAGCATCATCACCAGGTTTTAAGTGGGATGAATCTTTTTTTTCGTTATTTTGTCTGGAAGCAAATGTCATAAATAAATGAATGCGCAGTTTAAGAACTAAGTATTTGTTTCGCACAAGAAAGTAATTACAAATTAACAAACGTGATAAGAGTATGCTCCATAAAACTGTAGAGAGTTGATGATCTCTGCGATAGGTGTGCGGTTAAATATATCAGGATCGCTATCGCTAACCGGCTAAATGATTTATAAAATATTGGCAAAAAAAATCCAACATCGGTCGTCCCTAATTTGAGCAGTAAAAGTGTTGGAGCATCGAGGATGAGTGAAATAAATTTAAAGACTTCATAAAAATAAAAGGTGATGAGAAGAATCACAAACAGAGACAGAGGAACCCAACAGGAAGTCCCAGCTGCATGCCGCCGTCACCTGGCTGCTGTCACACCTTTGGATCTTTGAAGTGATATCAGCGGGTCTGATCTCAGCTCTCTTTGAAGTGATCCACGCCTGAGGTGCCTCGTAGAGAACGACAGGCTCCCCCAGATCTGTCAGAACTCGGAGTACAGTCCAGAAAACCTGGTACTGAGTGGAGCTGGATCAGAGACGGCTGCAGAGGTATCTCGAATCAGAGAGAACGCCACGGCGACGGGACTTTGCATTCGTAATGAAGTGAAGAGATGCATGATGCGCTGATTAAAGGATCTTTGAAGTGGTTTAGGACGCGTGCAGTAAAGCACAACATATTCTCGTAGTAGTTCAAGACAAGTTTTTCTCTGGCACATTAAGTTGAGCAGGAAGACTTTTAAAAACAGACACGTGCATGAAATAAACAGCGTCATCAGCAAAGATGTGAATTTACTTTGATTTCCTTCCCTGAATTATTTGCTTACATGAGAACACTGCACGAGACACTCATCCTGTTCCAATCAAAACCTGTTTTTTTCCCCCCTCTGTGTATCAAAGAAGCGCACACTGATACCTAACACACACACACACACACTCACACACTCACACCAATACACACGCTGCAGCTTCTGCCAAATCCCCTTGAGTGTGTGGCGCCTGAACAGTATCCTTCAAACATGTTGCCTGCAGCTTATTTTTAGGCACAGAAGGCTGCGATGGTAAATGGATTGGAAGCTCTCAGATAGGCAGACCCCCTGCTCAGTGTTTGCGTGTGCCTGAGTGCATGTGTGTGCGTGTTCTCTGCTGTTTACTTATTTATTGTCTTATGGAGACACGAGGGAGGGAACAAGGTGTGACGGCATGTGTCATGGCAGTAAATGTCAGCCCGCGTGAAGGTAAGAAACCACGGCCTGACCCCTGACGATGCCTTCAGTATTTTTTATTTTCATTTGGGTATTTGAAGAAAGCAACAGTTAGCATGAAGACAGATCTGTTGATGAAGCGAGCAGTGTTGGGCGCCGGAGCTTGAAAGAGAGAAAATGAGAGCACAACAAATGTAATCCAAACAGCTGCCATTGAGTCAAAGAGAAAACCGTGAGCAGCTCTTTCTCTTCAAACAGAACAAATACAGTTTGTCAGGAAAACGAAGCAGCAGGCGCTAAAGAACGAGAAGCTCTGGGGTTTGTTAATGAGACGCATCGTACCTGCAGATTCATTAGACGATGGAGCTGCAGTCTGGCTCTCAGATGTTTGTAAATTCAGCTCTGTTAACACTCCAAGCAGACTAATGATGGTTTAGTTTAGTCTGGAAAACTGCATATAAGAAAAGCTCGTTGTCACTGTATGTACTGGAGGGTGAAATCAGTTTAGTGCTGTGAAGATCTCACTAGGCTGCACACTCTTAAACAAACATGTCAGATTTCAGAACTGCGTCTGTAAACTACTTAAAAAGAGCACGAGATCTTCTCGAGATCTTCTCGAGATCTTCACGAGATCTTCTCGAGATCTTCTCGAGATCTTCTCGAGATCTTCACGAGATCTTCTCGAGATCTTCTCGAGATCTTCACGAGATCTTCTCGAGATCTTCTCGAGATCTTCTCGAGATCTTCTCGAGATCTTCTCAAGATCTTCTCGAGATCTTCACAAGATCTTCTCGAGATCTTCTCGAGATCTTCACGAGATCTTCTCGAGATCTTCACGAGATCTTCTCGAGATCTTCTCAAGATCTTCTCGAGATCTTCACGAGATCTTCTCGAGAACTTCACGAGATCTTCACAAGATCTTCTCGAGATCTTCACGAGATCTTCACGAGATCTTCTCGAGATCTTAACGAGATCTTCACGAGATCTTCACGAGATCTTCTAGAGATCTTCTCGAGATCTTCTCGAGATCTTCACGAGATCTTCTCGAGATCTTCTCGAGATCTTCTCGAGATCATCACGAGATCTTTTCAAGATCTTCTCGAGATCTTCACAAGATCTTCTCAAGATCTTCTCGAGAACTTCACGAGATCTTCACGAGATCTTCTCGAGATCTTCTCGAGATCTTCACGAGATCTTCTCGAGATCTTCACGAGATCTTCTCGAGAACTTCACGAGATCTTCACGAGATCTTCTCGAGATCTTCACGAGATCTTCTCGAGATGTTCACGAGATGTTCACGAGATCTTCACGAGATCTTCTCGAGATCTTCACGAGATCTTCTCGAGATCTTCACGAGATCTTCACGAGATCTTCTCGAGATCTTAACGAGATCTTCACGAGATCTTCACGAGATCTTCACGAGATCTTCTCGAGATCTTCACGAGATCTTCTCGAGATCTTCACGAGATCTTCAGGAGATCTTCACAAGATCTTGCTCACCTGATGACATCACCACATAAGGACCCCCTGAAGGGCTGATCATGCTTTCTGCCTGAACGTGACGTGCCGAAATGAGATATGGGAGATCCGCCGGAGGGACCGCGTGTTGGCTTTTATGCTTCTTCACGCTCTGTGCGTCATCCGTTCCTAAACTGCAGGGGGCGATGTATCACAAACACACGTCTACCACAGAGCTAAACTAGAGAAGAAGAAGAAGTTTACACTGTTTACTACAGTTTTTTCACAAATTCCTCGTCTCTGCCAAGTTTGACTGTAATTTCATTCCAGGAATCATTTAAATTCCAGTATTTTTGGTGCTTCGGACACGAGGAGCTTCTGTTTGTCCACGTGGAAGTTAGAGATTTTAAGGGGTGCACGACGTGGCAATATTCTGCCTGAAAAGGACCGCGCGAGGGGGCGTGGCTGCTGAAATGATGTCATTTGTCAGCACATAGCTGCACTCTACTGGTTCATGACACATTTTAGGGGCAGGCCTCAAACACCAAGGATTGCCCATAGATCTGCCCAAGACAGGGCTCCAGATGGCTGACCAATCAGAGTGAAGTGGGTTTGTGAAGTGAGGACAGCAGCTAAAACAAAGAGTTTCAGACAGAGGCTGAAAAAAGGTTTTCTGAAGCACCGAGGAGAGAAAAATCTGAATTTTATTGAGCTGTAAATCATGCAAAGCTACAAGGGGGAACCAGAATATAGTGTAAAAAAGAGCACAGTACCCCTCTTTAAGATTGCATCCCAAACATCATCTTAAAGAAGTCCACAATGTGCAGTTTCTGTGCAGCTGTGAAGCTGTTATTGTTCTCACCATCCTGCTCGCTGCCTGCTTCTATCTGCCATCTCATGGTTTGTTGAACAGCCTGGAAAAAGTGCGTGAACTGAGACGCTGTTATATGACGAGCTTTAAGGGACAGCTGTGAGATAACTGTTACATCACCATCGTAGATATGTAAATAACAGACCAGCCTGCAGGGAAATCACTCCAGTCTCTACCAACCAACCAGTCAACCAACCAAAGATCCTCTCTGCTCGCCATAAATAATAAAACGCACAGTCACGAGGGCGATCTGCCGTATAGACCTGATTCATAAGAGCACACATGACCCAGATACAGCAGTCTGTGTGCAGAGCTGCAAACCAGCAGGGAGGAAAAAGAAAAGTAGTGCAGGAGTTCAGTTCTGGGGAAAGCCGCACGTCAACCACTCCATGAACAAGTATCACCGTGTCAAACAGCTGCATGTGTTCACACTACTCAGAGGAACAATCAGGAGGTAAAGAGGGAGAAGCTGCGGATTAGACCCTGAAACACCCAACAGGTGTGTTCAACCTGTGAGTGAGAGAAACAGTCTTCAGCATCGCGCCGTGAAAATGATTGTAGCGTTGATTAAACCTTTGTCCTGTGACTCTGTGGTCACACTCTCTCATGTGCTCTTATGTTCTCCCACGGGCACACACACGCACGCTGCACTCAGGAGCTGCAGCCGTCGAAGGCCACAGCTTTTTGTGTCATCCTTGCACGTCCTAAAAAAACAAAGTGGCACTTACCCTCCCTCCACAACTCTCTCTCTCTCTCTCTCTCTCTTCTCTCTCTCTCTCTCTCTCTACTCCAAATCTGCGTCCTGATTTCGCCTTCCATTTCCCATCACTCCTATTTGTTCTGCTCCCCAAAGGAAGAGGAAATATAACAGCTGTGAGTCCAGAGGGACGGAGCGTTCGCATTGTTCACTGACATGATACCCAAAGGTGTTGAAAAGTGTGCATTCAGGAGCCGAGAGTCGAACTGGAACAGGTTCAAGTCTCAGGGAAAATTTCATGTTACGAAGACGATGCTTCAGAAAGTGAAATGAAGTTCATCCCAACAACTTTTCATCTTTGTCTTTTTAGATGTTTGTAGAGCTGCAAGAGTTAATGGAATAATCCATTATCAATCCTCAACTATTTTGATGATCAATTAATCGGTTTAAGTAATTACTGAAGAAAAAGAAGTCCAGTTTGCAAACGAGACATCTGATGATGTCATCGTGGGCTCTGAGAAACATTTTTCACCATTTTCTGACATTTTAATGGACCAAACAACCACTCGGTTGACCGAGAGGATTATAGATAAATCTGTTATGAAAGTAATCGTTATTCGCAGCCTGAGTGTTTTGTATCTACACAGGAGTGAAACATTCAGAATAACATTCCTTCATTAAAACCAAAACCAAAAACTCAATGAATTCACAAGTTAGAATGAATTCACAGAAGGGTCAGTACCGTCAGGGGAGGGATGAGTCACACGTATGGAAATGAGAGGTTCTGTCACCGTGAGTCAGTGTGAAAATATCAAGACAGCCAAACACGGCTGCTAACATGAAGCCTTCAAACTAAGTTGTGATACGGATCCTGAAAATACACCAAACAAATCAAACCTGGACTGTGACGGCCTGCTTCTTACAGGTTTGTATTCAAATTCAGTTCAAATTCAGTTTCCTGTGGCACAAATCTGAGCTCATTCACAACCAACCGCCACCAGGTGTATGTTGCTAAGCTACAGATGCAGCCGTCCTGACTTTTTAAACAACATAAACGAGAAAACACCCAGCAGGTCCACACATGATGAACACACAGGCTGAGAAACACACACTTTGAAAAGGGTCACTTGTTCTCTGCTGAGCCTAATTTGAGCTCTTGGAGAAAACGAATGTCTTTCTAAAAGTGATAATAAACAGTAGGACCAATCAGAAGGAAACAAAGCTGTGACATCAGCATAACAGGAAGCAGGAAGTTAGACTCCTTTCTTTCTTTCTTTCTTTCTTTTTCTTTCTTTCTTTCTTACTTTCTTTCTTTCTTTCTTTCTTTCTTTCTTTTTCTTTCTTTCTTTCTTTCTTTCTTTCTGTCTTTCTTTCTTTCTTTCTTTCTTTCTTTCTTTGTTTCTTTCTTTTTCTTTCTTTCTTTCTTTCTTTCTTTCTTTCTTTCTTTCTCTTTCTTTCTGTCTTTCTTTGTTTGTTTCTTTCTTTTTCTTTCTTTTTTTCTTTCTCTCTTTCTTTCTTTCTTTCTTTCTTTTTTCTTTCTTTCTGTCTTTCTTTCTTTCTCTTTCTTTCTGTCTTTCTTTGTTTGTTTGTTTCTTTCTTTATTTCTTTTTCTTTCTTTCTGTCTTTCTTTCTTTCTTTTTCTTTCTTTCTTTCTTTCTTTCTTTCTTTCTTTCTTTCTTTCTTTCTTTCTTTCTTTTCTGTCTTTCTTTTATTCTTTCTTTTCTTTCTTTCTTTCTTTCTTTCTTTCTTTTTCTTTCTTTCTGTCTTTCTTTCTTTCTCTTTCTTTCTGTCTTTGTTTGTTTGTTTGTTTGTTTCTTTCTTTTTCTTTCTTTCTTTCTTTCTTTCTTTCTTTCTTTCTTTCTTTCTTTCTTTTCTGTCTTTCTTTTATTCTTTCTTTTCTTTCTTTCTTTCTTTCTTTCTTTTTCTTTCTTTCTGTCTTTATTTCTTTCTCTTTCTTTCTGTCTTTGTTTGTTTGTTTGTTTGTTTCTTTCTTTCTTTTTCTTTCTTTCTTTCTTTCTTTCTTTCTTTCTTTCTTTCTTTCTTTCTTTCTTTCTTTCTTTCTTTCTTTCTTTCTTTCTTTCTTTTCTGTCTTTCTTTTATTCTATATATATATTATTATAGGTATATATTATTCCAGATACAAAAATACAAAATGCAGAAGGACAATCTGCTCATGTGAATTACTCGGCTGTTTAAAACTTACAGAGCGAACACCAACTTACTGGAAATAAACTTTGCTGCAGCTTTCACTGCAAAAAACTGAAGTCTTAGGAAGTGCTTTTGTCTTATTTTTAGTAAAAATGTCTTTTTTGACTTGTTGCTGATTTTTGTCTTTAAATATCTTGAACTAAGACACGTTCCTGGACTCGTCTGTTGAATGTGGCTCATATCAAGTATAATAAATCAATTCTTACTTTAAATAAGACAGAAACACACTTGCTTAGATGTCACTTTTTGCAGTGCAGCTGTCCTTGCACTGCAAAAAGTGACATTAAGCATTTTTTTTGTCTTATTTTTTGTAAGAATTCTCTTATTATACTTGATATGAGCCACATTCAACAGACGAGTCCAGGAACAAGTTACAAGTAGAAAAAGTGGGGTAAGAAAAGTCTACTTGTCAGGTTTAGAATAAGGTCTAAATACAAGAACATTCCTCTGACCCCACCGGTCAGATTGTTCTACTTGTTGCAGGTAATTCAGAGCTGATTTTTGTCTTTAAATATCTTGAAATGAGACGTGTTTCTGGACTGGTTTGGTGAATGTGGCTCAGATTAAATCTAAAAAGACTTTTTTTTTTTTTTTTTTACTTTGAATAAGACAAAATAATAAGACATGAATAAGACACGATCACAAATAAAGAGTTTCATTCATCAAGTAAAATCCTTGGAGTTCTTGGACTGTACCACCCAGCCCAGGACAAGAACATAATTCATGTGTTCCACTATAAAGTGACGGCTTATTACTGTGGCTATTGTTACACCCACACACCCACACACACACACACACACACACACACACACACAGACTTTCTCTTATTGCTTGGTCAAACCTCCTCCCCCCGCCTGTGTTGGTGCTCTGTGATAGCTGGGATAAGGGAGTGTGTGCTGTAAAACGCCTTCGCAATTTCACACTCGAGAGAAAAAAACAACAACGGCAGACTTCACAGCCACCAAAAATCACCCCCCCCCTCTTTTTTTTTTTTTTCCCCATTTCACTGAGCCGGAGAGGAGACCCCACCCCAGGCCTGAGCTGAGCCGAGGAAGAAAAGACACGACGCGCGTTTATCTTTCCACACAATTACCGTTTTGACTTTTGAAAGGCTGTGAGCTGAAACACTCACACATTAGACTTCCTGCCGCCTGGCAGCTTTCAACGCTGGATTTATTTATTTATTTCCCTCAACTTATCTTCCTCCTCCTGTGAGTTGGCTCGTCCTTTTCGTCATTCAGGCCGCGACGAGCCGAGATGAAAAGCCGTTTGGCTTTCAGATGGCTCGGTGGCGTCGAGAACAGCAGGACGCCACTGATGCGTTTTGACACACGGGGGGGGGGGTTTGAAACACCTGCATTTGGTTTGAAACGCCTGTAACGGGTCATTGTGGATGAATGAGCAAACATTTGAAGGCATCATTTGTAACTTTATCTGTTTCCACTGATGTGAAAGAGACGCTGATGCTGTCGAGGCTGAGAAAGATGACACGAGCGAGAAAAAAAAAAGTGCTGAGACAACATTTCCCATCATTCATGTCTTTTGTTTGTGTGTGTCAGTGTGTGAGACAGAGTGACACTCGTTGGTGTGCACGCCGTTCTCCTGAGTCATCATCTGGATCCGTTCCATGGCTTTTTGAACCCGGGGCTCTTTGTGGTACCTGCTGCGGCTTTACACCCGTTTTCCCTCCTAACAGACGTCTTGCTTTAGCAGTCACGCCCATGGCCGCCTCTTGGCTGCAGGTATTTGTTTCTGAGACGCCGCCGCTTCACCACACGCTGCTTCTCTTTCACCCCAGTTGCCTTTTTTAGATATTTTCTTGGAAAGCCTTCTTCTGGGTTTTGTTTCTCTCCCTTGACTCCTCACGAGGTTTGGGCCGGGTCTGGGACTTTTGAGAACTAGTCTTTGTTGACAGGATTTACAACGAGACAAGCCATGACTTGACCTGACTCACCGGTCCGTGTGGTGACGATGTGTGTCTGGAGGAACAGGTGTATGATGTTAGAATCTGCAGCAGTCTGGATGGTTTTTTTCCCGCCCCGTCTTTGTCCTTTTTACAAACTAACAATAACTCTGATTGCAAGGGGAGGCTCCTCTCTAAACACGCCTGGGACAAACTCTTCCTCCTTTTCAAACACAATACAGGCTGATAAGATGATTGCAGAACCCTGATTTTCTCGGTAGTTTTCCAAGAGATAATATTAACCTGCTCATATTTGCAGTATGACAGAGGATGGAGGAAGAGAAACCTGTCTTTGCCTCTTCTCTTCCTGACAGTGTCCCCTTCCTTTGTTCAGCGCTGGGCTCTTGCAGTCACTCAGTGATAAAGCCCGTCTGCTCCGTCATTTTCAGGTGTGTATGACTCATTGTGTAATAGAGCAGATTCACAGGCGCTGTTCCCGCACGGGCACACCTGTGCTGCTTCACAACAACAGACTATCACCCTGAAATTTAAAGCAGATGTCTATCTGTTGTTTACATTTACAAATCTTAGTTCTTCGGCCTTGTTATGCTGCAAACATAAAGCCATAAAATCTTTTTCCTCAAACACTCAAAGTAAAAACTGGATTTAGAATATCAGAGCTGCAACAATTAATCGATTACTCAATTAATCGTCAACTATTTTGATAATCGATTAAGTCATTTAGGTAATTATTTTAGAAAAAAAAGTCCAAATTCTCTCATTTCAGCTTCATAAATGTGAATATTTTCTTCTTTCTTTGCTTCTCTGTGGCACTCCTGAATATCTTTGGTTTGCAAACCAGACATTTGATGATGTCATCTTGGAATCCCCCCAAAAAACGTTGACATTTTTCACCATTTTCTGAAATTTTATGGACCAAACAACTACTCGATTAATCGAGAAAAAAATCGAAAGATTGATCGATTATGAAAATAATCGTTAGTTGCAGCCCTATTAATAACACAGCTGTCAGTCACTGACACGTTCAGCTGAGAGTCACCAGTTAGCACGGTCACTCTTTACTCCAGAACACCGGTTGCTCTGTGACGCTCTGAACTCCATAGAAGTTGACTCCATGGTGTCATATCGTTTCTGACAACCGACCACAGAACAACCGACATTTTTATGCTGCTGACAGTTTGAATTTAGTGTTTAAAGAACCAGAACTCGTCTGAACGAACGGAGCTAAACGCTGCTCATCTTTAAGATGACGTAGGCTGTGATGGGGTCTGTATGATGGTTCTACTTATTGTCTATTATTGAGATCCCATTTGGTTTCCGAAATAAGGCCAAATATGGATGCAGTCTAGTTTTAAAAAGCTCAGTCAAGCTGTAGCAGTTTGTAGCAGAGTTGCTGATCTGGATCCAAAATGCAAAACTCCAGAATAGGCGGAGTCAGTGAAATAAAGGGAATTTATTGGAAGTAGATGAATGGAGTACACCAAGGTGGGGCTGTTGAGGGATTTATGGCGTTGGTAGGACAGGTGAATCCAGAAGGTCAGAGGCTCGCTGGGGCTTGAAGAAGGGAGGATCTGGATTAAGAGAGACAGATGAGTTAATTAACATAATACATGTTTTAACACACAGAAGACTCCCTGACAAATGATTGAGGTATTTATGTGTTCATCAGCGTGCGTTTGTTGAACTTCAGGTTCTTTTCAACCCTCCTGAATGAGCGAATGAAACCATCAGGGGAGCTGAACACGCCAAAAACTTGCCTAATTCAGGATGCACCGATCCGGTCCTGGTTTTGGGTATCAGTCCACTACAGACTTGAAATGTAAGACCTGATATTGGTGTCAAAGGGCCAATCAGTAGGACAGATCTATTCAGCTCAGTTCTTCGCCCTTCTGTTGGTATTATGATGGTATTTCACGCTCGTTTCACCAACAACTCTGACAGAAACTTTATCATTTTATTCCATTTTGGTTGACAAAGTTAGAAAGTCGCCAAAACATAATTCTCAGTCTTATCCTCATTTTAGAGTCAGGGTTGGTAGTCACAGAAAACTAGCATGAATTTGAATGTAGCATCTCCTCAGGACTCCGTTTAGCCCCTGCTCACATACACGAACGCCACTGATTGGCGGACTGTTTCTGTTTGCTCTACGTTAGCAGTAATCGGGGTATAGCAATATGTACGCGCAGGAGGCGGGCAGAACGGCAGGACGAGATCTGATTGGTTTAATAAATTGGATCCTGAACGCTAGGATTGGTTGGTGTTTTCCAGGTTTCCTCATGCTGTAGACAGCAGATATTTTTCACTCTGTTTGAAGAACACATCATGTACTGATGACATCAGGACATAAAGATCAGTTTAACCAGGAGAACAGAATTAATTCCTTAGGAGTGAATTAAATAACTCCAAACTGCAGAACTCATTAAATGATTTAGTGTAGCCTCTGCAGTCCACATGTTGATCAGATTAAGCTCCAGTCTTTCAAGCAGAACATTTTATAAGGGAGTTGCTTATTAACTGAACTCCCCACAAGTTCTCATGTTTAGTATCTGTAATATCAGACGCTTGATAGGATGTAAAACGACGCTCTCATGGTCGCTGTCATGCTTAGGGTTGCATTTCTCTCTGAGATGGGAATAATCCTCTTTGTTAACAGGCTCCAGTTGTGAGTATTTGACAACCTTGGCAGCCGTGCTGCTTCATATTGACCTCAGAAAAATCGACCTGACCTCATTTAGACGCCCGCTAAAGGTTACTGAGTATCTGTCCGGCTAATTGGCCCGGTGCGGCTGCAGAGGCATGCTCAGCCACCTTCATTGTCTTTACTTCCTGCTTTCCAGCTCCCTAACATAGTGAATAATCCTCCCCCTATCACCGCCGCACTGTTTTCCTCTCCTTCTCTCATTAAGGAGCTCTGCTCAGCTCTCAGAGGAAGGGGAAGGCAGGTAGTCGGGCCGGATTCACTCCTGGAGTGTGTTGCAGAGGCGTCTTTGGCTTCAAGTGGAGGACGAGCCGGTGTTACTACTTTATGACTTTTTTTTAAATGAAAAATTCTTCATATAAAAATTTTAGTATTTTCTTTGGCTCGAGTAATTAAGAGGAATGAAAGTTTTTTTCTTGTGCCCTAAGCCACCTGTGATCAGCTCATCAGTCTGTGATGTTCTGATGAGCCTCCTGATTGGATGTTGAGGATGAGGACGCCACTTACGCATGAAGGGCTGTTATCTGTTGGAGAGACTCTAACAGTGAACGATGGTTGAATCAGGGTGAAATCATATTTTTAGAAACATCATTTTCTTCCCAGTTTGTTCCACTGGTGTTAATTACTGTGTCAACTAGGGCTGCCACATACGATTATTTTGATAATCGACTAGTCACTGATTATTTTTTGTGATTAGTCGACTATTCGGATCATACATAAACTGCAGCTTATTGCAGCAGCATACAGCTAACATCATTAGCTTCCAGCTTCAAGTGTTTAAGGTATGTGCTAACTAAAAATGAAGACAGTTAATATCATAGTTCATTCAGCTTTTAATGAACTTTGCAGCTTGTAGCAGCATTTCTGACATTTTTTTAATGTACCAATTTTCTATTCAAACATGACATCGCTATTAAGTAGGTAGCTCCCTGTTGACGTTAACGTTAGCAGCTAACTAGCCAATTAGCTTACCGAGATTGTCATTCTTCGTCAGAAAATAAATCAGCCACGGCGTGCTGTCTTTTCAGATGCTCGTTCATCGCCGTCGTTCTGTCATGGAAGGACATTTCTGCTTTGCAGATTTTGCATTGCACACTTTTCTCCTTTATTTTGGAAAAATGCTCCCAAACTTTCCAGCTCTGTTGCCGGCTAGCCATGATACTGTTGGGCACAACTTTTCCAGTGACATCACGGGTTACCCCGGTTACCACTTCTGCGCGTATGCGTCAAGGACAGAACGGCAGACGAGACAGGTGAAAGTACAGCGGCAGTTTAAAAAATATTAAAACGACGACGTCGATTATTAAAGAAGTCGCAGACGAATTTGATCAACGACGTCTAGTAAACCAATCTTGGCAGCCCTGGTGAACACCCTTTAACCTGCACGCTGATGGAGCATCTCTATCTCCCAGCAGCACAAAGAGCCTCACCTCTCACGTCACCCGTCGTGTCCCCGTTGATGTGCTTTCAGTGAAAGGTTAAGGATAAGTGTTTCATCCAGTGAAGGACACTGAGATGTACGAGAAGAGCTGGAGATGATGCGGGTTGTAAACGCCTGAGCCTGGCTGTCCTTAACCTCCGCTGACTTGTGTTGGATGTTTTGTAGATTTAAGAGTTTATTAGCACAGAAGAACAACTCTTGAATGGGATCTCAACTTGGTTGCAAGCCTTGGATGTAAACCCACCCAAGAAGGTGTGTATAGTTTTCAGCAGGTGGATAAACCCAGTCTGTTTTCCATACAGGTAACATATCTTTAGTGATCACTCGCCATTGTGCCCCTTTCTTATCATACTGGGTGCCTTGGGTAAAAGATTCCACCACAAGAGGAGAAAAAATTGATTTTTTTATTATTTTTTTTAATTATCCGCAAAAAAAACTTGAATTAATCAAAGTGACAATTCTGTCAGAAAATTTTGTAAAAAACCTTGTTTGATTTAATCATAATTTAACTTTAGTATCAAGTTCTTTAAGTGACGACAGAATTTTTTTTACCAAATACTAGAACGCCAGTAAAAAGTTGGTTGGCTAGACCTGCAACTGATACCTGAAACCAGGATCGGATTGGTGCATCCCTACTCGTGTTTTTTTTTATGGCAGGATCAGGATCTTTGTTTCTCATATTCAGACCTGCAAACAACCTTTTTAGTCCACGTATTTCTTATCCTTCTCTCCGAACTGTTTTTCTGCACAGTTTGTTCAGAATGTGAAATTTCCCCCTCAGAAACTCTCTCCAGGACCTGCCTTTTAAAGAGGAATACTTTAGAGTAGTTTCCTCTTTTGAACGTCTGCCTGATACACTTCAAACACTTCAGTCTTTAAAGCCTAATCAGAGCGCAGACCAGGGTGTCATGCTGCTCAAACAGACGCCTTTCAACGACTCACAAACGGAGGTATAGTAGAGTAGATCGTAGAGTCCTGGACGCCGTCTACAAACGGAGCACCTCAGATCCGTCTGAAACGCTCCGTTCACCCACAGCACACGAAACGCTCCCTTAAAATTTGTGGCATGGATCCACGTTGAAACCTTTAGAACATGGAAGGAACCAAACTCTTCCTGCTGAAGTGCTGAGCGGCTCTTCTTAAAGTAGCCTCTCACACACACAGTTCTGCACACTGCGTCCTGAAACATCTTTATAATAGTAACACGTTAAATCACAGCGTTTCAGACGCACTTTTCTGAAGCCCAGTTTGTTAACCTCTGATGTGGCGCACCAGTATCACACCGTGAAACAGCAGAATGTAAATATATTACATTTAAAAAAAAAACAGATCAGCGCTGTGTTGGTGCCTTTTCCAATTCTTTTTCTTCTCTTCCTCACATCCACACATACACATATTTGGAGAAACGCTGCCTGTACAAGCCTTTATCACCATGGTGATACGACGTGTGGTTGAAGAGAGAGAGAGATAGAGAGAGAGAGAGAGGGGTAGAGGTAGACTACAATTATGGACAAATAAGAAGGCAAACACAAACATGAGGACTCTAACGCCTCTTTGCCTCTCTCTGACACACTCATCATGACTCGTCCACAGATTTTGTGAGTGAAACTGGAAAATTGGAGGTGTGAAACTGAAGCATCGATGTAGTATCTCATACCTTGCAGTGAAGCAGGATGATTTCACTCCTAATTGTAGACTCATTGTGCACACGTCACATGTCTTCCCTAACTTGGCTGTGCTCTTCCTCTACCTCTGTTTCCCCGTCCGACCCGTCCCCCTTCCTCCATCTTTACCCCTTTCTCAGTCGCTGAGATGATCCCGTCGAGCATGGTTGCAATACGGACCGCTTTGTAGAGCCTTCAGCTTCAACGGGTCACCATCATCACGTTTCTTCTCTTCAGGCTTCAGGTAGAGCATGAATACCAGTCATGATATGAGCGTTTAATGGGGTGGTCAACCTGTCAGATTTCCAGATTTGTTTATCAACGATTCTCGATTTGCCATTATTGATTTTCCATCGGACGGTAACCCAAAGTTATTACGCCATTAGAAAAAAACAGTTGGTTGGATTACTGCTCTTTTATTGAGAAACAACTCGGAGTACTTTCTGTGTACTTGGTACTTCAGAATTATTTATTTTAACTTGAAACAAATGTTTACACTTTAAAAAAAAAAAAAAAAGTCCACATTTTTTTCTCCTGTCACTGTTTAAATATAATACTTTATTCCAGACCCATAGATCCATATCTGTATACGTAACAAACATATTATAATCTGCAACAATAAAAACAAAGAAAAACACGTATAAAATGACAACTCATTGATTATCAGTAATTAGAACACATGGAGAGATGTGTACCAATGTTTCCAGTAACAAGACAAGTTTGTTTTGCCTCAAACTGAATTACAACTTCACCTGACCTGAATCATCAAAACTGTACAGTATAAAGGAATCAATCGTCTTTAAATCGTGTTTAAATCACCTCACATGCTGTCAGGGACTCTGCAGTTCCAGAGAGGCCGTCTTTAAAGCGACACACAGTTGGGTTTCTGAAATAGTGACAGAGTGAGCGCTCTCTATTGTTTTTGTTTGATTTTAAAAGTAGCATCGGAGTGAGCGCTCTCACTACTCTACATACCATAGACGATCTTTGACGTTTCTTTGGCTAGCTTCCTCTGGTGTTCAGTTCTGAGACTGCAGAGAGACCTTCTTCTCAGAGCTTTTTGGACGCTCTCTCTACAGAAAATAATCACAATTAATCTATAATTGATTTTTTTCACCTCCCCTGGTGTTTAATACTCTTTGTAGAGTTCATTTATTTGACCTCAACACAACATTTTGTCTCTGTTTGGAGTCTTTTTCCCACCACAGATGAGTCGGTCTTTAAATCTAATGAGATTCTTTCTTTTTGCTCTCGTTGCAGCACCAAATGTGCCCGTGAGAGTCTTCCCTTCTTTCAGTGGACATTATGTTGATCCCAGTCTAAACCCCAAGAGGACCCCATCCCTACCTTTCCCTCCCATCTCCCCTCCCATCACCCCTTCCTTTCTCCATCATGACCAGTCTGAAGCGTTCCCAGACGGAGCGCTCCGTAGGGGGCTCGGTTCCAGCTTCCGATGAGTTCTACACCCGCCGCTTACGGCTGCCCAATGGAGGGGCACCTCCTCCCCGCAGTGAAAGCGCCCACATTTCCTCTTCCTCCACCACCGGCACCAACCCGGGCGTCCCCAAAATGGGTGTCCGGGCTCGTGTGGCCGATTGGCCTCCAAGGAAAGATGGAGGAGGAGGAGGTGTTTGGCATATCACTGTGGAAACAGACTCACCCAGTTCTACCAATACCACCAGCTCCTCAGGATCAGGGAGTGGAGACAGAGAAAGACTTGGACTCGGTGAGAGAGGAGGTGAAAGAGGAGGAGGTGAAAGAGGAGGTGAAAGAGGAGGAAGTGGTGGTAGTGGTAGTGGTGGCAGTGGAGGAGGAGGGGTGTCAGCCGTCTCAGCCCACAGCAATCTGTCAGCCAAGCTGGGCCACCTGATAAGCCCACAGGACTCGTCCATGCTGCGCAACATCCACAACACGCTGAAGAGTAAGATGCAGAGCAAAGGGAAAGACAACCGCTTCCTGTCTCCTGACGGATATCTGGGATCACCTCGCAAAGGCATGAGGCGCATCCGCCAGCGCAGCAACAGCGATATCACCATCAGCGAGCTGGATGTGGACGGCAATGAGGGCTGGTCCTTCTCAGGGTGGACGCCCATGCACCGTGAGTATGGCAGTACTTCATCCATAGACAAACACGGCGTATCAGGAGAGAGTTTCTTCGACATGCTCAAAGGTTACCAGTCAGCTGAGGCCCCCGATCAGAGAAGTCCAGCCCCAGAGAGGCTGTCAGAGCTACTCACTGTGGCACCGATAAAACAAGCTGCCCTGGACCTGCCAGACGGACCTCTGGGTCCAGTCAGAGGAAGTCCTGCTAGTCGACTAAAGGAACGAGAAAAGCACTTGAAGAGGAGGTCCAAGTCTGAGACGGGCGGGGAGTCAATATTCCGAAAGCTTCGCAGTGTGAAGGTCGACGGTGACACATCCAGGGCCGGCTCGGACGCTGAAGACGGGGGCAAGGGGGATGAGAGCGCCCCACCTCCCAAACCCTGGGTGTGCCAGAAAGGCTTCAGCCATTTTGACGTCCAGTCGCTGCTGTTTGACCTCAACGAGGCGATCCACAGTCGGCATTCTGGGTCCAAGCGCAAGAACACCACAACGGGTGCCTCGGCTGCTGCGGCTGCGTCTGCTTCGGCGACGTCCTCGCTCGCTTCGAACCAGAGCGGAATTTATGGCTCACCCTGCGGCTCTCAAGAGGAGCTGAGCAAAGACGGTACGGGACACGGTACCAACCCAGCTCTGGACCCCGGTGATGACAAGAGCAACGACTTGGTGCTCAGCTGCCCGTGTTTCAGGAACGAGATTGGTGGGGAGGGTGAGAGGAACATCTCTCCGGTTAAACAGGTAGGTCTGCAGTCTGTCAGGAGGTTATCTACAACCTGAAACCCTAATCAGTGTTTTCACTTCACTCTCTTCATGTTTCCTCCATCCTCCAGCAGGGGAGCATCGGTAGTGGTGGGACCTCCAGCAGTTCTTCAGGCAGCACAGAGGAGGGGCCCCTGGATGCCACTCTTACCACCCATTTTACCAACGCTGGTGTGGCTGTGCTGGAGGCTTCGAAGGACGGGCCGAGCCAACACGCCGACAGGTCCAAAAGATACATCGTGGAACACGTTGACCTGGGTGCTTATTATTACAGAAAGTACTTCTACCTCAGAGGTGAGTGAGATAGGATCTGATTGGCTCTTGAGGTTTGTTCATTCATTCTTCATTTTAGACCAGTACTAAAGCCTCTTTCATTAGCAGCTTCAGACTGTTTGGATGTTGACAAAAAGCGGCAGTCTTTCCAGCAACTGCTGAAGAGTTTGAGCTTGAATAAAAGCAGAGATTTCTTGTGATCCTGTAAATCATGAGAAGACATTTAAACATGATATACCAACCAGGACCGGACCGATATAATCGGCCGACGGATATACCGATATATCGGCTGACCGATATATCGGGCGGCCGATATATCGGCTGGCTGACTGATACACCGATATATCGGCTGATTGTAGCCCTATTTTGAATAATCATTATCGGCAGGATTCATTTAGAGGATTATCGGACGATTATCGAAGGATCGTAGCCCTTTTTAATGCTTTTCTGTATGATTTTATACTTGAACATTTCTCTCTGTTGTAAAGTTAAACAAACACTAAAGAACAAATTATTGTACAACAGTAAAACGATCTGCCTGTAATTTAAATCTTTGTTTCTGTCAGCATCAAGGGACCAAAAAAGAAGTTATTTTATTCATCATATATTTATAAAATAAATTGACTGATTAATCAGTTGAAGGATTTTTTTCTCTGCCAAATATCGGAATTGGCATTAGCCTCAAAAAATCAATCAAGGTGCTCAAATTATTCAGCGAAATGCTTCAGCCCAAACTTGTACAGTTTCAAAATACAAATATAAATATTAACTTCTATGCTGATGAGACAGAGTTCTTCAAATTTCACTTCAACGCGACACGTCACATTTTACCTTCCATGAAGTTTCCTCATCAAAAGCAGCAGAAAAATGCTTAAATTCCAAAGACCGACAGAAAAAGTTAGAAATGTAACTCCATCCTGACGGAAAGAGGAGGAGGAGGAGGAGGAGCATGAACCATCAGAAGGAGTGTGAGCGAGTGAATGGATGAAGTTTAGAGACGTTTACAGTAACAGGAGGTTTTAGAGGAACACTGCTGCTCACGCTGGATTCAAAGATGGAAATAAATGAACGTCTTCTCTCCCTCGCTTCGAGGATTTTATATCATGTTCCAATGAAACACTTTGATTTTGTTTATTTGCTGTTTTTAGTCTCAGCAGATGTTTTTTTTGAGGTGTAATTTTGGACCTGTTAGCCCCGCCTCCAGCCCCTGATGGATGCTTTCTTTCACTTTTTTCTCTCCTCCTCACCTGTAGAGCACTGGAACTACCTGGGAGTAGATGAGAACATGGGCCCTGTGGCAGTGAGCCTGAGGAGAGAGAAGCTGGACGAACACAAGGAGCACGGACAGCAGTACAACTACCGGGTCATCTTCAGAACCAGCGAGGTACACAGGAAGTGACCAACACACCTTCAGCTCACAGTTTCACGGCTCTGACGTCCTCTTGTTATGTTAACCCTTCGTTCCATTCATGGTGCTGTTCTGTAGAGCAGTCAGTGTTTGGTACTCTCTGTGCTGAAGAGCTCCACGCTGTGTGGGAGGTAGCGTATAGGATTTGCGCCCAGACACGCTTATTAAAAATCCCAGTTGGGGGGGAGACATCACAGGAGCTTCATCTGGAAGTTGTCAGATGCTGCTCGAGCCCTTTGAGCCATCGCCTCCGTTCTCCAACACCACCTGAAATTATCCAGCGTTTGATTGGCTCTCTAACGCTGCCGCCGCCGCCCAGCTGTCTCTTCTTTCTTCTCGATCTGCATCTTAAAGTGATTGGGAATCTTTTGTGAATCCCTTTAGCTTTGCTGCTCTCTTTTTTTTTTTTTTTGTTCCCATAGACAGACCGAAGCCACAGATCCATGTCCTCATTCTCTGAGCTGAACGCCCACTTAACATCTTTGTCAGCCTTCATCTGTGAAGGACTGAGCTGTGCCATTTCGCAGCTAAGCGAGACTAAAATAGCGCCAAAGGTATTTGAGTAGAGGAGGAAAAGCATCGCTCTCGTATTGAAGCGCACCATGAGTAATAGCCCTTCCAATCTCTTGGGATGACGCACAACCCTCAGTGCTGTGTTTTCCTCTATTTTCTCCCATCTTCTTGCCTCACTCCCTCCTCTCTAATTTCTATTTTTAAGAGCAGAGAGCCGGGGCAGGTATGGATACATGTGTGTTTATGTGTGTGGGAGTGAGCTGCTTGGACTGTTGTTCCAGAGTGAAGTCCAGTGTCCACCGAGGACAGCTCTGGACTGAGAGTGCTTCTCTTAAGCATATTTAACCTTGAAGCTGTTTGTACCAACATCAGATCGAGGGGAAGACACACAAACTCAAAATAAGTGACTGCCAAAGCTTCGGGACCACTGAGGACATCTTGATTTGCTTCCTTCAACGTTAGTTTCCCTCCACTAACAGAGAGGGTCGTCTGGCAGAATCAGTTTCACTGCCTTGATTTTATTTCTTAAAAATATATCGATTCCACGTCCCGATCTGACTCGTGATTATCTCTCTTTGTAAAAACGCTTGAATTTAATGGCCTCAGCACAGGCTTCTCTGGCCAGTTCCCCAAACAAAGTCTTGGTAATATCCCACTGATGCCTGGGCAGCTAGTTTGGGTTTTGTTGTTGCCAGTAATAAGCAAGTTATGAAAAAAAACAAATAAAAAAAAAAACAAACCTCAACACACTGCACGCACAGAGCAGAAAGGGAGGGAGCTCAGCTAAAAATGCTCCTACAGGAACCACACTGAGATTTATGTGAGCAGCAAACGCCAACCTGCAAGTGAACGATGTGCGCTGTAAAAATAAAATCCTCTGGGAATTTTCTCCTTGATGCAGCCGGTGGCTGCTTTAAAATTCATTTTGTACAACCTCAATGTGTAAAACGTAAATAAAAACAGAATACAATGTTTTCCAAATCCGTTGAGAGACATTGTTCTTAAACTGTTGGACTATTTGCTCACGCAGTTGTTCACAAAGTGGTGAACCTGACCCCATCCTTGCTCGAGGATGTTCCTTTTATACCCAATCATGACCCTCACCTGTTTCCAATGAACCTGTTCACCTGTGGAATGTTCCAAACAGGTGTTTTTGGAGCATTCCTCAACTTGTCCCAGTCTGTTGTTGACCCTGTCCCAGCTTTTTAGGAACAGAAGAAGAAGAATAAATATCTCGTCTTTGTAAAGTATTCAGTTGAATTCAGGTTCAGTTTTTGTTTATGTTTTACACAACGTCCAAACGTCAGTGGAATTGGGGTTATAGATTTATCAAAGGAACTTGGTGAACTGGAGGCAGTGGCGGCTCCAGAGCATTTATCATGGGGGGGGGCAAAGGGGTGGCGGGGTGGCATGGGACGACGTCCGTGCAGTATTCAACAATTCAAACATAAAGAGACAGTTTTGGAAAGAGGTTAACTGACGTACTGGACGATCGCCTTTGGTGGTTGGTTACAGATTGATTATGAATTTAGCTTAACTTGAACGTCAAAATAGGTACAAAAATATCACATGTGAAAACTTCATTCACGGATAGCCAGCTCAATCTCTCCACTCTGCCGCCCGCGTCCTCTCGTTCAAATCCACACTGTAGCAGGACGTTCGTCACATAGACTCGCTGCGTACGCAGGGGCGTAGCTACGTTTTTGATGGGCCAAAGTCCAAAGATGATCTTTATACTTAAAAATATAATAATAAAAATTCATCCCTTACTTCAATGCTTTGGGGGCTTTTGAGCACAGTAGTGATTTGTTTTATTATGTTCTTAGGAATATTAAAATTGGAAGGGGGGCAACTCATCCGCCCCCTCAGCTAAAAGCTTTATTTAAATCTAAAACCAGCGACACTTCCATTTTCCAAGTCCGGAGCCCAGAGACTTTGCCACTGAGACTCCAACAATCAGAATCAGATTCAGAATTCTTGATTGATCTCTGGGAGGAAATTCAGTTGTAACATTTGTCCTTAAACACAACAGAGTAAGAACATTGATAGAAACTATAATCAGAATATCTCAGGCTTTGTAAACGGTCCGCCTGGATCTTCAGGAAGCCGCTAAAGGTTACGATGTCTCTCCGTAACGCCGGGAATATTCACTCCGTTGCATGTTGACTGCGTGACCTCTCATCCAATAACTCACACCGGGTCTGTGTCCAGTCTGGAGTCCAGACTGAACACAGACCGTGGAGTTCCTCCCTACCTCATACCTTTCGTTTTATTTTGAAAGTCACTGGACCTTTAAATGTGGTTCCTGTCCTGCTTCATCTGCTTTTTGTAAACTGAAGCGTCACAAGAGCCTTGATGTGGATGCAGCCAGAACTCATGGGAGTAGAGCCGCTGTGAGTTGACACATTGACTGGAATAGGAACCTATCTGATCCGTGATGGAGCAGAGCAGGACCGGAGACGCATGGTGTAGCTCTGTTAGCTCCTCCATCTTATTTACCTGAGATCTCACCTTGTTTGGGGAAGACGTGGGTTATATCTCCTTTCAAAAAGCTGCTGTGGTCTTGCTCCAGCTCCCTTCCTTTTAGTTTTTGGGTCTTCAGTGCATCTTAAATATCGTCTGATCTGCAGGAATCATGAGGAGAGAGCCAGCATCTAGTGTATTTGCTCATTACGAGCTTGATGAGGATTAAATAAATCCTTCTTTTCTTTGGTTTCTCACTCGAACCAGAAAACAAACGCTTCCTGTCCCGTTTCTCTCCAGCTCACCACCCTGAGAGGCTCCATCCTGGAAGACGCCGTTCCCTCCACATCCAAACACGGCCTGGCCAGAGGCCTGCCTCTCAAAGAGGTGCTGGAGTACCTGGTCCCCGAGCTCAACGCTCACTGCCTGCGCTTGGCTCTCAACACGCCCAAGGTCACGGACCAGCTGATGAAGCTGGACGAGCAGGGGGTTTGTTTGACTTTTTTTAGATCTTTGTGAGGAAAATCAAGTTTGTGTTTGAGTTTCATCCATTCGGCATCACTCCATGAACGTACGACGTTACCCTGCTCCATGAGCAGCGTATCGTTTTCATTTTCTGCTGATTATGAATCATTTCATGTGTGGGAGACGCCTCAGTGTGAAGCAGTATTATTTATTTTAACAATCTTTTATTTGCTTTGCTTATCCGTCCACTCCCACGGACTGTGATGTGGGATTTATGTGGGGAAACTCCCTCACACACACACACACACACACACACACACACACACACACACACACACACACCCATTCAGACACCTTGACCTTAAAAGGGAAGAAAACACAAAACACACTCTTTGACACTTATGTTCTCCAGATGCAATAATCAAAAAGTGAACCTTTGGAAATGTCAACATGATTTCTCAGGAAAACGGCGTCAGAACAACCTTCCGTGGTTCTTCTTAAAATGCCAACACTGGTTCTCGCCAAAATGTCAGCATGCTAACTCTGAGACGGTTTCTAATCAGTAAAGTAACTCCGTGTCTCCTTTCCTTCCTAATGACTCTCTCCCCAGCTGAGCTTCCAGCGGAAGGTGGGGGTGATGTACTGCATGGCGGGCCAGAGCAGTGAGGAGGAGATGTACAATAATGAGTCAGCCGGTCCTGCACTGGAGGAGTTCCTTCATCTGCTCGGGGAGCGAGTCAGACTCAAAGGCTTCACCAAGTACCGAGCTCAGCTGGACACCAAGAGTATGTACTACACAAAAAGTACACAAAAAGTACACAAAAGGTACACAAGAAGTTTCAGACGGAGGCGCAGGAAGGGAAACTGAGCTCTTATCTGCCTTATATGGTGGACTCTGCTGAAGGGTTAAAAACAAACTAATGCAGTCAAACCGAAACTTATACGAATTTTAACCAACAAACAAACAATCTGCACAGACCGTCAGTTCACTTCATTTATATTTATCAAAGCAAGAATAAACAAAAGTCAGAGTCCAGCAGACTTTCATCACTTCCTCTGGTTTTCTTATGAATGAAAAAAAACAACGTTCAGCATCAAAGTTTTTTCCTTAGTTCACGTTTTTTCAAAAACCAAAATGCGATGGTTTTCCTCAGGTGGGTCTTTCTTTCAAGAACAAACATACAAATAAACAAACAAACAAACAAACAAATAAATAAATAAAAGCAGAGTTCTGCAGCAGAGTTTCTCCGGCTGGTGTTTTTTTCCGTCATGGAGAACATCAGATCGTCTGAGGGCTTAAACTATCTCGGTTCCCTGCTGTTTGTTGCGGCACTACGCCAGGACATCTTCGCTCTGCAGCCGGTAACAGCGCCGCACACACACACACACACACACACACACACACACACACACACACACACACACACACACACACGCTGTGACCGGCATCGCGTCACATTTATGCGTCGTGGCCTAACTGCCTACAGCTCGGCGTGTTACAGTACACACCATTCAGGACGTCTTGAGGGTCGTTTCCATGACAACGTTTCGCCTGATAACGCAATGAAAAAAAAAATCTGCACTTTAGGGAACTCTGAGGGACTGAAGAGGCTGTAGTTTGCATGCCTGGCCTGTAGTTGGTGATCTAACTGTAGAGACATGCGAGACACATGACCCCGACCCGTTCCTCCACAGACCAGAAGAAGTTCAACCTGCTGCTAATAATCAAAACTCAACGGATGCACGAGCAGACAGTACGGCCGTCCGCCATTATTACTGTTGTTGTTGTCCAATTTGCACTTAAGAATTTAAGTTGCCACGGTCAAAGTTCAGAAAAATTCCACTCTGAGACCAATTTCCAAGAGTTCCTGGAAAGTTTCTGCGTAAAGGAGAGGCTGAAACACAAATAAAACCCCCTGTGTGTTTCCTCCTATAGCCATCGTCATGTAAATGAGCCCTTAAAGTGTGTGTTTATTACGGCTTCATACTGACCCTGGAGCTCCCTCACAGTAGCTTCACACGATTCATAACTCGAAATAATCCATTTTTTCTCACTCTGGTGTTTTTAAAAACTTTATTTCAGCCTGCCTCTTTAACCCCTTAGGCCCCACCTAGTTCTGACCAATCTACCATACTGTGTTCAAAAGCTTATAACTGAAAAAACATAAGATATGTCCCATATATCACAAGATATGTGGGTCACGTCCACACCAGGCTAAATGTAGCTGAAACGCTCGACCGTCCTCTTCGTTTCTGGAACCATTTTTGAAAGCCAATAACTTCAGAATGCTTTATGCCAGACACAAGACATTCACCGCATCACTTCTACACATGGTCATCTAAATCTGGGTGAAAATTCAGGTCTCCAGGTAAAAGCTTGTAGGAGTTGTAGAGGGTTTAGTCTCAGGTGACCAGACGTATCCGAATGGTGCCAAAATGGTTTTAACTCGTTTCTGTGATTCTGGAAACTCTACAAACTACAACATGAATATAATATATCACATTATACATCAAAACAAAACTATATACATGTAGCAGTTTGAAAATCTGCTCAGGTTTATTCTGAACATCTGGCACTCTGACTTTATATCCGTGTTTAAAATGTGAAAAGTTTCTACTCGCCATCAAATGTTCCACCCTGAGGAGGCTGAGGTTCTGTGGAACGTTCTCCTCCTGGGTATCATATGGACTCCCGTATTTGGTGGTGTTTACACACACACACACACACGGATTTTACAACCTGACTCCAGTTGAACAGGCCGCCTCCGTCTTGTGTGCACAAAGTACATCAAATATACATCTGATGGCTTCGGGTGCTGCTGTTTATTTAATTCCCCTTAACTCCTCCAGAATCATCGACGACCTCACGCTTTTCATGAGCACAAGAATGTGCAGAGGCTGGAGTAAAATAAACGGCTGTGCTGGCTCTGATTATAAAAAAACATTTGGCTTTACTGAACCAATCAGCCGTTGGTATCTGCAGCTCCTGCATACTGTCCTCAAGCCGTGTTCATATTTCACAGTGTTTCACTCCAATAACCTAAACACAGCCGTGCAGAGGACGCCCTGTAGTGTAATTACGCTAATCTGGCTACATGAAGAAGGGCCTTTAAGCACCTGTGACTGTTCAATCAATCAATCACTTCACTGACACACCTGTGTGTCCTCCTCAGCTGACTCCACAGGAACCCACTCCTTGTACACCACTTACAAGGACTATGAGATCATGTTCCATGTGTCCACCATGCTGCCGTACACACCCAACAACAAGCAACAGGTGAGTTCAAAGGAAGACCAACAACTCCAACACCTTACTTCTTACTTCTCCAAGTGTTTTTCAACCCCAGGAACTTTTCTGCTGCAGGAACCAGGGTACTAATTCAGTGAAAACAGCCCTGCCTCAAGGGTTGTACTTCCCTGATGCCTGGGAACTTTAGGGGGCGGGGCCTCCAAGCTGAACATTCCTGATTGGTGGATAGTTTCTTCAGAACTTGTTGATGTTGAATTGAAATGTAAACGTTGCTCTGTTTGGTGTAACATCACGTGACTCGTCTTTCTGCTCCTCCAGCTGCTGCGGAAGCGTCACATCGGGAACGATATCGTCACGGTTGTTTTCCAGGAACCCGGGGCTCTCCCTTTCACCCCGAAAAACATCCGCTCCCACTTCCAGCACGTCTTTGTGATCGTGCGTGCTCACAACCCATGCTCTGAAAACAGCTCCTACAGGTAAGATAGTCTCAACCTGGAACCCTCAGAGCGCTGTCATCAGGAGTGACTGTTTCCACTCAAACTTTGTGGCTTTAATGGTTTTCGAGCTGCAGCGTGACGGGTTTTCTAAACTTTTTGCTTCCAAAAACTGGCTTTTATATTTGGGATCACATGACTTTAAATAACTTTAGAACCTTTGAACTTTACTACCTTTAGATCTACGGTGGTCGCCGTTTTGTTGCCTGCGCAGTGCGTTCTGAGACGATGACGTTTGAAGGTGTGGAGATACAGTCAGTGTCTCCAACTTAGCGACTTTTCAGACCCTTCTTGCCACTTTTTGACTTGTCTAACGACTTCTCCGGAGTTCGGAGGCTGATGTGAAAGCGTGTGTTGATCTCCAGCCGCCGCTGCTTCACCAGATTCATGCCTGCCACGGACGAAACGTTGCATGTATGCAACATCAGTGGACTTTTTGTCACAAGCTGTGACGTTTAGAACCAAGAACTCTTTTTTTTTCACGGTGACACCAGGAAGCAGAGTTTTCAGAAAAGATGGTTTTACTGTCATAAAGCTGCAGACCTGAACGTATAAAGTAAGGCTGCCAAATACGATTATTCTGATAATCGACTAGTCACCGATTATTTTTTGTGATTAGTCGACTATTCAGATCATACATAAATTGCATCTTATTGCAGCAGCATACAGCTAACATCATTAGCTTCCAGCTTCAAGTGTTTAAGGTATGTGCTAACTAAAAATGAAGACAGTTAATATCATAGTTCATTCAGCTTTTAATGAACTTTGCAGCTTGTAGCAGCATTTCTGACATTTTTTTTAATGTACCAATTTTCTATTCAAACATGACATCGCTATTAAGTAGGTAGCTCCCTGTTGACGTTAATGTTAGCAGCTAACTAGCCAATTAGCTTACCGAGATTGTCATTCTTCGTCAGAAAATAAATCAGCCACGGCGTGCTGTCTTTTCAGATGCTCGTGCATCGCCGTCGTTCTGTCATGGAAGGACATTTCTGCTTTGCAGATTTTTCATTGCACACTTTTCTCCTTTATTTTGGAAAAATGCTCCCAAACTTTCCAGCTCTGTTGCCGGCTAGCCATGATACTGTTGGGCGTAACTTTTCCAGTGACATCACAGGTTACCCTGGTTACCACTTCTGCGCGTATGCGTCAAGGACAGAACGGCAGACGAGACAGGTGAAAGTACAGCCGCAGTTTAAAAAAATATTAAAACGACGACGTCGATTATTAAATAAGTCGCAGACGAATTTGATGGTCGACGTCATCGTGACTGGTCGACTAATCTTGGCAGCCCTAGTATAAAGATAGATGTGGTTTCCCAGATACCTGACTGTGTGAGGACTCGGGCTCAAACCTACAGATACCGATACCTTCACTTCGATACCGGTTCCTGAACGATACTTTTTTTTGACACCAATTTTTATATCAGTTCGAACAACAAGAAACTTCCATCACGTTATGGTTCAAATCTTGGGTTTTATTTTTTCATCTACGTCTGATTTTCTACTCTGAGCAGTTTTCTGACATAAAAGAATAAAAACAAAACAAACATTTGCTGGAGCAAAATAACAGGTCAGTTTATACTGAGTACACTGAGAATGTGTTTATAACTATAAATGAACTTATCAGTACAGTTCAGATCAACACATGATTTCACTCCGTCCCAAAGTCCAGAAAAGTCGCTGATTTGTTGCTTTTTATCAGATCATGATCACGTGATTAACCCTTTGGGTACCGAAACTTGGCACCAAATAAATGAGGCGTAATTTGATACTCAGAGTGACGACATTTTCTTGTTTATTGAAAAACTTGTCTTGTTCAGCAGCAGGATGCTCATAATGTGTCGCCTCAAACTAAAGCCAACGCTGCAGCTTTGAAAAAAAAAACCCCAAAAACCTCTTAATAAATAACTTTCTCTCTTCATTTCCCTCATAAATCATTTTTCACTCACTCCTGAAACAATAACGCTCTTATCTCGTCCCACAATAAGTCGTACATGGCTCTTATTGCCTTTGCGGCTCCATCGCTCCATCATAGAGTAGGCTGCGAGCACTGAGAGCCCTCTTCATGTCTCACGATTTATCACCACGCTGTCAGAGAAGTGTAATACGAAACACAAAGTGTCGTTTCAGAGTCATTTTTAAGAATAACGAACGTTCAGCCTCCTCTCTGCTTCCTGTTTCTAACTTTTAGGCTGCAGCAGACGTCTCTCTCTCTTCTATCTTCTCTCTTATCTTGCTCTCTATGACTCCTCCCCCTTCTCCTCCTAATGGCTGTTTTAATTGCCGTCTGAGTACATCGTGTGAGGTCTTAATCGTCCCTCGTGGGGCTGCTTCCCAACAGTGAGAACAGAGCGCGTGACGCCGTATGCTCGCCAGCTGCGATTCACAAACCTGAATGAAGTTTTTCTGAGGTGAAAACTAATTTCCCTCACAGACTGGAGGTGAAGTGTCAGGTTTGAGGAAGTGAATTACGATTCGTCGACACCACGGGGAGTTTGACTGTGAGTCAGATGATGTATTAAGTAAGGATGCTTTGAAGCTTTGGTGTGTTTACTCCAGACTCAAGAGGCTGATCACACACACACACACACACACACACACAGGGCAGGGAGATGAAGCTCACAGCATCGCTCTGTTTGATGAGCCGGTGAATGAAGAGCAGCTTTAAGGAGTCATTTATTTCATCAGTATTAAAGCTACTATGAGCTGATTCTGACTCTTTATCATACATTCAATACAAACACATCAATATGGCTGACATCAGAGAACAGATCAGAGGGACGTCCCAGGCTCTGAAGAGATGATCTGTCTGTTGTAGACATAAACGTGTGACGGTGTCACCAAATAAATAAAATAAGTAGTAAAAGTGTGTGAAAGTAAATATTGAAAACGACAGGGTTTCTTTATTTAGTCAGAGAGTAAATGTATATATAAATATTCCCTGTATATGAATGTGTGGGACCTGTAATTTTTATGTTCATATTATGTGCGTAAAATGAATGGGAAAAAAAAACAGGAGATGATAAAAGGAGGATGTGTCGTGGGGGAAGAGGCGGAGAAGAGGTGACCGGGAAAAATGAACAAAGGAACAGGCAGACTTTGTGAAATAGGGCCTGAAAGTAAAAAATGTAATAGTAACTAGTTGTCGGCCAAACAAGAAGAAAAAGGATTATACAATGAACCAGACAACAGCTTACTATCGCCCGAATGCTTCTCGCCGGACCTCGCTGCACCAACTCTGAACGCGTCAGGAGGGGAAGGAGGAACACCTTTCCAACACGGATTTACGCCTGACTCGGGGTGAGATCGACTCTTTTTGTTATTTTTTTTGACGCTGGTATACCAGAAAGAGAGAAACTGATCGATCACACATTTTTGATTTTTGGACTTTTCTGTTTTTTGTGGATTATTGCGTCTTTTGCTTCGATTCCGTTTGGATGAAAGACTTTCGCGGTTGCTTGCTCAGGAGTTTTAACCGTCTGGAAAGACACTTAAAAGTGCCCGGAACAGGATCTCTTTGATTTTTTCGTTTGGTGGGGACTTTTGGTTTATTTAGAAGATATAAAGACTGAAATATAGACATTATTTTCGTTGGGACTTAGTTTGATTTAACCTTACGCGCGGAGCGCGCATTGAGTTGTTTGATTAAAATGAAATCTTTTAAGTTCATGACGCTGGCTTAAGAGTTCTTTCTGGTTTTCTTTGAGAAAGGTTTGTTTCTTATTATTCCTGAAATATTTTTTTTGTAAATGGTTTTCTATTCATCCCGTTAAGTTCCCCCCTTGTGTGAGGTAATGCCGACTTGATAAAAGTGAAGCGTTACAAACGAGTTTAAGGCCCTGTTTATACGACGACGGTATCAGGGTGAAACGCAAAAGTTTTGTTGCGTTTTGGCCTCTCGTTTATACGGAAACGCCGTTTCAGCCGACCTAAAACGCAACTTTTTTAAAACGCCCTCCAGAGTGGAATTTTTCTGAAACGCTGCAGCCTCCGTTGCCGTATAAAAGCTGACGTCTCGCTCCGTTTTGCGCGTGCACATTCCACTTTCGTCGTGGGATTTTTTGCAAACCGGACAACAACAACAACGGTTAAATAGCGGACTTACCGGGTTGTGCTGCTGAATCTGTTGACTGCCTTTCAGTAAAACGTTCATCTGTTGCTCCGCTTCTGCTCTCAGATAAGACGTATTTAATATAAACACCAGACGATCAGCCCGCCTCTTCTTCAGCGGCAGACTGCCAAAAGACCCTACAGTTATATCGCCATCTACTGGCCGTGTATGCATACTACAGCGTTTTCAGTCCCTCCGTGTTTCCATATAAATGCAGATTTTTTTCTCCGCGTTTTAGGGTGAAACGCTGTGAAGCGTTGTCGTATAAACGTCTTAGTCTTCAGATGATTGAAAAATGTTACCAGACACGTCACCCATTTATTGGAGTGCAGCTTATTTTGACTGATATGGTATTAAAATACAGACACTATAAGAGCTTCATTTATATATTATATTCTAATCAAACACTTTAGGTTTCAAAGACGTTCAGTGTGCTTGTGTCATTATTTTCCCCTCATTAAAACGTTCCTTATGCAAAAGGTGTTCAGTAGGGCTGCAACTAACGATTATTTTCAGAGTCGATTAATCTTTCGATTTTTTTCTCGATTAATCCAGTAGTTGTTTGGTCCATAAAATTTCAGAAAATTGTGAAAAATGTCAATGATTTTTTTGGATTCCAAGATGACATCATCAAACGTCTGGTTAGCAAAACAAAGATATTCAGGAGTGCCACAGAGAAGCAAAGAAAGAAGAAAATATTCACGTTTATGAAGCTGAAATTAGAGAATTTGGACTTTTTTTTTCTAAAATAATTACCTAAATGACTTAATCGATTATCAAAATAGTTGACGATTAATTTAGTAATCGATTAATAAGCGATTATTGGATTAATTGTTGCAGCTCTAGTGTTCAGGAAGTCAGTTTCAAGGAAACAGTCTTGGAAGGGGGTCGGTTTTATACTCAGGGTTGATCTGTATTTAGGCCAACAGTTATTTTTTCTTAATGTAAGATCAGATCCAGTGAAGTGGACTTTCAAGATGGAGTCATGTTTGCATTTTTTTAAGGGCTAACAACATCAAAACAGTCAGATCAACCATAAACTGAAAAAATGAATAAATAAATAAATGGACGTCATTTACCTCTTAGCTCAAAGTGAGGCCAAAAACTGCTCCCCCTGGTGGCTGGCTGCAGTGTAGGTCAAAACTGTGCCTCCATTCATTCCAGATGGGCCGTGGTCAAACTTTAATAAATGAATACACCTCGTAGAAATGTTTCTCTCCTCCGTCTGCTGTGGTGATATTTAGATATGATTGGGCTGCTTTGTGTTCGAGTCCTCTTCTTTTAAGAAATTTCTTTTCATTAGTTATTAGACGTTAAAAACGGGTTTTTATGTATCGTTTAATGATGATTGACAGCTGCCGTTCTCGTGTAATATTTTCAGGAATAGTAAAATATGTCGGGAAGGAGAGTTGAGAAGAGATTAGACTGGCTCCACACCTCTCCACTGCACAATGGCGGCAGGAAACCGTGAGAGCGAGAGAGAGAGAGAGAGGGGAAGCTAACGATAGCCGCCTGCTATATGGTTGCTTGACTTGACCACCAGGCCAAGAACGCCACGTTTGCACTTCTACAGGTAATGTTTTGGGGCAACGATGAGCTGAAAGGAAGAGTTATAATCAACAAAGAGACAAATACAAGAACAGAAAACACTAAAAGTCTTCAAACAATATTAAAGTTTGTTAAATTTGACTACGAGTGTAGAACTCTGTGACACATGAACCAGTTTCTGAACATCCGTTCAGAACAAACTCTCAAACCATGTTGTTGATATTTTTGGAGGGAGGGCAGGATTTACTGTGCGAGCGTGAAGTTTATTTTAGAGTTTCTTATGAAGCAGAGAGCTGAGATGACTAACGGACCGCTGAGACTCTGCTAATGGAGGACGGTGTTTATCTGTTTCCTTCTCTGAAGCTCTGGGCTAAGAAGCGTCCAGTCTGATGGTTTTTTTGGGGTGCGTTTCGGACGGTGTGTGTTCGTTTTCTTCAGACTCTGCAGAGGAAGACAAAGTATCAGATTTACAGCATTTGTGGCGTATTCGGCTGAAGTAACTGCTGTAAAAGCTGAAGTTCAGTTTTTTGTGAGACGTTAAGTCAGGACGAATCTTTATAAAACATCTGAGCATCGTAGTTTTTTTTGGTTTTAGAAACATCAGTTAATTTGTTAATCATCTTTCAGTGTGATTATTGTTTTATTTCACTTCTTTGCACAAGTTGATTTCAGCCTGTTTGTTCACTTTGTGTTCTGACACGCCGCGTCATGCGGCTCCTCTCTGTACGTTACAAACGCTGCTCTCAGGACAAAAATAGAAAAACAGAATCTTATTACACTCCGTATCAGAGCCTGTGGGTTGTAGCTTGACAATAAAAATAGCACCAACTGGTATTTCCATCCAGATCTTCATAAATGTATTCATCGTGTGACAGTTTACAGTAAGAATTGTGACAAATTGATTCCCTAACGTCGTATTTTTGTCTGCAGAACGTCCGTTTATGTGTTCCTGCTCCCAGGATTTGATGTAACAAGTAGACGAAAACAAGTTACATGCACCTCTCTCTCACATCCGCACACACACCTCCAGTCCACCTCTGAGCCGCCCACTCCAACAGGTATTGACGTGCTCTTTTTCTTGCCCTGGCTCAGTGGGCAGCAGGTCGTGGATGCTGGAAAGCGGAGCTGCCCACGCACTGGATATTTATAAGACCGCAAATCACTGAAAGCGCAGGAATGTGCTCTCTTTCATTCCCACTGCCAGACCTCCCGCCGTGTGGCTCACACAGCAGCCACTGCACCACAGCCTCCTTTTTCCCTCTCTGCTTCTCTCACCTCTTCTCCCATTCAATCCCTCTTTTTCCCTCATTCAGTTTTTTTTTTGTCTCCTCTTCTCGTCCTCCACCTGCTCTCCTCTCTCTCTCCTCTCTCTCCTCTCTCTCTCCGTCCTGCGTGAGTCACAGGTCTCTGCTCGACTGACTCACAGGTGTTTGAGATCAGCACAAGTGCTTTTAGAGCCCCGCAGTAATGTAGTGAGTGATGTAAAGAAATCAGAATAAAAGGTCACTTTTTATTTCAATCAATTGTTCGGCCAGTTTAGATCCACTTTATCGGCTCCTGTCAGAAAATACTCAGCAGGGTTCATCTGTCGTCTGCAGAGCAGCGTGCAGCAGACGGGGCTTTGAGAGTGAGACACTCAGTGAAGATACCAGTAGAATAAAAGTAGTAACGAATGTGGAATAAATAGCATGAAATGCAAAACAGGGAGAGTATTTTTCCTTTAATGTACAGCCGACAACCCAGAGAGATGAGACACGGTTTAAAATGCTCATGAAAACAGAAACAGTACCAAGGCTGAAAATATCAAATGTTTAAACTGAAGAGTTTTTATGTTTCATCTTTTTTTAAGTCCTCACTGTGATTTTAAACCTGTGCAGTGACTTCAACTACAGAGTCCAAGGGCCTGAAGCTCCAGAAGCTAACGTTAGCTTAACTGGAGCACTTTGGACAACAGCTAACAATGATGGACGATCAGCAAAGAACAAAAACTAGAACAAAACAGGCCAATGAGCTCCAACAAACAAAGAGACATGATGAGCTAACGCTAGGCTAACTTTAGCTAACGTTAGAGATGTTAAAGACAACATGTTGGCTCACATACGATGTTGACTGACCTCAGAACAGACGTAAACACCCTCGTTCATTTTATTCACATTGAGTTGATGTTGTGGTCGACAGCAGTGGTTTTCAAAGTGGGGGCTGGGGCCCCCTGGGGGGCCGCCAGGGGGTGCTAGGGGGGCCTTAGAAAATTGGATGAAAGGAATAAAAAAAAAATCAAATTATTTTATTTTTTTATTATTCTTTCAACACATTCAACACGTAAACTGCGTAATCATCAGATTCTCAAGTTCCCGATTGGACTTAACCACACCTCATGTGACAGTTCGAACTTGGGCATGACAAAGTCATCATCTGTGTCAACTGGCAGTTTATGCCTGTTATTAAGCTGCTAGCTAGCAAATTTTTTGACAGGAAAAAGACCAAAGGAGCAGTCCAACAGCCCTGCTGTGGAGGATTCTGCTGCAAAAAAAATAGTAGAACTCATGGCCAACTAAAATTCGAAAATATGAGGCAGCATATATTAAATATAGCTTCAAAGCCATACAGAAAAATGGCCATGATAGCCCGAAATGCATCCTATGTCTATGTCAATCTAAAATGAGTGTTTATAACCCTCGAAACTTCAGCATCACTTGATACAAAAACACCCGACAGAGACTGAAAAAAACAGTCGACTTCTTTAGACATAAAGAAGAGCGTTAGGTCAGGCAATCTGCTGCATTCACACAACAAGCTACCTTGCCCGTGCGGGTCCTGAAAGCATCATTTTTAACCTCACACGGCGACACAAAAAAATAAAAAAAATCTTGGTTTGCAAAAGGGGTCCCCGGTCAGGAGCTAATGCTGTTTGGGGGGCTTTGGGATGGTAAAGTTTAGGAACCACTGGTCTACAGCACAACTTCATCCAAAGAAGAGAAGAAGATTGTGTCTTAAGGAAAGGGTTAAAATTACACCCCATCACCCAGCCTCCCAGGATACCTTGTGTCAGAGTTGCATGAACCCCATGAGGACCATGTGACCATTTTTAAACTTAAGATCTCAGAAAAAACTCATAAAAACTGAACGAAAACTGACTCTCTGTATTTCACTGGACGTCTGGGCAGAGAGTGTATGGGAATGAACATACGCACTGTGATTGGCTAATTGAGTTTGAGGGCGGGACTTAGCCATAGGTCAATTTTTGGTGTGAGGAAAACACGACTAGAGAAATGTAAAATAAGGAGCAAACCAAACCATCTAAACCAAGGGGCGTCCAAATGTTTGTTTCATATTCAGATTATTTTGACCTGCGAACATTTTTAGACCTTAATATTTCTGTTTTTTTTCTGCACCGTTTCGTTTTTTTTGTTTTTTGAACTCTCACATTTTTCCCATCATGATAAAAACACCGGTTGAAACTCGTCGAGTCTTTGCAGAGTTCAGAGCTTTGCCGTCTGCTGCAGATGAAAATCCAAGAATCGAGCAGCGCCAAAATACACTCCATAAAACACGGGTGCAGAGCGTTTTCCCGCCTTTTTGGATTCTATCCTGAAAGTCGAGACTTTGAGGGGAAGTTTATATATTATCAGCAAACAGGCAGTGAAATCAAAATGCTTCGACTGTTGCTGTGTTTGTGTGACTCTGGCTGCGCGGCTGCAGCTTCACATGTGCACACGTATTACTCACACCCTTCAGACTTCACTGCATCACCCGTACAGGAAATGGAAGTGACACTTTGTAATTCCAGCGACCGCTGAGGGACCCAGCAGCGTTCGTTTATCGAGGTTATTCTGTGTTTTCACCCTCGAAGGCCGGGAGGAGCGTTTCTTTTCTTACCTCTGCGCGTCACAAACCAGGCGGGTGGGAAATGAGATGGTTAGTGTAATTAAACACCAGGCGTCTGCGGCCGGCGTGTGATGTCTCTGAGGTATGTTTAGAAATATGTGGGTGACATATTATTGACTTTAGCTGCTTATTAGACAAAGCGATTAATCCCGGTGTCGACGTGAGCGCCGGAGCGTGTCAGCGGGGAGGCGTGTGGGACGTCTGGGTGGCTTTTCTCAGCTGGTAATTATCACCTGAGGTGATCTGTGAGGTGGACAGGTGATCCATGCTCAGATCAAACTCACTTCCTCTCATAGAGGAGCCATTTAAGGACATTTTTAAGCCCTCTGCTTCGACCTGCTTCTCTCTCGTGTCAGAAAAACAGCTTTCTTTCCAGGAAGCATTCATCTTTGCACAGTCAGACACATTTTCCTTCACTCTGGGCTTTTTGGGTATGAGATTTGGAGCAGCGCTCTCCCCTCGTCCTCCTCTGCGACTCTCCTTTTTCTCTTCATGGCTGCAGAGCTGAGTTCCTGACATACCAGACAGGGTGAAGAGCCTCAGACGGCCATTCCAGGGGCTTAACGAAAGGAAGAAGGGGGATGAGGAAGAGCAGAGATAGAAAAACAAGGAGATAAAGACGTGGAAACAAAGCCTGTGCAGCAGAAAAGAGAAAAGACACACACACAAAGTCTTTACCCCGTTTCCACCAAACGGTTCAGTTCGGTTCGTCTCGGTACAGGATGCAGTTTGTAGCGTTTACATTGACAAAAACCAGAACAGGTCCCCAAAAATGTGACCCGGACCGTCCCACTTTTTGGTCCCCTTCTGTTGAAGTGCCAGACATACCGATCAGACCCCCAGAGGGCGGAGCTAGAAACACTGCAGTCTGTTGATTGGTGGAAAGAATCGTCACTTCCTGTGTGACAGCTGTAAGTTTTAATGTGAACTTAGCTTTCAGCTCACTGCAACAAACAGAATTTAACTGCAGACAAAATCTCCCGTTGACTTGAACTCTGATCGCCCCAAAATGAAATAAGAAGGTCGATGCTTTCAACCCTTAACGTCCGACAGTCTTTGTCATCCTCTAAACGTCCCCGTTTGGTTTCAGTCTGACTGCACTCTGTCCAACAAAACATTAGCCAACCAACAATCCCCAAAGTTAAAGGTCTCACCCTGAGTTACATCCATAAATATCATCTTTATACACGGCTCTTTGTTTCTTTGTACCTCACATCTGCAGACACATGGGCTGTGTTGGAAATGGCGTACTGCCTACTATCTACTTACCGACTCAATCAGTACATACTGCATACTGAACACTCAAAGTTGATCTGAGTATACTGTGGCTACCAGAGCGTTTACACTCACAGCATACTAAATATCCCAGAATGCATTTCGTGTTGGCCGGGAAAATTAAAATAGTCCGACCACAAGCAACAGAAAACAACCGCAAAACTACGAATTCATTTAGTTATCATATATTTTCTAGCGAGAAAGTACGTATGTAGATCACGATTATGAGCCCAGTTGTTTGAAATAGCGACTGTTTTTTAATTTGTCTCGCCGTTTTCGGAGACCGAAGCGTCCGCTTGGTGGGTGTTTCCATTTACCTCCTGTAAACACCGGGCGGAAGCAGCCCCCCTTCACATTTCCAAGTTACTGCGAAGTATTTTATTTTATTTTGAAGTGTTTTCATCATCAACAGCTGCATGACACAAACCGAGCGGCAGTGGATGGAAAACATGAACACAAACACCTGTGTTTCCATGGTGATAACACTATACACCACCTGCTGGGCGTGTGATCAGCAGCATTAGGCTGCAAAATGACCAACACACAACAGAATTATGATGATTCGGTTATTCTTTGGCAAATACATATTTTCCCGACCACATTCTCATGTCATTAACAATAATGATTTCCGAAACCATCAGTTATAATAAATACATCTTTAATAGCCAAATAAATAAAGTAGTTTCATAGAAATAGTTAAAAACATGACCTACAATCCTGATTTTAAATACAAATAAATCTGTTAAAAAGATCAAAATGTGATATTGGCATTCCTTTTCCCTGTGAAAAGGGGCTCGTTCAGTCCCCGCCATCGGATGAGCCGTTCGGTCTCCTCATGTGTCCCTAAAGGAAAAAAAAAAAACCATGCAACATCATGGGTCCACATTACAGTTTAGTTGCGGCGACGACGTAAGCTAACGTGCTAACGAATTGGTAGGCGAACTGATCGTCAAGCGAAGTATATAGTTAGAGTCAAATCAAAATAGTATATTTAACAAGTTGTTATCGGCTAACATTGCCTACCTCACGCAGTGATTCTCATCGCCTCTCTCTCTCTCTCTCTCTCTCTCGACTACACGTGAATAAATTACCATATTAATTAGCCACGTGCGCATTGTTTAAGTGGAGTGAATACAGTAGCAATGAATTACCACACTAAGTAGTATGTGCGCTGTGCTATGTAGACCTAAAACTCTGAAGTGATTTTTTTTATTGGTGAAATTTTTACTGGGGCACTGCAGATCAATAAAATGAAATGAAATCTGTCTGGCGACGCAGCTGGTATAAACTCAAACCTCAATACAAAAGTCAAATAACTTACATTTATAAGCGCTCTGTGGTTGGCGCTCGAAGCTGCTGCTGCCGGCCGTCTTTATTTTTTCTTTCGTCTTAGTTCCCACGTCAGAAGTGCGCAATGCATTGTGGGGCAGAAGCAGTACGTGAAGCAAGCTCCGCTCCATACTCAGAAATCGAAGCCGATTGAGTATACATCCGGGCATTTCTCGCATACACAAAATTGGCATACTGTCTAATGTGAACGCACTGCATACTCAATATGGGGGCGGGGTTAGTATGAGTAGTACGAGTAGTACGCCATTTCGAACACACCCACAGTTTCCTTTAAACTCTCTGTGTCCTCCATCACTGCAGACAAACTCTGACACGCTTCATTCAGCTTCCCCACAGCGTTCTTAAATCAATGAATGAATTTCTTTCACTTCTTTTGACACCAATTTTCTCTGTCACACCATCACGCTGTCACGTAGCTGACGCAGCTATCAGCGTCCAGTTTACGCTCCGCCCACCAAGAAGAACACGGCTGGCTGTGGAAACACAAACAGGATCAGGATTTACTGATCCAACAGGTACCAAACTGTACTGATCCAGACCGGACCGCTGTGTGGAAACGGGGCTTTAGACTCTAAAGGTTTCAGTCATTTCTGCTGAAGAAAACAGAGTTTCTTGTTCCCATGAGGCCTTGCATCAAAAACAGTCTTTGTAGCGTAGTTTATCTTCCTCTAAGGTTGTGGTTGTGATGTGATGTTGTGGTTAATTTTGCTGGAAAGTGAAAGATTGACTCAAACCTCAGGATGTCTGAGGGCAGAAAGAACCACGCCCACCCTGACGTTGGTGAACTGGTTTTTCTGTGATGGCTGAACGCGTTTACTAACCCTTAACTTCTCTTCCTGTTTGTCTCCTCCTCCGTCGCAGCGTGTCGGTCACTCGCTCCAAAGACATGCCCTCTTTCGGCCCTCCGATCCCAGAAGGCGTCACATTCCCAAAGTCCTCAGTCTTCCGGGACTTCCTGCTGGCGAAAGTCATCAACGCAGAAAACGCCGCCCACAAGTCGCACAAATTCCGCGCCATGGCCACCCGCACCCGCCAGGAGTACCTGCGCGACCTCGCTGAGCGCCACACCACCAGCACGCCCATCGACCCCTCGGGGAAGTTCCCCTTCATCTCCCTCGCCCATAAGAAGAAAGAGAAGAGCAAGCCGTACGCAGGGGCGGAGCTTCGCAGCCTGGGGGCGGTGGCCTGGCCGGTTCACGTGGAGGACCACGGCACCGGAGGGGAGCTGGAGGCTCTTCTTGCGATCTCCAACGACTTTCTGATCCTGTTGGATCGGGAGGCCAAAGCCGTGGTGTTCAACTGTGCGACTAAGGACGTGATTGGCTGGACGCTGAGCAGCCCGGCGTCTTTGAAGATCTTCTACGAGCGCGGAGAGAACGTCTCTTTGAGGAGCATCAGCAACAACACGGAGGACTTCAAGGAGGTGGTCAAACGTCTGGAGGTGAGACAAATCCCCCTGGACTGATTCACTTCAGGGCTGCAAAGGGGTCGGAAAAATGTCCGGTAGATTTCAGGATTTGTCTGAAAAATTCCTGAGAAATTTTGTCTGGAAATGTTGGAATTTATTTAAATCAACTTGTTGATATAAATTCCTGATAATTCCCAGAAAATTCCAGTCAACTTCCAAAAAAAAAATGAACATGTAAAGTTTCCAACTTTGAAAATTCCCAGAATTTTGCAGCCCTGAGTTTGATACATGAGGATTTTTTTAATGATCAGCTGTTATTTATTTTCCAACAGCTTTAGCATTGAAATCATAACATGAGTGGTGATGGTTCCCAGCCATTGGCTCCACCAACCACCACCCAGTCCCACCCACCCCAAACGACAGCGTGCAAAACGAAGAAATAAATCCATCAATTATTAAAATTAGAAAACTGAAAAAACTGAAAAATAAATTGTAATTAAAAAAAATCTGCTGTGTCATGGTGGCAGGGATCAGATTTAGTGTTTTTTCAGTCTCTGTGAATCTGCTGATGGGCGGCTCCATGGAGGCAGAAACTCTCTCTCTCTCTCTCTCTCGCCCGTCTGATTACTCGTCTTCTGCTTATGGAGGGAGTTTAATAAACACCTCTGGACAACATGTTCCTTAATGGTTCACACACCTACACACACACTCATACACACACACATACACAGCAAAGTGGTGCTAGCTCTTCCTTAGCTGTTTCCATGGAAACTGGTCATAAAAAAGGTGTTTTCTTATGTAATCATCAGTGCTTCAGAATACATTCATTTCCCCAGCCTCTCCTAACTTTGAACTGTGTGTGTGTGTGTGTGTGTGTGTGTGTGTGAGATAGTTGTTATCATGTGTTTATGTAACCTGGAATGAGTCCTCCGTCTTTGATTTGCACACACACACACACACACACACACACACACACACTTTCATGTTTCATTTTATGCATCTGGCGTTAATCTTCAATCGTTTGGACTCTTCTGGTGCCAGAGAGAGGAAGAGAAGTGGCCTTGGGCCCTCTGCTTTTTGGATCCCTCTCTCTCTCCCCCTCTCTCTCTCTCTCTCTCTCTCTCTTCCCCTTGTTCATTTCTTTTCTTGTACTCTCTCGCTCTCCCACGCACACATTCAGAAACATCAGAGAGCATCATAACAATTCCTATCAGGTGCTCGTCTGCGCCATGATTTATTCACACCTCCTTTGCGAGTCGGACTTCTATAGAAGACTCAGACGGGGAAATGAAAGGTGCTCTGAAGTCACCAGGCGTGTCACCAGAGGGGGAGGGGAGAGAGAGAGAGAGAGAGAGAGAGAGAATGATGAGGTGTAAACAACCAAGATGAAAAGTCATCAACAGGAGGATAATGAGAAGCAGGTTATTTATCTGATCAGTGTTCCTCTTTTTAAGTTCCATCTGTGATCCTGCCTCAAAGATCGAACACGTTCAGATCATCTCATGACTGTTTCAGTTTTACTGTTTGAGGTTTCTTTTTTCGTACATTGTGACCCGTTTCTTTTCCTTCCCCTCCTCTCTGCTCCATCATATTTTCTCCTCACCTTTCGACCTTTTGACCTCCTCTGTTCTTTCCCATCCTCCCTTTCTCTGATCGCTCCTGTCACCTCATCTTTCCTCTCCAGCTCCTGACTAAAGGCTGCGAGACGTCAGAGATGACGCTCCGTCGGAACGGCCTGGGGCAGCTCGGCTTCCACGTGAACTATGAGGGCATCGTGGCTGAGGTGAGCAGCGTCAAACCGTACTCCTCTACCTCTGGACTCTCCCTGGATTAGTTTCTGTTTCACAGCTTTAAAGTGTGGACTGATCATAAAGACAGACTGAGGTGTAACATGCTCTGTTTATTAGCCGTTTCTAAAATCAGTCTCTGAGAGGCTCAAACCTCCTCGTTCCATCATCACAGACTGATGGAATCAAACCTCACCTGTCCCTCAGGCGTCTCACCTGTCCCTCAGGTGTCTCACCTGTCCCTCAGGTGTCTCATCTGTCCCTCAGGTGTCTCATCTGTCCCTTAGGTGTCTCACCTATATCTCAGGTGTCTCACCTGTCTCATCTGTCCCTCAGGTGTCTCATCTGTCCCTCAGGTGTCTCACCTGTCCCTCAGGTGTCTCACCTGTCCCTCAGGTGTCTCATCTGTCCCTCAGGAGTCTCACCTGTCCCTCAGGTGTCTCATCTGTCCCTTAAGTGTCTCATCTGTCCCTCAGGTGTCTCATCTGTCCCTTAAGTGTCTCATCTGTCCCAAAGGTGTCTCATCTGTCCCTCGGGTGTCTCACCTGTCCCTCAGGTGTCTCATCTGTCCCTCACCTGTCCCTCGGGTGTCTCACCTGTCCCTCGGGTGTCTCATCTGTCCCTCAGGTGTCTCATCTGTCCCTTAAGTGTCTCATCTGTCCCTCAGGTGTCTCACCTGTCCCTCGGGTGTCTCACCTGTCCCTCAGGTGTCTCATCTGTCCCTCAGGTGTCCCATCTCTCCCTCAGGTGTCTCACCTGTCCCTCGGGTGTCTCACCTGTCCCTCACCTGTCCCTCAGGTGTCTCATCTGTCCCTCAAGTGTCTCACCTGTCCCTCACCTGTCCCTCAGGTGTCTCATCTGTCCCTCAAGTGTCTCACCTGTCCCTCAGGTGTCTCATCTGTCCCTCAAGTGTCTCACCTGTCCCTCACCTGTCCCTCAGGTGTCTCATCTGTCCCTCAAGTGTCTCACCTGTCCCTCAGGTGTCTCACCTGTCCCTCACCTGTCCCTCGGGTGTCTCACCTGTCCCTCACCTGTCCCTCAGGTGTCTCATCTGTCCCTCAGGTGTCTCACTTGTCCCTCAGGTGTCTCACCTGTCCCTCAGGTGTCTCTTCACACAGGATGATCAGTAGGGCTGGGTACCGAATGTTGATTCTTTTGTAGCACCGACTGAAATACTTCTGTAGTACTGAGTATCAAAATATGCCTCGTCTGTCGGTGACAAGTTTCAGTACCCAAAGGGTTAATCACATGATCAAGATCTGATAATGCCTCCCGCTGATTGGCTGTAACGTTACATGTGGGGCAGGGCAGTGTTTCTGTATTCAGAGACTTTCAGACCCTGTAGTGACTTTTTTCAAAAAAGCAACAAATCCAGAGACTTTTCTGGATTTTGGGGACGGAGTGAGAGGGTGTTGAGCCCCTCCCCCATCCAAACACTCACAGGCAGACTCCTCCACTCTCAGCAGTCCCTCCAAGCTGCAGCCATGTTTGTCGGTCAAAAGCTCAGATAAAGAAGAAGGGTTGATATTTTGACATTTAAAGAAGAAGAACGGACAGAGGAAAGTTTATAAAAACATTTTCACTGAATTCAGTTTTTACTGACCTCTCACTCGTTTGCAGCTTTTGCTCTGGAAATTATTTGTTGTTTATTTTTTTAATGTAGGAAAACTGCTCAGAGTAGAAAAATACTAAACATCAGCAAACTCTGCTTCTGACGAAGGAACATGTTCTCCATTAGGGGGCGATATGGGACACATATGTCAGCAGGTTTTTATGGCAGGATCAGGATCTGGATTTGATCAGGATTTGGTTTTCACATTCAGACTTCTTGGACCTGAAAACAACATTTTAAGCCCCAGATGTTTCTGCTGGATGTGCAGAGCTTTGGTGGCCTTTGCAGGGTCCAAATCTGGTTCAGTGAGACGTTGCCGGACGTGCTCTGTTTCTGTCTCAGGTGGAGCCGTATGGATACGCCTGGCAGGCGGGACTACGACAGGGAAGCAGACTGGTTGAAATCTGCAAAGTTGCCGTAGCAACTCTGACACATGAGCAGATGATCGACCTCCTGCGGACCTCGGTGGCTGTGCGTGTTGTGATCATCCCGCCTCATGATGACGCCACCCCACGCAGGTAGGTCAGGAGGGGAAACGTGAAAAATGTTATACTTTTTTTTTTAACCGTACGAGATGAAATAGAAGCTACCTGAGCTCACTCCGTCCCTCGTCCCCTCTCCCACAGGGGCTGCTCGGAGCTCTATCGGATGCCGGTGTCGGAATACAAGGGCAGCAGCAGCGACAGCGGCTCCTTCGAGTACAAGTTCCCCTTCAGGAGCAACAACAACAAGTGGCAGAGGACGTCCAGCAGCCCTCAGCAGTCTCTCACAGCCTCCCCACAGCCGCACCAACCAAACCGAGCCATCAGCCTGGGAAGCTCTGTGGGGAAGACGCTGTCAGCGGAGCGGCTGGAGAGGGGCGCGGTCATCCCGCGCAGCGTCAGCAGTGATGGCCGCCCTCTGGACACCAAGAGGTCAGAGCCCTTTGACTCATGGCTCACTGGAGCATAATGCTGGTGTTTGCATTAGATTCATAAACTTTTAAAGCTTTTAAATATTCATGTTGTTTTTCTTTGGTCCTGATTTTGTGTGAACAGCACCGACGATGTTTCAACCAGTGGCATTTCCTCTGCAGGAAGAGCTCAGAACATTTAGCTCCTCACGAAGCTTTGCTGTGTTTGTTCCTTCTTCCTTTATTTCCGTTATTCGCCTGTGCCTCCAGACTCACACAGCTCCCATGTGTGTGTGTTTGTCCTCCATCAGGATGTCCCCGGGCAGTGAGAGCTACAGCCTGGCCTCCTCCCTGGCGTTGGGTCGTTCGCCTCACAATCGCAGCTCGCCAAGCAACCTGTCGTGTTCCAGCGACCCCTCCGGAAGCTCGGCTCACTGGAGACAGAAGTCCATGCCTGAGCAGTAAGGATGACATCAGTGTGTGGAAGTAGATATTTATTATGAGGATCCCAAATCCCATATCAGGCTAATCTGAAAGATTGGGATTAAATAAATCTGGAACCCTAAAAGTCAGACTTTAAATTAAATTACAGTTTTTATGACGACGTATAAAGAATAAAATCTTTGTGTAACCAAATGTCTTCTTGAAAATGACTCATAAGAGACAGGAATACAGTTTTATTCCTCCTTTTACTGCTAAATGGGTGAACACTATATTAAAGTGTGTTAAAACCATTTTAAAGTGGGGGTATTGTGCATTTTTTAGTCATTATACTGACCCTCCGGTAACCTCAGAGTAGCTTTAAATGATTTACAGCTTAATAAAATGCTAATTTTTCTCTCCCTGTTGTTTTAGAAAACACTTATTTCTGTCTCTTTAAGGCTTCCTGCTCCACAAACCCCCCTTCACTCTGATTGGCCAGCCTTCTTAAAGCCTGCTGGGGCAGAGCTTTGTGTCCCGCCCTTTCAATGTGTCATAAACCAGTTAGGAGATTCCTATATGATGACCTCATCATTTCAGCAAGTCAGCAGGCCTCTGAAGGGCCGGCCAATCAGAGGGAAGGGGGTTTTCTTAAAGAGAGCAGCTAAAACAAAGCATTCCAGACAGAGGTTGAATGAGGGTTTTGTAAAACGCTGGATTTTTTTTTAGGTGTAAACTGTTTACAGCTTCTGTAGGGTATCATGAGGGACAGTATAACGCTTAAAATAATAATAATAAAAAAAGCGGATACCCTCTCTTTAAAGAAATCTGAAAGAAAAAAGAAATTTCTCCTGCCTGAATAAAAGAGTCCAGAGAAGAAGAAGACGTCCTGTCAGGCTGTTTCTACTGCTGTCCTGATTTTACATGCAGGGATTTTATTCATTCCACCCAAATAAAGATTGATTCGTCATTTTCATGATTAATTAATTTGATTGTGATGAAGCAGAGGTTGGCTTCAGACTGGATTCATCTGACAGTTGTAACAGTGTCTGACGTTAGCGTAGGAGAGTGAGGTGATAGCGTTTCTGTCTCTTTGTCTTTCATAATGCTCTCCACAGACCGTCTCTGTCCACCCACTGCAGCCCGGGAGGAAAATGTGTTTCTAACTTTTTCCAGCTCTGCGTGTTTAATCAGAGGAAACGCACGTTTAGACCATTCAAAAAGCTGAATACAATTCTCTGATTTTTCACCAGGTTCCCGCCCACTCGCCACTCTCCCATGTCCGGGGAGAGGCGGGGAGGTGGTCGGAGAGGGCGTGTCCGGCGGGGAAGTCGGCTCCTAATTGGTCGAGGATGGATGAAGGAGGAGGAAATGAAAGAGGATCAACAGGTGAAGTCATCTTGTGGGGAAAGTGTGGAGTCAAAACGACACGTTTTTTCTCCTGGTGTTTTATTCATGGGGTGCGTGGGGCACCTGACTCCTGAGCTGTGTGAGAAGAACGAGAGGAATCATCCATATTTATCTCCAAACTTTAAAAACTGACAGGCATCCTGGAGTCTGAGCGCGGTGTTTGTATCTCATGGAGAAACTGTCACGAGCAGCTGAGGAGGGCAACACACCGACTCTGACAGCTTCCACACCACTTCTGAGCAGCACGTCTCTCTCTCTTCTCCCTCTTCTCCCTTTTCTCCCTCTTATCTCTCTTCTCTCTCTTCTCCCTCTTCTCTCTTCTCTCTCTTCTCTCTCTTCTCTCTCTTATCTCTTCTCTCTCTTCTCCCTCTTCTCTCTTCTCTCTCTTCTCCCTCTTATCTCTTCTCTCTCTTCTCTCTCTTATCTCTTCTCTCTCTTCTCCCTCTTCTCTCTTCTCTCTCTCCTTCCTCTTCTCTTCTTCTCTCTTCTCTCTCTCTTCTCCCTCTTCTCTCTTCTCTCTCTTCTCCCTCTTATCTCTTCTCTCTCTTCTCTCTCTTCTCTCTCTTATCTCTTCTCTCTCTTCTCCCTCTTCTCTCTTCTCTCTCTTCTCCCTCTTATCTCTTCTCTCTCTTCTCTCTCTTATCTCTTCTCTCTCTTCTCCCTCTTCTCTCTTCTCTCTCTTCTTCCTCTTCTCTCTCTTCTCCCTCTTCTCTCTCTTCTCTCCCTCTTCTCCCTCTTCTCTTCTCTCTTATCTCTTCTCTCTCTTCTCCCTCTTCTCTCTTCTCTCTCTTCTCTCTCTTCTCTCTCTTATCTCTTCTCTCTCTTCTCCTCTCTTATCTCTTCTCTCTCTTCTCCTCTTCTCTCTTCTCTCTCTTCTTCCTCTTCTCTCTCTCTTCTCTCTCTTCTCCCTCTTCTCCCTCTTCTCTCTCTTCTCCCTCTTCTCCCTCTCCTCCCTCTCCTTTCTCTCTCTCTTCTCCCTCTTCTCTCTCTTCTCTCTCTTCTCTCTCTCTCTCCTCTTCTCCTCTTCTCCCTCTTCTCTCTCTTCTCTCTTTTCTCTCTCTTCTCCCTCTACTCTCTCTCTTCTCCCTCTTCTCTCTTCTCTCTCTTCTCCCTCTTATCTCTTCTCTCTCTTCTCTCTCTTCTCTCTCTTATCTCTTCTCTCTCTTCTCCCTCTTCTCTCTTCTCTCTCTTTCTCTCTCTTCTCTCTCTTATCTCT
>CM061158.1:1275079-1281531 GCA_030710495.1 Labroides dimidiatus | reverse complement strand
AGGCCGCTCTGCTGAGAACACTACGCCGAGTAATGAATATTCTATGTGAGACGTGGAGGAATTTACTGTATTACAAGCTTCACTCCAGCAGATGCTGTGATACCTCAGCTCAGCTCTGTGGTCATTAGCTGCCGACTCTGGACGTCTTCTTGCGTAACAGCAACAATTACACAACAGCGCCATTTCTACCCCGAGTTACGCTCCAGGACACGAGGACACGTTTCCTCATGCATCACAGCTTTCCCCGAACAAACAAAGCCAGCAGGAACAAGTCTGGGGACAGATTTGTGTTTGAATTGTGTCGGTTCTGGATGACAAGTGGTACAAGGCTTTTTTTGTTTAAGGACACGACGGAGGCAGAATCAAAACAACTGTCAGCTTTATGAGTCTCCTGGAAGCTTGAGTGCTGTAGCAGCAAATACACAGATGAAGGCAGAGAGGGGAACTCAAACTTCTCTGTTGAATCATCAGCAAGTTATCTGTTTGTGCCGCAGGCAGCCAGGCAGGCAGGCAAGCTCTGCCTCCGTCTCTGTTTATGTGTTTGTCACCAACCCCGGCTATGTTTACTGCTCCTTTTATTGCAGAGGCACCAGTTTCAAAGTCTGGTCAAGGCTACTCTGGAGCTCCACGGATCCAGAGGCAGGAGCAGGTCATACATCTGTCCCCGAAGAAGGGCAGCCAGGTCAGGATTCACACCAGTCTTACAACTCACTCTGTAAACGTGTATGTCTCTGACAGGAGAGTGTTTTTTTTGTCAGTGAGTTTTAAAGAACGGAGTTCATCCTGCTAGCATAGTTAGCTACACTCCATTTCAATGTTTTCTGAATGTTTGATTTAAAGATGATAACAGTTTAATACGGTGGCCCTGAAGGGGAAAAAAAACACAACAACAGAATGTAGAAAACAGAAAAGCTTTTTTTTCTTGTTGATTTCAAAATAAAAGCACTCCAATTCGACTGGAACTCGGTTGATTTTACCAGCAAATATTTTAGTGCTGGAAATAAGAAAAAAGCTTAAAATGTTTAATTAAATAAAATGGTCATGATGGGACACATTAATGCAACAATGCATGTGAGCTGTTCTTTCTTATTATGTTGTCTCATTATAGAAATTCCACTTTATTATTAAAACTTTTTCCTTCCGTATGTTTTTTGATATTTTTCACAGCTTTTCACCGTTCATGGTTTAAAACGACTGGCCCTTTAAGAAGAAGTGTGCTGCATCTTTTCTCAGACCTACCCCGAGCACTTTTTAAAATACTTAGCATTTTACAAAATTTTTTTGCCCATTAAAATGAATGGAAATTATCCTTTACCATGGAAACCACACAACTGATGATGTCATAGAGCTCTGGGTTAGGGCGCAGCATTTCACCATCCAGCGTTTGCTCCAGGGAGATGCTGGCCCCTGCCTCTAGTTTATGTTTATTTATTCCTGGAAGCTAAACATTTCAGTAATGCACACTTCTTCTCTCCATCATTTCACCCTCTCTCTCTCTCTCTCTCTCTCTCTCTCTCTTCCTGCGTGCTCCAACAGTCTGACGGCCCGTACTCCGGGCACTCCAGCAGCAACACCCTCTCCAGCACAGCCTCCAGCGGGGGCCACAGCGACAGTGACAAATGGTACGAAATGGGTGCAGGTGCAGGCTCCAGCGGTGACCAGGGCGACTCGGAGCCAAACGGCCTCGGAGGAGGAGGATACCTCCAGGGGGCCTCGGCCGACAGCGGCATCGACACCAGCTCTTACGGCGCTCCTCATCACAACCACCCTCACTCGCATCACGGCAGCACCACCTCCCTGCTGGCTCCGAGTGGAAGCAGAGAGGGCAGGGACCGGTCGGTGTCTCCTTGGCACAGCCCCACAGAGGGAGGCCGCAGGATGCTGGAGAGGTCGCCGGCTGCTGCGGAGTCTCCAGGACCTCCGAGTGAGAGGAGTCTGGAGGGGGCAGGCCGGACTCCACCTACACACCTGCTGGTCAGAGACAGCAGCACCTACAGTCTGAGCGACCAAGGATCACACTCCAGGTCTGTACTGGTCTTCAAAGGTCCTACAAAAGTGAAACGAGTCAAAAAATCTGCCAGTGGGGTCAGAAAAATTGACTTGACAGGTTTAGAATAATTTCCTAATACTAGAAACTTCCTCTAATCCCACTGGCAGATTTTTATTTACGTGTTACAGGAAGTTCAGACCTGATTTTTGTCTTTAAATATCTTGAAATAAGACTGTTTCTGGACTGGTCTGCTGAATGAAGCTCATATTAAAGCTAAAAAGACTCTTTTTGTGGAGGGGATCTCCACCCTCTCTAAAAATCTGCAGAAAAACATCCTTAAAAAGATTACGATGATTTATTACACTTTCAAATTCAAAGTTGACCTCTTCCACTTTGTAACATATTCCACTTGACCTCTGGTATGTTCCCAGGTCTCGTAACTTCAGCCATTTTTCTCCTGCGCCCATGCAGATAGCACACTCCTCCCTTTCAAGGAGATTTTCTTGGAAAATAAGCACGGGAGTAATTCCGAGTCCCTCTTATCTCCACATTTGGCCTCAGGAAATGTGAAACACGTGTCCAACTTTTCCCAGCTGAGCTGGAACTCCAGTGTCTCGCTCTTCCTGTTCTTAATTCACTCGCTCATATGGAGTTACAGTTGGTGACCTGGGCTTCACCTGTGCAGCATGGTTGAGCTCTGGTAGGGGATCAGAAGACGCTCTGAAATGAGAACTTTCATCTGTAATTCAATCATTTGGTCCTCCCGGGGATTCCTGGAGAATTAGAGGCTCATCATTGGTCGCCTACAAGTGGTTTACACAAAACAGGAAGTGATGTCTTCAGGGGCAGACTCGTTTGAACTTTCCTCTTTGAATATTGAAGATTAATAGACCGATTATCTGCATTTTAATGCATATCAGCATCTGCCTTTTTTTTTTTTTTTTGATCCAATGGATTAATTGATTTAAATTTTCAGTTAACTTCATGATAAACATGCTTAAAAGTATTTAAACAAAGTTAAGTGTTGGAGTTTATATTAAGTTATAATAATTATAATAATTAAGTTCGAATAAGTTCATAGACTGTGAGATAGTCACGATGCTAATTGCGTTAGCCGGTCAATGGGATTTTCCATTCATGTTAGCATTAAGCTAGCGGACTTTCGCTAACCGAAGCAAAGTAGTTAAGAATAGCTTTCCTTTGACAAGTTTTGAAGTGACCTATTATCGGCCGTTGTATTAAAAAGATAGGCCGATGCCGATATGGGTCAAAATGATAAACAATACGTCACTTCAAAACTTGGCAAAGGAAAGCTATTCTTAACTACTTTGCTTCGGTTAGCGAAAGTCCGCTAGCTTAATGCTAACATGAATGGAAAATCCCATTGACCGGCTAACGCAGTTAGCATCGTGACTATCTCACAGTCTATGAACTTATTCTAACTTTCACAGCTTGCTTGGCTCTTGAAAATGATATTGTTATTGTTATTGTTTGAAGTTAAAAAAAAGAGATAAACATTTTAGTTGTATTGAAATTTTGAAACAGTTTATATACTGTAGAAAACTTAAGGGAGCTATTTATTTGTTTAAATGTTTATTGACCTTTAGAAGACATGCTGCTGAGCCTGGAACATGTTCAATAAACATGAGCTGAAAGGAATTTAAACAAAGTGAAGGATCAGAGTTTGTATTATTCAAAATTTTGATGCCAATGTATTCACTTTTACTGCAAATTAATATCTGCTCCAAATATTGGTTATCGGCCTCCTTAACTGCTAATAATTGGTGTCAGTATCGGTCTGTCTCTGTTGAAGATGTTCTGGTACCATATTAAAAAATATCTGCCTGATTATTGATCCCATCTTTCCATAAATAAACCCCCCTAAACTCTTCCCTCATGTCAGACATTCCGGCCACAGCTCCCCAAGAGACGAGTCCTCCTCTGCAGCCACCTCCCCTTCATCCCAGTCCACGGCGTCCCCTGGGCCCAAGACCTTCTACCCTCGCCAGGGAGCTCAGTCCAAGTTCCTGATTGGCTGGAGGAAGCCTGGCTCCACGATAAACTCTGTCGACTTTGGAGACACGCGCAAGTAAGCAAATAAAGAAGAATGTGTTGTTGAGTCTTTTAAGGCGAGCTCTTCGCTCAGGGCGGGGTTTATATTACACACAGTCGCACAAATTGAAGATAAATGACATCAGTGGTGGAGACAGCTTGAGGAGTTTAGATTACACAGCTGGGAGGTGTGATAGGTGGTCTTTAAATCAATGTCACCGTTTCTCTGTTAGCTGGAGCCCTGGAGGAGGCTGCTGTTTGTAGTTTTGTGCTTTTTTTTTCTTATCCAACCATCACAACATGAGCTCAGTCTTCCCCTCCTCTGAGGAGCTGTTGGTGCTGAATGTGTTTGGATTTGCAGTCTTGTTATATCATAATGCAGCGTCCCTGTCTCCTGCCTCTTTCTGCTCCGAGCTGATAAAATTGGGAATCTGTAGCTTTATAATGATAGTATTTGTGGTGAAGCTGCTGTATGAGCCTCTATTTGATCCCATTACTTGTCCACCCACGCTGTTCTCCTATTTATGTCTCCTTCAAACAAAGACATACGTACGACTTGATTACCCCCTTGTGGTAGAAGAGGATATTACACCGAAGCTGTTCAACAAGAGGGAAAACCTCACTGCTTTTGATTTTCCCTCTTGTTGATCACATTCTTACCTGATTCCAGGAAGTCTCCAGGAGAAGGTGGATTAGACGTCATACCCACGCCTGCAGCCAGGCCCTCTCTTCGTGAGATGCACTCACCTCAGTCTCACGCCAAGTCCACCATGGAGGAGGAGGTGAAGAGGCACGGGGCTCCGGACAGCCCCCCAGCTCCTCGCAGACACAAGGAGAAGACTCGTCTGCAGGCATGTTGATGAGTCTGTTGAAGGATGAGTCAGACTTCAGAGCAGCTACCTGATGAATGATGAATGATTAGCCTCGGTCTGTTTGGAGATGAGGCTCTGAAAAGACTCATTCATGAAGGTCGTCCATCACATTCAGCTTTTATTCATCAACACGAGTGTTTAAAAAATGATAAATTTATTCACATAAAACATCTTAAATAACGAGGAAAAAAGTGAGTTTAATATTTGCAGATGAATTATTTTTGAATGTGGAGTCGACCCAACAAAACAGCATTTAACACAAGTCTGCAGAGCTCACTGTTTGATGACACACTTAGACTCCTCTTTATTCATGCATCACCTTCATACGTTCAAACACGCAGCTTAAAGTGCTTCACTCAACAAACAGAGACAAGAAACAACAGCAAGAAGTGAGAAGAGAGCAGACGTATAAAATATATATGAGTAAAAATAAAAATTGGTGGAGTAAAATAAATGATCTGATCAATACAAAAAAAAAATCAGTAAAAAAAAAAAAGATAATAGAAGCAAATTTAAGGAAGTGATTTTAATAAATATGATGAATAAAATAAATTAAAGTAACATTAAATTAATTTTAAGAAATTAAAATGAGATAGGATCAAACTAAATGATTAAAGTAACATAAAAAGAGTTAAAATAAACTGGATTAAAAAAACATATTAATCAAAATAAAATAAACTTGAATGAATTTAAATGAAATAAAAAAATTAAATAAAGTAGAATTATTGAAATAATTTTATATAAAATAAAATTAAATAATTTAAAATATAATAAAATAATTTGAGATAAAATAAAAAAAATATAAAAAATAAAATTAATTCAAATAAATTCAAATTTATTGGAAAAAAAATTGATGATGAATAAAAAATGAATGGAATTGATCTAAGTTAAGTAAAATGAAATAAATTGAAGTGTTTAATACTTGTCTCATTTCCACGTCTCGTGTGCAGCACGGCCAGAAATCCCCTCCAGAGCAGCCCGTGAACCGCCATCGCTCCCTCCACCGCACCCTGTCAGATGAGAGCATCTATCGGGGTCAGCGCCTTCCCTCGCTGGGGGACTCTGTGGCTGATCCAGGACTGGCTGCTGACTCTCTCTTCAGCTGCTCCACCCTCCCACGCTCACCCACCACCCGGGGGGTTCCCCTCAGAAGGCCCTCCTACAAGCTGGGAGTCAAACTGCACGGTAAAGCCTCAGAGCTGGTTCTGATGGAGGGATGTGGTCCAGTCAAAGGTTTTCTGCCTCTGCTGTGTGTGTGTGTGTGTGAGCGGTTAATTCACAGAGAGATGTTAAACATTTGGTTTGCAGGTGATCTTTCTGCATCCGACACGTCATTGGTGGATTTGGTGGAGCGTCATCGTGGACCCCTCCCTCAGGAGCTGATGCCCCTCCCAACTGGAGGCCGGGACAGCCCCTTGGACTGGACCCACCTGGTGGATGTGGCCAATACCTTTGAGACTGAAAGGAGCACACACTATGGTATCAGTGACGACTCAGAGTCTCCAGCACTTCTCAAAGCTGCTCCTCACCTGATGCAC
>CM061158.1:1255079-1270079 GCA_030710495.1 Labroides dimidiatus | reverse complement strand
ACAGCTAGTCATCATTATTATTATCATATTTTTTGGTTCATCATATTTTTGGTTTTCATATTATTATTTTTTGAACTGGCCTTAAAAAATCTGTATCGGTGGAGCCCTTCTTGAATCACTGAAACTGGTGTTTCCTTTCTGGTAACTCCCGTCTTTGTGCTCGTCCTTCCTCCACAGGAGCGTGAGGAGAAGCTGCGTCTCCAGGGGCAGATCAAGAGGCTCTGGGAGGACAACCAGAGACTGCAGGAGGAGTCTCAGACCTCTGCTGCCAAGCTCAAGAAGTTCACAGAGTGGGTCTTCAACACCATCGACATGAACTGACCCTGACCTGCACATTTTAACACACGGGCTCAAACACGTGAAATAACCCGCAGCGTCTGGACGGGAGGCGGAGAGCAGCTGACACTAAAGAGAAACTTTGCACAAAGAGAAGTGGAGACGAGTCCATGCTGAACCCTCTGAACCCCAAACATCAGCCGCTAGAATCAATCACCCTCTGCTCAACTTCTCAGGACCAGACTCATGTTTCATAGGTGTTAGATTTCAACAGATAAACCTGTATCCTCCAAAGGGACCCACGCTTTTTCATCCCGCTGAACCATAATCAGTTTCCAAGAGGAGTCCCCCGTCCTGCTTCATCCTCACCAAGACTTTAGAAGAATCAGCAGAACACCCTCAGCGGACGTGATCATCTGTCGATTCAGCCTTTTTGCTCCCTACCTTTCCCTCAAGGAGACTTTCGTGCCAAATTAAGCTAAAGGTGTCTGTCTGTCTCTGAAGCCACCGCGCAGAGACAGACGGACACCGCAGCGTCTTGGAGTTACAACAACAAACGGATTCTTCACGTGTAAATCTGGAGGACTCGCCGTGAACAACTGCGGCTGAAACCACAAACACGGAGTCCCAAGACGTGGATTTGTACAGATTCTTCTTTTCTTTGTCATATTTTGCTCTTCTGTGACCCTCACATCTGGATTACAGAATCCTGCCCGTCTCCACGGCACAAACTAACACCTGGTTTAAAAACAAACAAACTAACAAATAAAAAGGAGGAGTATATTTATAAGCCATCGGCATGTGGTGCCAAAAAAAAACAACAAGACTGATCTCCAGAGTGCTTTGCTCCATCTCGATTGTACGTGTCTTAAAAAGCAATAGGAAGAAGACGGGACTGGAGAAGGACGGCGTTCGGTGAGGGGAGAGGAAGTTTCAACGAGTGCACAAAAAGCCTCCACTGGAGCAGGAATGAGGACTTCATCCAGCGCCGCAGCGTCTGGATCACAGAGAGCCAGCTGAGCGGCCATGAAGGAGACATTTTCAGGAGGGACTTTTTTTCCTGCGTTAATTTATTTCCTTGTATTATAATTCCAATAAATAAGTTGTTCTCTTCGTACAGTACAGCTGACATCAGTGTTTAGTTCCTCAAGAGAAGCTCACTAGCTATATTATTTAAACGGCTTTCTTTCCTCGATATATTGCTTTTCTCTTCTTGTGTTCTGTTGTATTTTGTGGTGCCCGAGCCTGCTGTCGTGTTGCTTACAGTGCCCTCTAGTGGTGACCAGTGGAAATGTCATGATTATTAAATGTGCTGCCAGTCACTCCGTACTTTCTCCAAAAAAAACGCCTCCGCCTGGCGTCGACCCGGGAGGCAGAAAAACCCCCCGAAACAAAACGCCAGCTTTGAGAGACAATCAGAGGTTGGTTCAGATAAAGGGAGCAGACCATGAGTGTGTGAGTGTGTGTGTGTGTGTGTGTGTGTGTTTACATTTCGACTTCTAGTTTCCTCAGGTTCAGTATTATTAGTCAAATATTCAGAGGAAGAAGAAGCTCTTTATGGATTATATTGAACAGAAACGACAGGAGGGAGCTGCTGCTCAGCGGAGAAGTGTGTGTGTGTTGATGTGTGTGTTTGTGTGTGTGTGTGTGTGAATGTTCATCAGTCGATCCAGCTGTGCCTACAGTCACTTCTTTTGGTCGTTTTACTCCCAGGCAGAGCAGGGACGTGCCTTTGAAACAGCACCTGGGGAGCAGATGAAAGGGAAAGATTCTTCATCATCATCATCATCATCATCCTGACAAATAGAAACACACCTGGTAACACACACACACACACACACACGCTCATATCACCCAACTTTATATCAAAGTCAGAGACTTCTCTTCATCATCAGAATGAAACAGCTGCTCAGCCTCCAGACAGGGACCAGAGTGTGTGTGTGTGTGTGTGTGTGTGTGTGTGTGTGTGTGTGTGTGTGTGTGTGTGTGTGTGCCTTTGCGTTCAGTTTCATGCAGTATGTTTCTCAGTGCAGCTTCCCCCTGAAAACAGCAGAGTCAGAGGATCATCACAGATCTGTTGGAGTTTAAAGCTCCTGTGAGGAGTTTCAACTGATTCAAATATTAAACAACAAAAAAAGGACAAATATTAATAATCCTGTTTCTGCTTTTTATGAGCTTTAAAAATCAACAAGGCCGTCACCAGAACGCTACTTAAAAAAAACAGCCTTTAAATGTTTTATTTGATCACAATCTGCACAAACTTCAGGTGGTAAACCTGATCCCGTTTCAGCCTTAAATCCCTCTGATGGACCACAAGCTGCTGAAAACTCTAAACTCAATTAGCATCTTGAATCTGACGCATGTGGCACAAACCTGAACCCTGAATGTAAAGAGAATCAACAAAAAAAAAAAAAAAAAAAAAAAAGAGGCATAAAAATGTGAAAATGTTTACTTTAAGTGACTTCAGCTCTGCAGTACGATGGAGTCATCATCATTTGAATCAATCCATCGATTTAATCTCAGAAATGTACGACTCAGTTCTCGTAAATTTACTTAAAAAACAAACAGACAAACAAACAAACCTGACCCTAATCCTCCGTCGTGCTGCAGGGAGACGAGCCGACGTGTGAGAACAAACCCAAAGTCTTGGTTCTGTTTTAAGAATCTCACTCAGCATCGTGAGATGCACTCCGGTGATCATCCAATAACGTGAAAGCCTCAAACACCCTAAAATAAGAGTCTGAATATTGATAGTTTATTGGAAGTGCTTCAGATTTCTCTGTCTGAACTGAAGTGCGCTCAGATGCTCGCGTCCTTCAAACTCTGACATCAGTCCGCTTCTTTCCAGTGTGAATGTTGACTTCTTGTACAGTGCAGGTTTCTTTTCTCAGCTTCAGTTTTTTGGTGCTTTGTGGAAGGGAAATGTGAATGTTCAGATGTTCCTCTCTTTTTTTTTTTTTTTGTAAGAGCTTTTATTTTGAAAACCTTTGCACAGTGTTTTTATAAACAGGACTGTGTGGACAGGTTTTTGGGTAAGAAGGGCGAATCGATCCTGTGCCTGTCTCGGTGTTGCTGCGTAGTTTTTGCTGCTGGTTGAGTTCCTGAAGAAGGAGGGAGGTGCTTAACCTGATTCTCTTCAAACATCAGAACCCTCCTCCTGTCGCTCCTCACGTCTGGATTCTGGTGATTGGAGGAGAGGAGGAGGGTTTCACAGCCTCCACAGCTGTCCTGAGCCTGTCTGAGGTACAACACGCCGTAGTGATCAGCGGACTGCAGATAAAGCACACTGTTTCAACCACAGAAGAAGAAGAAGTACTGTTTACATCTCATTGTCTTTGTAAATGTAAAGGTATGAAAAGACATTTGCAGTGATCACAGTATTAAAGTTTATGAACTAAATAAATGCTCTATGGATTTGTGATGATGTCCACCTTCTTCTTCTTCTTCATCTGCCTCTTCTTCTTGTTCTGCCTCTTTCTGCTTCTTCTTCTTCTCCTTCTTCTGTTTCTTCTTCTCCTCCTCCTTCTACTGCTTCTATTTCTTCTTCTGCTTCTTCTTCTTCTATTGCTGCTTCTTCTCCTCCTCCTTCTTCTTCTGCTTCTATTTCTTCTTCTGCTTCTTCTTCTATTGCTTCTTCTGCTTCTCCTCCTCCTCCTCCTTCTTCTTCTTCTTCTTCTCCTCCTCCTCCTTCTTCTTCTGCTTCTTCTTCTATTGCTGCTTCTTCTCCTCCTTCTCCTTCTTCTTTCGCTTCTTCTGCTTCTTCTTCTTCTCCTCCTCCTCCTTCTTCTTCTGCTTCTTCTTCTATTGCTGCTTCTTCTCCTTCTCCTTCTTCTTTCGCTTCTTCTGCTTCTTCTTCTTCTTCTTCTTCTCCTCCTCCTCCTCCTCCTTCTATTTCTTCTTCTTCCTTTGCTTCTTCTCCTCCTCCTTCTTCTTTCGCTTCTTCTGCTTCTTCTTCTCCTCCTTCTTCTATTTCTTCTTCTCCTTCTTCCTTTGCTTCTTCTCCTCCTCCTCCTCCGTCTTCTTTCGCTTCTTCTGCTTCTTCTTCTCCTCCTCCTCCTCCTTCTTCTTCTTCTCCTCCTCCTTCTTCTTCTATTTCTTCTTCTTCTTCTTCCTTTGCTTCTTCTCCTCCTCCTCCTTCTCCTTCTTCTTTCGCTTCTTCTCCTCCTCCTCCTCCTCCTTCTTCTTCTTCTGCCTCTTCTTCTTCATCTTCTCCTTCTAATTCTACCTCTTCTTCTTCTGCCTCTTCTTCTTCTTCTGCTTCTTCTTCTTCTGCCTCTTCTTTTTCTTCTTCATCTTCTCCTTCTAATTCTACTTCTTCTTCTTCTGCCTCTTCTTTTTCTTCTTCATCTTCTCCTTCTAATTCTACTTCTTCTTCTTCTGCCTCTTCTTCTTCTCATGCCTCTTCTTTTTCATCTTCTCCTTCTAATTCTTCTGCTTCATCTCCTTCTACTTCTTTGTCCTCCTTTCTCCTCCTTCTTCTATTGCTTCTTCTTCATCTTCTCCTTCTAATTCTACTTCTTCTTCTTCTGCCTCTTCTCCTTCTTCTTCTCCTTCCTCTTCTTCTCCTTCTACTTCTTCTCCTTCCTCCTCTTCTTCTTCTTCTTCTATTGCTTCTTCCTCCTCTGCCTCTTCTTCTTCTTCTTCTTCTCCTCTAAACTTCACCCACACAACCTACAGACCATTTTGTTGATAAAAACGAGACTGTTTCTGTGAAACACTCTTGATTTGGTGCAGACGTGTAGGTTTTTAAACGACTCAGTGAATCAGGCCGTCAAATCTTTCACTGAGTCGTTTCAGTCAAACGAAACTAGCAGCTGGATGAGCTCCGTCTTCAGGGGACGTGCTGTCTTTCCTGTCTCACAGCCCTAAACCCCGACACACTCTGAGCCTTCTCCTGAGGGGTCTCCATGTTTGGGCTTCATTAGGAAGAAAAAAAAGGTGCTATGATTGAATGAAATGAATGTCATGTTAAAGTATCTACGGAGCTAAATTAGAGATACATGTGAGGGTTTTGGATCCTTCAGACCACTAAGCTGGTCCTCGTGCAGCCTCGGGGTTTACCTGCTCAGCTCTGTTTGTTCTGGACAGACGGACAGATGGACACTCGGTGGTGGGCGAACCGTCCATCAGTGAACCTTCGATGGAGCCTCCAGCTCCTGCTGCCACACGTTTCTGTAACCCCGTCATGTTTGGTTCTCTTCCTCTCCGGGAATCCAGACCCTCAGCTGCTGCTGTGGTGGTGTTGCATGGAGCTCCCTCTGCTGGACGGGGACGAAGCTGCAGCCTCTCCTTTAATGAACCTGCTGCAGACTCTGGATTTGGCTCCAATCAGCTCTTTCCTGTCTCTCTGCAGCTGTCATTAAAGGTGAAAACTGCCCAAAAAATAAACTCAGAAATAAAAATACTCTCCCCTCTGCTGCTCAGCCTCAGCTCGGTCTGGCTCCAGCTGGAAACGACTTCCTCCCACACACAGTGGCCTCTCTTAGCAGAACATTATCATTTTTTTAAACAATGTTTTGTTGAAAAGTCGAATCTTCTGATATCGTTTGATCAGAGAAGTAACTCGTCTGTCTGCTAATAAGAGCAGTCCACCGTCCGCCACAGGGGAAGTGGATCAGGGGGGTCTGGGATTTAGACTCTATTAGCCTCAGGCTGCTATTGTTCCCTGATCACACTGATCCACCTGATTGTCCTTTGACTGTTTCTCTCAGACGGGGGAAAAACAACTCGCCTGTTTCCTTCTGCACCAACTCGTCAACACTGCTAACAGAGACGAGAGCAAACAACAGATCATCTGGAATCTGTTGTTTCTAGAGCTCCGCTGCTCATCTCACAAACACACGTTCCTGACAAACATGGCTCCATTTGAAAGACAAACAGACTTACAGCAGTCTGAGATTTAGCATCGAGGAGGAGGAAAGAAATAATGGACCAAACACAAATGTTCCTGTGATGTGTCCTTCGTTTGGATTAATTTGATGTGAACGGTTTCAGGATGAAACTCAGAGGTAAATGTTGCGTTTCGGCCTCTCGTTTACACGCAAACGGCGTTTGAGCCGACCTGAAAGTGAAACCTTTGTAAACGCCCTCCAGGGTGGAATTTTGATCCTTCGTGGGCCGCATTTAAAGGCCAACTCCGTCAAAATGCTGCCTGAAGGCCATACGAATCCATAGGCTCCTTCTGCTCTCCTCTTTCTGGAGGACGCAGCCTCCCAAATCCCAAGATCCTTTGCCTGCCGCTACTCAGTCCCTAAGAAGAAGAAGAACAGGGGAAAGTGCACAATGTTGACATCAAGTGGCGCAGATCTGACTTTAAATTGTAGTATCGGGTTTATACTCAGTTTTTACTCATTTGAACTAGGGCTGCCAAGATTAGTCGACTAGTCACAATGACGTCGACGATCAAATTCGTCGGCGACTTATTTAATAATCGACGTCGTCGTTTTAATATTTTTTTAAACTTTATTTTTCCCTCAAACTGCCGCTGTACTTTCACCTGTCTCGTCTGCCGTTCTGTCCTTGACGCATACGCGCAGAAGTGGTAACCTGGGTAACCCGTGATGTCACCGGAAAAGTGATGCCCAACAGTATCATGGCTAGCCGGCAACAGAGCTGGAAAGTTTGGGAGCATTTTTCCAAAATAAAGGAGAAAAGTGTGCAATGCAAAATCTGCAAAGCAGAAATGTCCTTCCATGACAGAACGACGGCGATGAACGAGCATCTGAAAAGACAGCACGCCGTGGCTGATTTATTTTCTGACCAAGAATGACAATCTCTGTAAGCTAATTGGCTAGTTAGCTGCTAACATTAACGTCAACAGGGAGCTACCTACTTAATAGCGATGTCATGTTTGAATAGAAAATTGGTTCATTAAAAAAAATGTCAGAAATGCTGCTACAAGCTGCAAAGTTCATTAAAAGCTGAATGAACTATGATATTAACTGTCTTCATTTTTAGTTAGCACATACCTTAAACACTTGAAGCTGGAAGCTAATGATGTTAGCTGTATGCTGCTGCAATAAGCTGCAATTTATGTATGTTCCGAATAGTCGACTAATCACAAAAAATAATCAGTGACTAGTCGATTATCAAAATAATCATATGTGGCAGCCCTAATTTGAACATCCAGCAGCAGGTACGTTAAACTTCAGGGGAACTTGGAAAACTTTGAATTTTAACCTTCAGTTAAAACACGTGAGGCTGGTGATGAATTAGCATGTAGCATAAATTAGCATGATGTTTAGTTAACATTATGATTGAATAAAGAACTAAGTTTAGGATCATGGTCAGGTGGCAGAAATGGTGATGTAAGGTTAAGGGCGGGAAAATCCGTTGATGCAACCAGGAAATGATCCGAAGGCTGGACCGTCTAATTAAACGACGACACATTACCGTGTGAAGCTAGACTGCCAGCGAACAAATGAAGAAACTCCGTACACAAGGCGTACTTTTCTTCATGGAGGTCTCTTGTAGTAACATACAACTTTTTGTAACTGAAAGATACAGAGAAATATATGTCACACTGGGCACTGTGCGTCATTGAGCAAATACGGGTAGCTAGCTTATGCTAACACAACGCCGATAGCGGCACCAACGGTCGCCTGGCAACACTGACTTTTAAAATAAACTATGATTATAACTGATAACTTATAACTGATGTTTCTGATCAGAAATACTTACAAAGACGAATCTTTCCCCAAGGTTCAAACGCTTTTTAAAGCACATTCAACGTGTTTATGAGTCGTTCTCGGACTTAGCTGAACTTTAACTGAGACGTTCCGTCAAAGATCTTCTATTGACAGACAGAGCACTCACACTGCATGGAAACTGAAATCTAACGATCCTTACAGATGAAGATGTGTTACTCTGATGATTTTACTGAAACATTTTAACAGCATGAAATTAACCTATTTATACTTTTTTTTAACTAACTTATTAACTTTATGAAATATACACTTTTTTAACTCAAAGACATGACAGCTTCCAAAGGACTCGCCTTCAGAGACTGAGTCCTTTGAAGGATGCAGTCCCTGAATTTGGACTTCAGCAGAGAGCTACCAAAAACCTCTACAGCCATATCGCCACCTACAGGCCTGGCAGCACACTACAGCCTTTCCAGCCCCTCAGCGTTTCCGTGTAAATTCAGATTTTTTTTTTTTTTCAGTGTTTTTTGCATTTTCAGGTAACACATCGTGACATCGAGACAAAAGTTAGCTCCCAGAGTCGACGGATTTTACGTTTAAGGACTTAAACATCTTCTCCAGATTTGACGCGTGAGGAGACGAAGCTTCATCGAGCATTTCAACACAGAAAATACAAGAAGAAGAAGAAGAAGAAGCTCCGCCTGGTGTCTGTGTCTCCTGATGAACTGTCAGACTGATCTCTGTAGTATCCATTAATCCTGGATTCCTTCAGATGAACGATTCTCTTCCATCTAAATGCAAAAAGGTTTGTTGTTGCAGTCTCATCATGTGATACAGATGAGACAGCCGCCCCTCTCTGTTTTCTCTGTTTTCTCTGTTTGCTCTGTTTTCTCTGTTGATGTTAATTTCTAGACTCATCCGAGCGTTGGAGAAGCACTGGCTGCAGATTTATACCCCGTCGTCTTGGCTGCTGCGAACTGATCGTCTCTAACTGTCCACCTGCAGCGGTGTTCAGGGCTGTTGGAGGCCAGCGCAGCAGTGACTGCAGAAAGCAGAGGAGGGGAGGGGTGCACTGCGGAGGAGGCCATGGATTAGTCATCTTTGGTACAGGTGGAAAATGTGGGGGCTGAATCACCTGGGGTTCCTTTCAAGGATTTTCTACAGAGAGAGCACAACACAGTGAAGTGTGATCGGTGAGAGCTGCAGCCGGCTGTCTCTCTCTACCTGGGATCATTCGCTCACAAAGAGGAAAACATGTTGATGTGGCTTTAAGGGAAGCTTACATTCAGGGGTTTACTTGGCTGTAAAACACACGTGACGGCCTGCATCACGGAGAATCAGAGACTCAGAGACTCAGAGAAGCAGCCGGCTTGAAACAGACCTGCTGTAGACACAGCTGCAGTAACGTGTGAGCCTTTTGGAATTCATTAATAAACACAGAGAGTCTGCCACACAAACATTTAGAGACTTCTTCACATCCATTCAACGAGGCGAGACATACTGACACAGGCTCACATCTCTATGGACGAATCTACGATACGTAAAACCCTCGACAAGAATGGAGTCCACGGGAGGACGCCACAGAGGGAGACGCCGCTGTTCCACAGCACGACTGGCCGAATATTTGTTTGACATATGAAACCAAAGTTGCGTTGATTGGAAGGAACACAGAACAGTTTTGGTGAATCCCAGAGTTTCTTCCTCACGTCCTCTGCTATAACCTCTCTCGCCTGCACAGACCTAGATTTGCACAGCACCTGGACTGCAACCTTAAATGAATGTCCCTGCCTGTTTGTCCTGCTCCCTGTTTGTCTTGTCCTTTCTGTCACTATATCCCCCTTAACTCACACTATGGTGTAACACAGCCCTCCCCTTCAGCTCACATCGGGGTTTAAATAAAGTTTGATTTGATGGAGTAGCCTACAGGGAGGGCTGGTGATGGTCACTAGTAGCAGTGAATCATATGCATGTATGTGCATGTATGTGTATGTACGTATGTATGTATATATGTATGTATGTGTGTGTATATATAGATGTATATGTGTGTATGTATATGTTTATGTATGTATATGTATATATATATATATATGTACGTCTTCATAGCTGTCACTGCTAGAATAAAAAAATCAATGCATATGTCTTTTAAACGCTGTCACCAGACACAGTGCTCAGCTAAAAAGATAATGCAGACAAGGGAAAAAAAAAAAAACTTGTGGAGATGCTTAGACGAGCAGGAGCCTTTATATGATTCAACACAGAAACCACCTTGATAAGCCTGTGATTAACGATTCCTGGCGTGAAATTGAGGCCAAACTGTTGCGGATCTTGCATGTTCAATTTCCGTGCATCACGTTCGTGTTAGTTTGCGGGCTTTCGGACTAAAAGGTGGCTCTGAAGTCAAGAGGTCAATCAATAACATGAAAATATACCTCGTGGAGCCCCCCAGCCGAGTCCTGACCTCAACTGAGAGGCCGTTACATGACGTCAAGAGAGCGAATCACACCAGACATCCAGAGAACACTGGAGGTCTGTGTGTCCATGTAGTTCACAGTTCACTTAAATTAAAGAAGAACTGTTTTAGAATGAAGCAGTGTGTCGCTGTAGGTGTGAAAACCCAAACAAAGAGCTTCAAAGAGATGAAACGTCCGGTTCTGCGTTAGCAGCATGTTTAGCACTCTGCTGTTATCAAAAAGAGACTCGATAAGGAATCAGAGGCATGTGTCCATCTCTCCACTTTCCTTCCTCTCGTGTCATATATGGTCTCTTGCTGCTTTCATCCCCCACTCTCCAGCAGCCCACACTACGCCTTCATGTCTCAGCGCCACTCTTAGCTCTTATCAAACACTCGAGGAGCCAGACAGAGAAAGCAGAAGGGTTTTGTTCTTCAGAGCTCCAGCTTTGTCATTTCCTGTCATTTGAGATGTGAACAGCCCTCTCTCGCTTTAAAAGCAATCTGTCGATTCGCACAATACCTGTCAGTCTGCGGCACCCGTCCTTCAGCAGACTCATCTTTTGCTTCTCCTCTATTTTATGACTTCTTTTCAGAAGCTCTAATCGGCAAAACCCATTAACAAAAGCGTGGTGGGCCTGGTGAAAAAGTGATTAACAAACTGGAAACAGAAATCAATCCAAATGCTTTGTGAGGGCGGTTTAGTGCCAGCGTTATTGGATCGAATTACAGCGAATTGGTCCACTTTGGTGGAAAAGAGAGGGGGGAAATGGATTAGAAACTTCAACATTCACTCCTCTGAATTTGCTGAATGAACTTCCTCTGGCAGAGCCTGCTCCAGCACTCCTCCTAAAATCCATGCCATGAATAAAAAAGCAGACACAAGCAGCTGGACTGAGTGTCTTCTGCAGGGTTTGAGACGCTTGGGTCGTCTGATTAGGATGCCCCCCACTGGCCGACTGTGGAGCGTATTCAGGCACATCCAACCGCAGGGATTCCCTCAGGGCGGGGATTAAACGTCCCATCTGGTCTGAAAAAACGCCCCAGGATCCCCCAAGAGGAGCCAGAGGAAGAAGCCTCAAGAGAAGAGCCAGCACCACACGCCAAACCCCGGTCCTCGATAAGCGGGAAAAATAGATTTAATATTTGTTTCCAAGATTTAATCTTCATGCAAATGTTTCTGGACTCTGCAGGGAGCTTAATGAGAGTCAAACTTCGCTCGGGAGCTGCTCAGTTTAGATTTTCAGTGTGACAACAGAGACTTGGTCCAGTGGAGACGAACTCTATTGAACTGTTTCACCACATGACTCATACATATGGATGGATGAATTATTTCCAGCATCTTCCTCCACACGCAGGCAGAGTTCAGTATTCCTCAGACAGGATCTGTACAGTGTTGAAAAACTGATTTGTTGAATTCCAGATTAATTTCTCTGACACCCCGAACAGAGACCTCCTATCATGGCCTGAGGTACATTTCAATGTCAAGTTCACAAACAAAACCCAAAATGGTCATCTTGATCCATAATCCTGATCAAATCCAGGACTGTATGGACACAAACAGGACCAACAGTCTTAATGTTCCGTTATGCAGTTATCAAGTTTCTCAACATCATCATTCTTTTCCGAATGATTCATTAGATCCCTAAATATCTCTTCTCTTTGTACATTTCACCTCAAACTGTAACACATGAGCCAAACGTGTTTGTTTTGGAAATGTTTGATCAGATCACTGCAGAATAACTGCTGCATGTGGGCTGGAATGAAGATTAGCACAAACAGGTTAGCACACATCTTAGCCTTTAGCCTGTGTTTCAGCCTTTAGCATGTGCTTTAGCCTTTAACTCATGGTTTAGCCTTTAGCTCATGGTTTAGCCTTTAGCTCTTGTTTTAGCCTTTAGCTCGTGTTATAGCCTTTAGCATGTGCTTTAGCATGTGCTTTAGCCATTAGCTCATGGTTTAGCCTTTAGCTCATGGTTTAGCCTTTAGCCTGTGTTTTAGCCTTTAGCCCGTGTTATAGCCTTTAGCTTGTGTTTTAGCCTTTAGTCTGTTTTTTAGCCTTTAGCCTGTGTTTTAGCCTTTAGCCCGTTTTTTAGCCTTTAGTCTGTGTTTTAGCCTTTAGCCTGTGTTTTAGCCTTTAGCTCATGGTTTAGCCTGTAGCCAGTATTTTAGCCTTTAGCTCATGGTTTAGCCTTTAGCCTGTGTTTTAGCCTCTAGCCCGTGTTATAGCCTTTAGCTTGCGTTTAAGCCTTTAGTCTGTTTTTTAGCCTTTAGCCTGTGTTTTAGCCTTTAGCCCGTTTTTTAGCCTTTAGTCTGTTTTTTAGCCTTTAGCCTGTGTTTTAGCCTTTAGCTCATGGTTTAGCCTGTAGCCAGTATTTTAGCCTTTAGCTCGTGTTTCAGCCTTTAGCTCGTGTTATAGCCTTTAGTCTGTGTTTTAGCCTTTAGCTCATGGTTTAGCCTTTAGTCTGTGTTTTAGCCTTTAGCTCATGTTTTAGCCTTTTGCCTGTGTTTTAGCCTCTAGCCCATGTTATCGCCTTTAGCTCGTGTTTTAGCCTTTAGCTCGTGTTATTGCATTTAGTCTTTGTTTTAGCTTTTAGCTCGTGTTTAAGCCTTTAGCTCGTGTCATAGTCTTTAGCCTGTGTTTTAGCCTTTAGCTCGTGTTATAGTCTTTAGTCTGTGTTTTAGCCTTTAGCTCGTGTTTAAGCCTTTAGCTCGTTTTATAGCCTCTAGCCTGTGTTTTAGCCTTTAGCTCATGGTGTAGCCTTTAGCTCGTGTTATAGTCTTTAGCCTGTGTTTTAGCCTTTAGCTCATGTCTTAGCTTTTAGGTCATGTTTCAGCCTTTTAGACATTTTCTTCCTCATCGAGGTCAAAGTCTGTGACGTTTCTGTTCTCTTGATCTGTCCTTAAATAACGCTTTAAAGCCTCAAGTGTAAAAAAAGTGCTGATTTACTTAACGTGCATGTTGTGGCCGGTGTCAGTAGATCATTACTGTTTTGTTCTCTAAGTGACAGAAGATTCCAGAAGACGAAGCTGACGTTTGTTTCCTCTGCGAGCAAAGACTCAGGCTCGGCTCCATGAGCCTCTTTGCTGTTTGCAACACGGTCTTCTGTGTAAATACATCTCACGCTACATGTAACAACAGGAGAGCATCAAATGTGGGGCAACCCCCAACCAACCACATACTAACACACACACACACACACATCTGCACACACCTACACACACATTTACAAACACACACACTTCCCGGTGGGATCTCCTCTTCCTGTTTACAGTAGTTTAATAATTCAGTTAGCTGTGAGAGAAGTCTATGGTTTCCATTCATGAGTGAACATGGTGTGTGTGTGTGTGTGTGTGTGTGTGTGTGAGCCTGAGTGCTCCATTAGTTTAAATGTTGTGTGTGAGGACAGTTAGCTGGTAAGTGCAGGTATTGATTTGGGAGCATATTGATGTTGATTTTTTCCATTTGCTCAGTAAACGTCTGATAAAAACGGAGACGGAACGAGGAAACAAAGAGACTCTGAAGCTGGAGCCTGTCGTCACTTCTCTCCCCGTCCCAGTAATAATTTCTACTGAATTAGGCCAGCAAATATTTTTAGTCCTCACCACCAGCTGTGACTGTTTGAAATCACTGTAAACATGTGAGGAGGCTGCATCCTCACACACACACACACACACACACACACAGAGTGAGAGAGTGACTACAGTAAGCACCCAGTTTCCTCCTCCAGTCCATCGTTGCATCAGGAGCTTTGATGTGCTCCGCTGCTCGGCCCAGAGTCCCCATCAGCTGACAGTTTATCTCTCAGGCCGGCAGCTGCCTGATGCAGGAGCTGTTGGACCATCATGCTCAGAGCGAGGAGCGAGGAGAGATCTCACCGAGCAAGAAGGAGGCAGTGAAGGAGACGAGGGGGAAAGGAAACATGAGCAAACAGCTTCCACCAGCTGAGTTTTCTTTCTCCAGACACACGAGACACAAAAACATCAAGATTAAAACAGTTAATCAGTGAAAATAATGACAAACTGATGGTAATGTGAAAAAAAAAATGAAATGAAAGAAAAACTGGACTGATTTCTGAAACAGAAATCAACCCCTGTTTTTTTTCCAGTTATTGAACGCTGGTCTTGTAATCCTTTACAGAAGCTCCAAATGCGTGATGTAACAGAAACCCCCCGCTCAAGGCCGCTCCTCATTCACACAGCTGAAAACAGAGGCGAACATAACCACAACACGCTGTACCGAAGAGAATTCATTCATTTCTTCGTGTTTCAGCTCCCCGCTCTGCAGGAAGATGTGGACAGGATTAGATCCAGTGTGATAACTCACCATGTAGGGAGAGAACAGGGAGCTCTGAGGGTCTGATAAAATCAAAGCTTTGTTATTAAAAAAAAAAAATCTGTAATATCTGTGACGATCAGAAAGGCTGCCTGGTGACAGCAGATTCATCCAGCGATGCAGACGAGGTTTGCCTCAGGGCTGCAGGAGTCATCAGGATTTAAGATGCATCACTGTTACAGACCACTGCAGGAGGCAGGGTTTGGTTTACAACGATCAAAACGTGGTTTAGATAAACAGTTACCTTTTTTACAGCCCTGATTCCACTGAAGTTTGGACGTTGAGTAAAACATAAA
>CM061158.1:1110079-1250079 GCA_030710495.1 Labroides dimidiatus | reverse complement strand
GACATGGAGCTAAATGCCTGGGCCAATAGTGGAGACAAGCACACACACACACACACACACACTCTCACACACACACTCAGGGCGTACACTGGGGAAGAAGTGATGCTCTACTTTGAGTTTATGGCCAGTGGACATTTAAAGTTTGCACTCAAATAAAGCAGCATGTAAAGTTCAAAGACGGGATTATTATTGTTTTTTTTTTTTTAAGTGTGTTTATTTATTTATGTGATCTCTTTATTAGCGTCACATGACTCTCTGTTGGAAACTTCTTCTTATCTCTGAACGTGTCTTTAAAACCCTCTTTTTATACGTCCGTCTGAAAACAACTCATTTTTGTAACTTCCTCTTTAAGCCTCGTCTAAACTCTGGAACAGAGCTCTCCAGAAGCCTCCTCCACTGCTGTATTATTATTATTATTATTATTATTATTATTATTATTATTATTATTATTATTATTATTATTATTATTATTATGTGAGTTCATCTTTTTGTGTTTCATTCGTTCCACTCAGGAATCATTATTTCTCATCATGCCGCGTGTGTTTGACATGTTTCCTGTTTTATTTTGAAGTTCCTGCTTTACTTCCTGTTTGCTCTCCGGCCTGTGACTGTGAGCTCCACTCTGGTTAGTTTCACCTGTGTTGGTTAGTCTCTCCTTCCTGTGGTCCCATCTCTTCATCTGAGGGGTTTTGGGGATTTCTGGATGTTGTGTCGGACGTTTGTTTTTGGTCTGCTTGAAAAGTGAGTTTTTCTCTGTTTTGCCTTCTGGACTTTGAGTCATCAACCCTCATGTCCTTGATTTGCTTTGTCAAACAGAAACACGTCAAGATTGAAATATAAACCTTCACTCTGTTTCCTTTTGATTCTTCTGTTTTGGTCTCTTTATTTCAAACATTCTGGTCCATGTGTTCCGTCCTATTTCTGGCCCTCTGTTCGTCAGTACAATGTGAACTGCATTTCCCATGTGCACCTGCATGACAAAGCACAGGTGTGTTCTATTTGATGTCATTGAAAAGCTCTGGGGTCCGTTATTCAGCAGATCACAGTCCAGAGTTTATTGTGCATCGACATTCTCCTCCACACATCCACGCCGTTTGTTTGTTTGTTTGTTTGTTTGTTTGTTTGTTTGTTTGTTTGTTTGTTTGTTATTGTGCACCGAAGCATTTCATCGTCAACGACACATCTTGATTAAAAAGGGTTCATTTAATTTTGATTATTTCTGTTCTGCAGTAACGTCATTTTCCTGCTCTGAACAGTCGCGATGAACAATCAGGAAGTGGAAAAATCAAACATGCAGTTAAAGTTCTCGGATGAGTCCACTGACTGTTTCTCTGAGCAGAGTTTGATGAACGAGCTGCTATGAAAAGTGAGAAGCCGGTCTCTTCCTCCCTGGAGGAGGCGCTAAACGGAGAGCAAACTGGTCCCAGTCATGTTTGGGATGTAATAAGCGGGGACAGTCATCCTACCTGGTTTTACAGGCTCAGAGCTCTGAAACCATGTAGGAGGTAAAGATCTATTTGGGTCTTTGAATCATCTCTTTCTCTCGCCAACTCCTGTGTTTCCTCCGTCCTCTCCTTCCTGCATCCTTCCACTCCTCCTGCTGAATTTAATTAAATTTCCTCACGTCTCCGCTCCATACTCCGCTCTCTCCTGTTATATCACCTCTATAGTTCTGCTCCTCTCCTCTTCTTCTTCTTCTGCTCTCACTTTGTCTCGGCTCATCTGTCCTCAGGCATCAATACTGTGACAGCTCTCAGAGCGGCAGAGAGAGAGAGAGAGCCGACAGCCCTGAGTTATGGGATGTCAGATTTGTGTGCGTCCGTACAGCATGGGTCAGACGCTGTAGTGATGGTATTTCTGCCAGGTGTTGATCTGTTCTTTAACAGCAGGTTAGAGATTTCTTTTCTTATGCTGCCTTTAAAGTCAGGTTTTTGGTGTTTGGTTTTTTGTCCTGTTTTTTCAATTCAACCCTTAAGCCTTTAATTTGATGAAAGTATCAGATATTGTGACTGAAACCTGAGCTTTATGCTCACTTTGAGTCTGATCCCAGCAGATGTTATTCTGTGAGCAACCGCGTGAGCAAACAGTCCAACACTTTCAACATTTTCAAAATGTTTCGCAGCCCTAAACTTAAGAACTTGAAGATTTAATCATCTGCACTTCATGATATCTAAAAGATTTAAAGACTCTGAAGAAGAAAGCTTAAAAACTGATCCTTGACGACTGGTAGTTCCAAAAAACTAGTCCAGATCGTGTCCCAGGTTTGCCCTCCAGCGGGGGGTCTTGTGGTCCAAAAACCCACATCTGAGGGTTTTTTTTAAAACATGGACACCAAGACTTTAAGCTCCTTTGAGGAGTGTTTAGCTGATTAAAAACCAGACCAAAAGGAAATACTGACACTCAGCCTTGGTTTACACTTCCTCTTTAAGTCATCCTGAAATAATCTCTCTTTTATATATTTGCCTGTTTAAGATCCTCGATTTAAATGAGATTATTAATCCCAAAAGTGTTTTTTTCTGAGTGCCATCTCTGTTTTTGGGCTGCCACATACGATTATTCTGATCATCAACTAGTCACTGATTATTTTTTGTGATTAGTCGACTATTCGGATCGTACATAAATTGCAGCAGCATACAGCTAACATCATTAGCTTCCAGCTTCAAGTGTTTAAGGTATGTGCTAACTAAAAATGAAGACAGTTAATATCATAGTTCATTCAGCTTTTAATGAACTTTGCAGCTTGTAGCAGCATTTCTGACATTTTTTTAATGAACCAATTTTATATTCAAACATGACATCGCTATTAAGTAGGTAGCTCCCTGTTGACGTTAATGTTAGCAGCTAACTAGCCAATTAGCTTACCGAGATTGTCATTCTTTGTCAGAAAATAAATCAGCCACGGCGTGCTGTCTTTTCAGATGCTCGTTCATCGCCGTCGTTCTGTCATGGAAGGACATTTCTGCTTTGCAGATTTTGCATTGCTCACTTTTCTCCTTTATTTTGGAAAAATGCTCCCAAACTTTCCAGCTCTGTTGCCGGCTAGCCATGATACTGTTGGGCATAACTTTTCCGGTGACATCACGGGTTACCCCGGTTACCACTTCTGCGTGTGCGTCAAGGACAGAACGGCAGACGAGACAGGTGAAAGTACAGCGGCAGTTTGGAGGGAAAAATAAAGTTTAAAAAAATATTAAAACGACGACGTCGATTATTAAATAAGTCGCCGACGAATTTGATCGTCGACGTCATCGTGGAGAGTCGACTAATCTTGGCAGCCCTGATTTTTCCAGGAGAGCAAGAAACCGTCACCTTGCATCCTGCATCCTCTTGAACAAAGAAAAGTAGTGTTAAAAAGAAGATCTGATCCCCAAAACAAATGCATGACTTGGCCTGAGTAATGACCCAAGGACAATGGGTGACGGTGCTCATGGGAAATGGAGTCTTTATCCTTGGACACTCCTGATATCAGCTGCAGGTGTCACTGGTATCAACTCCAAACTCATGTCCCGTCTTCTTACACCGCCATGTTTCTACAGTAGCTCAGAAAGGACAAACCTGTAACACACCTGTCTTTGTTCTGATGGATGTTTTTGATGATGAAAAACTTGATCTAAATGCAAGATGATTGGAGGATCCAGATCCTGACTGCTACATATCACTAAAGATTTCTCACGCTGTACCTTTAAGACTAAATGAGAGTCCTCATATTTGCCTCAGAGCTACTCTGTATATTTAGAAAATCTCAGTTTTTGTCCAACATTATGATTTCTCTTTTTGTACAACCAGTCTGTCAGAGTCAGGACATCACGGTCTGTACTGGGGAATAAACTCGATATATTCTGCTATCAGCTCATAAAGTATTGACTGAGAAGGAAAGAGGCCTCAGGGACGAAGAGCAGCAAAACTTAAACTTAACGCCGTCTTCACTCCTCATGTGACAGCAGAGGAGGGCGAGGAATTGTAGAGAGGAGATAACAGAGAAAACGAGGAGAATTTATGATGCCTTCATTTCATCCATCCTCTGCCTGCTGACAGAAGACAAGGAGGGAAAGATGGGAGACTGGAGCCCGGCGGGAAGTTGTACTCTCTAATTTCTCTCTCTCTCTCTCTTTCCGCAGCAGCAGCAGAGGTGTCTTGAGAGCACGTACAGGACATTAAAAAAAAAGCAGAGGATAACTCGACGCAGAGGAAGAAAAGGAAGGCTGTAGAGATGGCTGAGGCCCCTCAGCAGCAGCAGCAGCAGGAGGTGGTGGAGGAGGAGGAGAAGCCGAGCTCTGTGGAGGCGAAAGAATCCGAAGAAGGGCCAGAGGAACCGAAGGAGGACGTCCAGACGACCCCGACTCGACCTCTGCTGTCCATGAGGTCCATGAGGTCCATGAGCAGCGTGGACCCAGACGATGACTCCCCCAACATGATCGTCTACAGAAAGGTAAGAGAGCCAAATTCAAGGTCGGTTTCTGATTGGTTCAGCTTCTGGTCACGACGATCAGCTGCCACAATCGTCGAGCAAATCTTTGCTGCTTTTGTTGGTGTTTCACATACAAGAAAGTGACATGTGCTTCCCTTTTTGCACATGAAAAAGTTACACATTTGTGAAAAGACTTGAGAGAGCTGCACCAGTGTTATTGCACATGTGCTTCCCTATTTGCACATGAAAAAGTTACACATTTGTGAAAAGACTTGATAGAGCTGCACCAGTGTTATTGCACATGTGCTTCCCTTTTTGCACATGAAAAAGTTACACATTTGTGAAAAGACTTGATAGAGCTGCACCAGTGTTATTGCACATGTGCTTCCCTTTTTGCACATGAAAAAGTTACACATTTGTGAAAAGACTTGAGAGAGCTGCACCAGTGTTATTGCACATGTGCTTCCCTTGTTGCACAAGAAAAAGTTACACATTTGTGAAAAGACTTGATAGAGCTGCACCAGTGTTATTGCGCATGTGCTTCACTTGTTGCACAGGAAAAAGTTACACATTTGTGAAAAGACTTGAGAGAGTTGCACCAGTGTTATTGCGCATGTGCTTTCATTTTTGCACATGAAAAAGTTACACATTTGTGAAAAGACTTGAGAGAGTTGCACCGGTGTTATTGCGCATGTGCTTCCCTTTTTGCACATGAAAAAGTTACACATTTGTGAAAAGACTTGAGAGAGTTGCACCAGTGTTATTGCGCATGTGCTTTCATTTTTGCACATGAAAAAGTTACACATTTGTGAAAAGACTTGAGAGATCTGCACCAGTGTTATTGCGCATGTGCTTCCCTTTTTGCACATGAAAAAGTTACACATTTGTGAAAAGACTTGAGAGAGTTGCACCAGTGTTATTGCGCATGTGCTTTCATTTTTGCACATGAAAAAGTTACACATTTGTGAAAAGACTTGAGAGAGTTGCACCAGTGTTATTGCGCATGTGCTTCCCTTTTTGCACATGAAAAAGTTACACATTTGTGAAAAGACTTGAGAGAGTTGCACCAGTGTTATTGCGCATGTGCTTCCCTTTTTGCACCAAAAAAATTCACGTTGCACATGCGTTATTAGACATGAAAAAGCTGCACATTTGTCATTAAAAGTGAAGGGTTAAAGTTGCACGTGTTCTTTGCTGCGATAAAGTATAACATTTTTAAGTAGACGAAAAATGAATGTGTCATAAGATGTAGAAAAAGTTGCACATGTGCTATTTGACATGTGTTGTAAAACAAAACATGAAAAATGTGCAATTTTTTTTTTACCTGTAATATTGCACATGTTCTAAAACATAACAGAGTTGGATATACATTATTAAACATGACAAAGTTGCACATCGGTTTTGAGACATGAAAATGTTGCACATGTGTTATTGGAAATGTGAACACTGCACATGTGATTAGACATTAAAAAGTGTCACATTTGTTGTTAGATGTGTAATATCTCTACATGTTTTTGAATTTGAAAGTACCAAATATGCTGTTACACAGAAAAGTTGCACATGAGTTGTGAGACTTATAAAGTTGTACATGTGTAATTAGATGGGAAAAGTTGCACATGTGGCATCAGACATGAAGAAGATTTGCATTTATTGGATTTGAAAATTGCAAAAAAATTTCATGTAAAAACAGCTGCAAATGTGTTTTTAGACTTGCCAAAGTTGCACATTTGTTTGACATATTTCTATAAACAGAAAAATTGCACATCTCTTGTTGCCTGTTAATAACTTTGCACATTTATTTTTGTACATAAAAATAATATGTACATATATCATTGCACATGAAACAGTTTGCACATTATGCTTATTGACTTAATAACTCATAAGATCAGAATGAATTAATAAATCAGGTTCTGACTGATTTGATTGAGAATATCATCATTATCATTTTAAAAACTACTCGAGGAGGTGATGTCATTTTTTTCTGTTTGTTTTGAGCTTTATAAATGATTTGTTGTAAAAATGACCTCATAGCTGTCGATCTGCTCTGAAACAGTCTCTGTGTGCTTCATCCTGAACACAGTGGCTGAGATGTGCTGAATTCCCGTTTTCTCGCCTTCTGTATAAAAACAGTGAAGCACACTGTTATTCCAAAGCAGACTGAGCCCAAGCTTTCAGACTTGACAGATTGTGACAGAGTGAAAAGAGGGATTTCAAAATAAAGCCCACAACATGTTTCTCTGGGCTGTTAAAGGGCACAGTAATACCTCTTTGGCAAAAAGGAAACAAGCAGGGGAACCTTTTCCTGACGGGCTGTTGGATTTATGAACGATAAGGGAAGTTTGAAAGATCGAAAAATAAGAAAGGAGCAATCTGAGCCGCCTCTGGCCTCACGAGGCTGCCGTCTTTTCTCACCTAAATCAATCCGAGCAATTATGAACTGAGCGGAGGAATGTCTTTCAGGGATTCTGACCCTGACCTTTGACCTCACTGTGAATGAGAATGAAGAATAAACTGTTTTCTTATTGGAATCAATGAAGTGCCTTCGCACTGTGTAACACCATGAACTCCATAAAAGACAGACGCTGGAGCGAACCTGGCTTGAGACTGAATGCATTAAACATGAACGCAGACATCACCCCCTGTGCTTTAATGGAGATGGATGAACTATCGGGCGGGGGGGGGGGGGGGGGGGGTAACATGGTGGCATGATGCTCTGGGAGCTGATATTCCAACATGTATACAAAGGAAGTTTGGAAGAACTGAAGCTCTTCTGTGGCTGTTGGTCGTCTGATGACGACACGTTGTTTTGGGCGTGATGCTGGAAACAACGAGCCACAGGAACCTTGTAGTTCCTGGGGCTGTTTCATTAGGAAGTAGCAGTTCCTGAACCTTCTGGTCAAAAACACCTTTTAGCTGCTGATTTAAATTAATTTAAATTTAAAACCGTTTTAGATAATTGCAGCAGGAAAGAGTCTCTGAGCAGCCACACCTTCCTGCTGTCATGACAGTTTCACGCTGACCTCCTGTTCAAGCTGTTGACCACATGATTTTGGCGCCCCCTGCTGACAAAGCTGTGGTCCACAGAGAGAGATGTGGAACTAATGATTCACAGAATAAAATCAAACCAATCCATTTTGATTTATTAGATGTCTTTGGTGCATCTCAAAGAGAAATTTGGCGTGGCAGCACTCTCTAAAAGCTTTTTTGGCAGCTGCGTTAAATCAGCTCGTCTGGCACCTGCTCTGCAGAGGAGGTGACAGGTGTTCCAAACACTAGACAGACAGAATCTTTCCTTTGATTGTCCTGTGTTTTCCTGACGGTCTGTTAAGAGTTTTTCAGACCTTTCATCTCCAGTCAGGAACTCCTCATGGTCACTTCAGCTTCTGTGGATGTTCAGTGTGTTATCAGCCAGCGTCTGGGTTCGATTCTTTAACCCCATAAAACCCGACTCAAGAAAAATTACATTTAATAAACATTTTAACAGAATCCACAAACACATGACCATATCCTTCTGTTTATGATGTATCTCTGTTCATATTTCATAAGATAAGAAGTTTTGGCTTTTTTTTTTTCCAGCAAAGTTTTTTTTTTATAAATTTAGTTTTTTTTATTGCAGAAAATACTTTTAAAAATAAATCACAATTTAGATGTCATTCTTACCTCAACTTTTTGATTTTTTTTGAAAACTTTGAAAATTAGCAACAATTTTCTTGAACAAAAGAGGAAAAAAAAAAAAGTAGTTGGATGTTTTCACGAGAGCAGCCGTTTTAAAAAGGGTCAAAATACAACTTCAGCCGCCTGTAGTGGAACAATAATCCTCAAGGGGGCAGAATAGATTATTTATTTATTGATTTATTTATTTACAGGTTTTTTTTTTTATATAAACTATCATGTTGATGAGCTAGAGCTCCTTGAAACTCATGCGTCAAATATGATGTGTTCAACATTATGATGATTTGTTTAAAGCATCCAGTGAGAACGTCTCGCAACGTTTCAAGTCTTTCTGTAAATCGTTCCAACTGATGTGCTGTTTACACGAAAACAGTTTGAGGATGAAACGCAAAGAATTGTTGTGTTTCGGCCTCTCGTTTGTTTGTTTGGAATTTTCCTGATACGCTGCAGCCTCCGTTGCTGTGGAAACCGAGTTTTCAGTGGAAACGCTGACGTCACACTCCGTTTTGCTTCGTGGAACTTTTAACTGCAACAACAACGGCTGAGTGGTGGACTGCCGTGTTGTGCTTGTGCTGCTGAATCTGCTGACTGCCTTTAACACTATGAGCGTCTGTTGCTCCACTTCTGCACTCAGATAAGATGCATCCAATAAACACACCTGAGACAATCAGCCCGCCTCTTCTTTGGTGGCAGACTATCAAAAGACGGTTATATCGCCACCTACAGGTCTGTTATGCATACTGCAGCGTTTTCAGTCCCTCAGTGTTTCCGTGTAAACGCAGATTTTTTGCCCTCCGTTTTTCTTTGTGTGTTTTTTGAGTGAAACGTTGTCGTGTAAACGGGGCTTTGGAGGGAGAGCCAAACCTGAAAGCCCTCCTCCAGGTTCAGTCCTGACTCTGGGAACCGACTAAAATAAGACCACGAGTTCCTTTTGAACCCTTTTTGTGGATTTCTTCCTGACTTCTGTTGTCTCAAATTTGTCACGTTTCAGCTCGCAAATTTGTGAGGTGTTGGTTTTAAAGTCTGCGATGTTAGTCAGACAAAGAATAACCTCTAGTTTATGTCAAGTTTTGGAAATTAGGATCCCAACTGGAGAAGCAGACAGCTTTCATAAACATCCCTCACTCTGATTGGTTGGTAAAGCAGATTCCTATCAGGCCTCAACCAATCAGAATCCAGCATTTCACACAGGTGAGTAATGAAAACATCAGTGATAAAGAGCAGATCTAAAGGAACACCACAGCGTAAATAATGACAGCTGGTGGAACACACGTCTGTTTCAGGTGAACCTGCTGGAAGCATCAGGCTGTGCTGTAAAACGCTTCAGGAGCAGCAGGAAACTGGAGACACCAGCAGCTGGTGTCAGCTTTGATGAATGAGCTCTGGATGCAGGGTGGGGTTAGAGCTCCAGGGAGCCAAAAGAGTGAAAAAAAAAAAAAAAAAGAGTGATAGAGAGAAAAAGAGATAGTAACGGTAAGAGGAGAGAAAAGCTACAGCAGCGCACAGGAAGGCAGAAGACTCTCCTCGTATCTGCACGTTAAAGGTTACTTCAGGTGAACAAGAGTTAGAGAGCAGCTTCAGGTGAGTTACGTCACATCACTCAGCCGTTCCACAAACAAACAACAAAAACAAGTCACCTCAAGGGTAAATAAAAGGTGTCAGATGCAAAGGATCTGATTTGGCTCACTAAGCGTTTCAGCATCAATAAATCACTGTCAGACTCACTTTGAGAGAGAAGCAACACCGATCCCTCAAACTGTCAGCCATGCTGCTCTGTGTGCGCACCACAGGTAAACACACCTCAGGTAAACACACCACAGGTAAACACACCACAGGTAAACACACCTCAGGTAAACACACCTCAGCAACGGAACAAAAATCTGCCCCGGAAACATGACGAGGGATGAGAAGAGGTTTGAGTTACCAGCAGACACACCGTGATCCTCCCACAGATGGTCCTGGATTTTTTTTTGCATTTGTTTCCTTTTTTAGTGTTAAGTCAACGCCAGAGTTGTTTTCGTCAACGATGATGAAATAATTTTACTGACGCCCCTTTTTTTCATGACGATGCGGCGCTCACGATGCGGTCCGTGAGCAGTGGCGTATCCAGGACATTTTTAATGGGGTGGCCAGAATGGGACACAAAGTAAGTCTGGGGTGGCCATGGTATCACGGAATTATACACTCTCTCTCTCACACACACACATATGTATATAAATATATATATATATATATATATATATATATATATATATATATATATATATAAATATACATATATACATATATAGACCTACCATATATATATATATATATATATATATATATATCCGTAAGTTAGCTATCACCATTGATTGACAGCGTTTCTCTTGTTGTTTTGTTATATATATATATATATATATATATATATATATATATATATATATATATATATACATCTATCTCTCTCTCTCTAAGTGACCCTAGATCTGTCAGTTAGCTATCACCATTGATTGACAGCGTTTCTCTTGTTGTTTTGTTATATATATATATATATATATATATATATATATATATATATATATATATATATATATATATATATATATATATATATATATATACATCTATCTCTCTCTCTCTCTCCCTATCTCTCTCTCTCTAAGTGACCCTAGATCCGTCAGGTAGCTATCACCATTGATTGACAGCGTTTCTCTTGTTTCTTGTGTTGATGAACTTGGCCAACTACCTATCAGATCTGGGGTGGCAACAGGGGGGGCCAATGAGATTTCAGGGGTGGCACCGGCCACCCCAGGCCACTCCCTAAAATCGCCACTGTCCGTGAGCGTAACTGTCCGTGAGCGCCGCTGTCCGTGAGCGCCCCGGTCCGTGAGCGCCGCGGTCCGCTCACGCTGTATGTGTGAATTGGTGGTAAGTGTCAGGTGGACAGCGTGACGATGTGAAGGAGCCACATCAGAAAATTAGCTTTAAGAGAAATGAAAGAAAAAAGAAACATTGGTGTCAAATCAAAAGGAGAAAGTGATTTGAATCAGTGCTGTGATCAAAGCTGTTTTTCTCTGTAAAGAACGGGTAAAGGTGGAGTTCAGAGTCTGATATCAGGTCATTCATTTCAGAACGCTGTGGGGAAGCTGAATGAAGCGTGTCAGAGTTTGTCTGCAGTGATGGAGGACACAGAGAGTTTAAAGGAAACCGTGTGTCTGTATATGTGAGGTACAAAGAAACAAAGAGCTGTGTTTAAAGATGAAGCTGTCGGGGGATTTACTCCAATCAGAGGGCCGGATCTTCATCACGCTGCAGCGAGTCTGCTGGACTCACCTGGAAAAATACAGATTTTCATATTTATGGATGTAACTCAGGGTGAGACCTTTAACTTTTGATTTTTTTTGTCAATTTTTTGTTGGACTGATCGTTGGAGGAGAATTAGAGTAGTTTAGTTAAATTCTGTTTAAAACTTACTGCTGCCACACAGGAAGTGACGAGTCTTTCCACCAATCAACAGACTGAAGTGTTTTTAGCTCCGCCCTCTGGGTCTGATCGGTATGTCCAGCACCCCAACAGAAGGGGACCAAAAAGTGGGACGGTCCGGGTCACATTTTTGGGACCTGTTCTGGTTTTTGTCAATGGAAACGCTACAAACTGCATCCCGTACCGAGACGAACCGACCTGAACCGTTTGGTGGAAACGGTTTCATACAGTACTCCTGTCCAGTCTCCACCCAGCAGCTCCGTCCTGGTTTCCTGTCCCTGTGCCTGGTTGGGTAACACCATATCAATCCTTAAACTGGACAACATCTCCAGCCTTCATTCAGCGTTTTTACATCACAGTTCCAACCCGTGAGCCGCACTCTGGATACCAAATGTCTGCTATTACACCAAAGGTTGCTTTGTTATGAAATATGCATGCCCTGGACCGCAGTCCCATTAGTCTCTGAGCATGAGTCATCAATCATCCAGGAGCACAGAGTGGGGGAGGGGAATGCAAATGATGCCCCTGATTCGCTGAAGCCAAAAGTATCAAGCTCATCTTCACATGAAGACAAAGTTCGGGTGGTTTCTGGTTTCAGAGCCGGACTTTCTGCTGACACACCGGCAGCTTTAGGGGTGGGATCGGGCCTGAGTCTGGGTCAGAACTGTGGGAATAACCAGGATGGTGAGAGAGGGCTCTCGTTTATCTTCTAGTTTTGAATTATTTCACATTTATTTGACTTTAAATGTTTATGTGTCGTCTTATTTTTTTCTTTTCTCTCTTGTTTGATTCTGTTTCACTCAGTTATTGTTGTTCTTGATCCTTATTTGTATTTTCATCCCATTTAATTCTCTTCATCGGTCATATTTCATTCTACTCAAATAAAACCAGATCTTGGACCGTAAAGGTTTCTGACCCAGTTTCCCCGCAATCACAAATAACTGCTGACGTCTAATGAGCAGATAACACTGTTAGTGATTAATCGCAGCTATAAATAAGGACGAGCGACTCGACAGCTGTACGACCTCCATAAATCTGCTTCATCCTCTTGTTTCCAGTCTTGATATAAATCATATTTAGCACCTCGAACTACTTCCTGTTCATCTTTAAAAACAGATCATGGTTTGATCTGATTCCTGCTCCACATTTCTCACATCATTTTTTAATCATTCAGCTAAAATCAGGAAAAAACACAGTTAGCTACATCTCTGACGTAGTTCCAAGTTACGACCCCGATGATGGTGCTCATGGGAAATGGAGTCTTTATCACACTGCTGATTCTGGCCACAGGTGTCACTGTAATCAACACCAAACAGATAGTCCTCACAGAGCCTTTAAATATGAACACCAGTTTCCAGACTTAGGTTTCTGCTTACCGTGGATCTTACACACACACACACACACACACGTGTGGCCTCACACACACTGTTTTCGGAGCAGATGTTGTTTAAATTTGTGTTGTTGAAAAGGTGAGTCAACAACCTCCACTGCTCCTGCAGCAGCAAACTCCCCTTTACCTTCACACCATCTTTCAAGAGTGTGTCTGCATGTGTGTGTGGAGAAAATGGGATACAGAGTGTTTCTTTATGCTGCTGTTGGGGCTTGTGTGTATGTGTGTGTGTGTGTGTGTGTGCAGCCCCCTTCTTCATCCTCCTTTGGTGTGACAGTCCCAGCAGCTGTTGAACTGCAGGCCAGTTTACTTAACAAGCTGTTTATTCAGATACCTGCTCCTGTACTCCTGGGAGCAGCTGGAACGTGCCCTGAGCATCGCCTGGCAGGTTGGAAAGGCTCGCTGAGGCGGGTTGTTGGATGCTGCACCTTGCAGCGGGGGGTTCACCAGCCTGGAGGACCTTTCCTACCCTGTGAGATTGTGTTGCCCTTTTCATTTTGAATTCGAAGCCTGGATGGAGGGAAGTGTGCACCAGTTGGCTAATGTTAGCAGAGCTTTGGTTCTTGCTGCAGGTTAGTTAGCTTATTGTGGCTAATGTTAGCAGAGCCGGTGTTCTTGCTGCAGGTTAGTTAGCTTATTGTGGCTAATGTTAGCAGAGCTTTGGTTCTTGTAGGTGGTTAGTTAGCTAATTGTGGCTAATGTTAGCAAAGCTTTGGTTCTTGCTGCAGGTTGGTTAGCTTATTGTGGCTAATGTTAGCAGAGCTTTGGTTCTTGCTGCAGCTTAGTTATCTTATTATGGCTAATGTTAGCAAAGCTTTGGTTCTTGCTGCAGGTTAGTTAGCTTATTGTGGCTAATGTTAGCAGAGCTTTGGTTCTTGCTGCAGCTTAGTTATCTTATTATGGCTAATGTTAGCAAAGCTTTGGTTCTTGCTGCAGGATGGTTAGCTTATTGTGGCTAATGTTAGCAGAGCCGGTGTTCTTGCTGCAGGTAGGTTAGCTTATTATGGCTAATGTTAGCAGAGTGTTGGTTCTTGCTGCAGGATGGTTAGCTTATTGTGGCTAATGTTAGCAAAGCTTTGGTTCTTGCTGCAGGATGGTTAGCTTATTGTGGCTAATGTTAGCAGAGCTTTGGTTCTTGCTGCAGCTTAGTTAGCTTATTGTGGCTAATGTTAGCAGAGCCTTGGTTATGCTGCAGGTTAGTTTTTCATGCTTTTTTTGTTAATGTTTTGATTTTCTAGATCAAAATTGTCCAAACACACATTCCGGGGTTCTGATCCTAGAAACCCACAAAGTCTAGAGCTTAATCTAATAATCCAGTTTTGTGTGAAGCTGCAACATGAATTTAATTTCAGAGATTAAAGTGTGGATTTTAATGAGACTCTACTTTAAAATCATACAGTATTTGCAGTTTTAAGCCACATCAGAAGCCTGGTGGCTCTGTGTAAGAATGAGACTGAGGATTATGTTTTGGAAACTTTGGATTTTTTCTTTACTTTATAAACAGAATGAAATAAAAATTTATTCCCTTTAGAAAAAAAAACTCAACTGTTTTAATATTTTATGGGATTAAAACTGTTGAATATTTTTTTTTCCTCTATCATCAACTTCAGGGGCTCCAAAAAGTAGATACAGTCCTTTTTTTTCCCCAAAGCAGTGAATTCAAACGGCCACTTTTGAAGCAATAAATCTCTTATTATGGTCGTTAACCTTTGACTGCGAACCCTCTGGAGATTCTCTGAAATAACTGAGCGTTTTTCCTCCTCCCTAAAGAAAACATCAGCTCGTTTAGTGGAGAAAACATTGATGACATCTCGATCATTTATCCACATCATTCTCAGCTAATGGTCTTCGTTTGCTCTGTTTCCGACAAGTAATGGATGAGATCAATGAAATCCATAAAAAAAGATCCATCAACTCCACTTCTCAGGGCTCATTTGTGTCCTTCAAAATGTCGTTCTCTCTCTCTCGTCACTTTGGACTGACTTCCAGCATTTTTTCATGATCAAATCAAACTATTTACGTATAAATTCAAAAGTTATTATTCACCTTTTATCAATCCAAGTGTCATTCGGGCCACAAAGTTTTTTTTTAATTGTTAGTTTGGCTTTAAAGGAATCAAGATCGTGCCTGGAAAGCTCATCTTTTCTTCTTTCAGGAACAGTCTGATTTTTTTTTTTCGCTTGCTCAGATGGTTGAAGAGTTACGGTAACGAAAGCAGCTTGCAGTGCCGTAATACTTCCCTGGATATCGCCGCAAAACATGACATTTCTCGCTGGTCAAGAGGGTCGAGGAGTTACGGTAATTTAAAGAGCGCTTGTGAACAAATCACAAAGTTTCAGACGAGTTTTTGTCGGTGAAACATTAGTAATAAATATTTGCTTCAGCCAAACTCAGCTTTTGGTTCAAAGACCAAACAGCGAAATGTTTTTTTCAGCGGCAGGTCTTTGAAGAAAACAGAGCAGGAGTAAAGACGCATGTTGTTGGATGCACTCCTCAGAAGCTGTTTTGTGTTTTTTGTTCTGCTGAACCTTTCAAAAGCACTGTGCAGGACTTTTTATGTATTCACTTTTTTATTTTTTCCAGGTGTTTACCGTTTCCATTTCAGCCGCTTTATCCTTTCAAGTCCACGGGGTGACTTTGAAACGAAGGCGGCCTTCAGATGTGAAATGTTTCTTCTCTGTGTACGGTTGGAAAAAAATATATAAATGATTCGGACAAAAGAATCCTCACAGAAAGAAGCGAGGGCACAAAAACGGATGGTTTGTCCAGTGTGAGGAACGTTTGCAGCTGCACCGCCCGTCCGCTGTGACTTAACGAATCTAATAACTGTATGTTTACAGTCAACAGGAAACAGCCTGCTCCAGGTGATGACTTATTGTAGGCCTTACAGCTGCTGTGAAACCATAAAATTCCTGTCATGCTCAGTCACTATGATCCAGCGCATATTTATTAGGCAATTTCACATGACAGCGATATTCATTGGTGAGCAGGAACGTGAATCACAGCCCATGAATGGCTTCTATAGCTCTCTGCTTCAGCCTGATGGCGTCTGTATCCATGCAGATACTGCGGATGGAGATGGTTAACAGTTCGATCACGTGGAAAGATCTTGATTCAGCTTCTGAAGGGAACGGTGGAGCGGCTCCTTGGCGTTGTGCAGATAAAAACACGATGTGGGAACTTTAAAGCAAGGTGTGCGTTAGTCTTTGTAATTTGTTCTTTAAAGGAGATCATGTTCTTTTACAGACCTCTGCACACCGAGTTGAGTTTTTTTTTCCCTCCTTTCCTTCGTGCTCATGCGCCTGCCTCTCGGTTTGTACCTGTGTGTGGCGTTTCTTGTCACTTAGCGAATGACTAAGCACATCTAATCAGGGGAGCAGCCGCCTGCAGAAATCTGAGGAGAGCTCATCACAACAGAGCAGGTAGAGAGCAGCAGGCTAATCAAATCAAAGTGATGGTGGGAGGCTAATTGAGGGAGTTTAAATTGGAAATTTTGAGATGACAGGATGATCGCTCTTATCACACTCACGCTGTTTTTCCTCTGCTCTTGCTCCAAATTGGCATCGTGTTCCTGAAAATGAAGACACATCTTTGGCAGCGGGTCGTTTTTGGTCTAACGTGTTTTTACAGAGAGCAGGCCTCAAACTCGTCTTATTAAGGTGTGAATGTCGGAACGATACAGAAGTATTAACAGCAAGAGCTCCCCTTCCATATGACGAAGGTCACGCTCTCCAGGATCTTGATATCAGCTGAGGCTTTGCCACTCAGGTCCCGCTTTCCAGCTCACCAGAGAACAAACACAGGACTCGATTTAACCGTTTGATGTCTGAATATGCATCACATACTGCAGATGAGACTGTGTGACAAACACTGAGGAGGGCTTGCTCTCAAACTTGTGTTTCAGTTACTCTCCAGCTGTATTTCAAGTCTAACGTTCATAAAACACAATGCTATGAGGGGCCGTTAGGGACATTATTCAGAAACAGCCTCTGACACATAAAACTCAAATCATTCACATACACAGCTCAGGTTACACTGGTTTTTAATTGAATGTCACTAGTGTGTGTGAGAGAGATTTTCACCTGTGTATGTAAATAATTTGAGTTTCATATATGTTGGTAAAAGGTTCCTAACGGCCCCTCATACAATTCTACCTGTTTTACAACGATGTCCCACAAATCATATTAATCGTGTGCCAAACTCTTTAAACAGGAAAATAATGAGACGGGACGTCCTCTTACTTTACTTTAGTCTATCTTTGTTTGAAAATTTTTTAGTTACTCTCCAGCTGTATTTCAAGTTTGACTGTTCATGGAAACATTCTATGAGGGGCCGTCAGGGACATTACATAGTCTGTATAATTAATGGACGTAGTCTCCGCGACGTCACCCATCTGTTCCTGAAACGGACTTTTGAAGCCAAACGGTCGGCGCGGCCATATTGGAAATGAGGCGTGCTGTGGGTCTCCACAGTAACAACCATAGGACGCTCCACAGTCACGTGATCTGAGCTGTGCCTCTGATTGGACGAACTGGCGAGCTTGATATTGTGGACACTGCCGAATTAGAAAAAAATTCACCCCCCCTACAGTGCGTGCTGTTAGTGAAATTAGCGATTCAGACGGGAGACATTCTTTGTTCCAGGCTGTAAATAAGCTTATTTTGGCCGTGAAAACGGCTTTTTTTAGCTTGGTGTGTTTGTGACTTCCGGTACTTCCGGAGCCTCAAGCGGACACTCGAGGAACAGCAGACTTTAGCACTTCAGCATTGCCTCATATTTTCAGACCGGAGGTTGCCGCTTGGGACATTATTAAGAAATGACCTTTCACATTCAAATTTACATCTGAAATCATTCACAAATTTGAGCTGCAGCTCAAATTTCACTATTTTATTAATTGAAATTTTGCTACAGCTGTATGTCCCACTAATGATATATAGATATACTGTTTACCAAACTCTTCAGAATACAACAAATCACAAAACAAACAAATTTGTTAGCTGTATTACTGCTGTAAACAGGTTCCTAGTTAAACTACTTAAGGATGAAAATCCTAGCTAAGCATGATGCTAACAGAATATAATGGGAAATCCCACAGAAAAACATGAAAGCTAGCAAAGTTAGCGTTTTGCTATTTCATCTTAAAGGAAGTACAAAATGTGGTAATACAAGTAAAACATCTGAAAGAACTTATGATGACGTAAAAACCTCCAAAATTCACAAAACAATATGAGGAGCTCAGAAGAACAAAGAGTTAGCCACCGGAGTTCAAGTGAGGCTAGCACATATTAGCACGGTGGCTTTAGCTCATCACAGACTTGAGTTCAACATCCTGGAACGGAGGCTGCTGGGTGGCTTTTGATTCATTATTTACATCCAGATACTTTTGTCTGAATTCATTTTTCAATTCACTCAAAAAGGCATTTTAAAAAACATCCACGACAAAATCAAAAATGAAATAAAGTAGAATAATTGAATGTATATAAATCTGTAAGTTAATTGATAAATCAATCTGGGAATCAACAGATTTATGACAGAAACTAGTTTGACCACGTGTGTGATTTTTGACATGTTTCAGTAACATAAGTTGTTGTTTTTTCACTGTTTGTTATTTTTCTGCTCCTTTGCTCTGACCGGTCTTTGTGTGTGATATGTGACTTCACGGAGGGTAAAACCAGAGATTTGCTCAGTTTATGTTCGTCTTTAGTTGTTTGACTCCCAGCTGCTTTGATGCACTGTCGTATTTCTGACCCGTGTTTACAGCAGACCTCAGCGCTGGCAGCAGTCGTTCCCTGGGTGGGAGTAACTCCTGGGCCTGCGGGCAATTAAGACATCCTGAGACCCAGCTGAGTTCCTGTATCAGCCAACTCTAATCCAGACTAATCCTCCTCAGAGTACAGCTGCACTCATTCACGCTGGTCTATCTGATTTATGAATGAGTTACTGAGACGACTGACAGATTCTGTGGCACCTTCTCAGAGAAGCTCGTCTTTGGGGGAGTCGCTGATGCTGTTTTGTATTCTGGTGATGAATGAGATTGATTACAGGATGAGTCACAATCTGAAGTTTTCTTTGCTTTTCCTGAGCGATCAAACCGAGTGTGTCCCTCTCTCTGACTGTGTGTCAAAGCACAAACCTGAAACTTTCCAAGCAGATGCACTTGAATGACTCTTCGTTCCTGTAATCCCGCTCTCTTGTTGACGCTGACGGCGCAGCGCCGGGTGGTTTTGCGGGTCTATAGAGGTATCAGTGTATTTGTCATGCTCTGGTTGTCAGACGGCCGGCGTCAGAGGAGTCCTCGTGGCCTGGCTTCTCTTTACGTTCACATGAACGGGGGAAAAACTGACAGATACGGCAACCGACGTGGAGATGCAGCAATCCAGGATGTACGACGTGAACTCTGTATATCCACGGTTTTCATGATCCCTGAAGAGTTTGGGTGTGACAGCGCTGATGGATGCTGCAGCAGAATTACTCCGGACTCCCAGCAGATTAGCATTTTGCTGGAACTGCTGTGTTTTTGCTGCTGTCAGTGAATTCACAGGGAGTGAAGCGAAGGTTAAAGGAAGCGGAGATGAGCGTGCACGGAGCCCCGACCATCTGCAAGAATGACGAAGCAGCGATGCATCTTTGAACCAGAATTTTTTTTTCCAATCGGTTCGTTCTGAACAGAAACAGTATTTTAACATTTTCAGTTTTTGGTTAAACACCAAAATTAACGTTCCCGAACCGGTTAATATGGTTCCATGTCAGCCATAGAATTTGATAGATAGAATCTGTGATCAATACCCATCCCTGGGCTACGCATAGCATTTTTGGGCTTGCCATCTTTTTACAACATTGCTTTAACGTTGTCGATTCAGCACAGCCACGACAAAGTTCATCTTAATAGTAAATTGGTTTTACACATTAAAAGATTATCGGTCAGTAATATTTACCTCTACTGATGCTTGAGTTGAGTGGGAGACGGATATTTCTTGACTGCTTGCATGCCAGGGCACGAGGGGTATATGGGCATGACAGGAAGTATATGCATTTTGGCTACGTGACCAACGTGTCAAGAACAAAAAATGGTTCTGCTCCGGAACATTAAAAATTCAAAAGTTTCCTGTTTTCGTTTTCGTTCCATGAACCGGTTCAAGGCCCTGGTCTGCACAGAGCAGATCAACTGGGACAGGAAGTCTGACACTAAACATTAAAACAGGCAGGTGACCTTCAAAATAAAATACACCTGCTTGTTTTTCATTTGACAACAAACCAACAGCATGAGTGAAGCCAGGCCAGGAATCAACAGGTCTGAGGTTTTTAGAGACCCATGATGACATCATGAGTCAGTGCAGTCACATGACTCCAGCTGTCTTGTGGTATGGCCAGTGTAAGACGCTAAAAATGACTGATTCAGATGGCAGCTGTTGTTTAGGGGTGATGGTGGGACCAGTTAGGAACCAGAACCTTGGAAGGAACTCATTCAGCTGCTTGTTTGAGGTCGTCTGTCAGTCTGAACCCAAAGCTTGTAACCAAAGGGGAGGGTTGGAACGTAGATCGACTGGTAGATTAAAAACTCTGCCCTCGAACTCAGCTGGACTTCATGGGTCTAAATCTGTCCGATCCAAAGGCTGACCCCTAATTCACACATACAGCGTGAGCGCCGCGGTCCATCAGCGCCGCGCACTGCGCCGTATTTCGCTGCCATTCAAGTCAATCAGTGCATTAACACAGCCCGCGCTGCGGTCCGTCTCTGCAGTGGCGTATCCAGGACATTTGTACCAGGGTGGCCAGGATGGGACACAAAGTTAGTCTGGGGTGGCCATGGTATCACAGAATTATACTCTCTCTCTCTCTCTCTCTCTCTCTCTCTCTCTCTCACATACACACACACACACACACACACACACATATATATATATGTATATAAAACTGACCCTAGATCCGTCAGTTAGCTATCACCATTGATTGACAGCGTTTCTCTTGTTTCTTGTGTTGACGAACTTGGCCAACTACCTATCAGATCTGGGGTGGCAACAGGGGTGGCCAATGAGATTTCAGCCCAGGCCACTCCCTAAATTCGCCACTGCGTCTCTGACACGTGCTACCAACGGCTGCGAGTGTATTCTTGCCGGAGTACGCTGCAGAGACGCGTCCATCTCCACAGAGCAGATCGTACAAAACAGGAAAACAGACACGAAAAACAATCAGAGTTTCCGGTCTTTTCAAAATAAAGCACCATGTTCAGCCTGTCGATCGTAAGCGGGTCAGACCCAGAGGAAATCTGACGCCATGGACGAGGAAAAGTTTATCTTGGAGGCGATTCCTGCGGGAACATGTGGTTCTCCTGTGATCTCGCTGCTACAGAGTACGCTGAGCTGCGCTCTGATCCAGAGTGAATTGGCTCGCGCTGACAGACCGCGGAGCTCACTCAGTATGTGTGGATCAGAGGTAACGTGGACGCCTCTGTCCTGTTTGATCATGGGTGTCTTTGTCCGCCGTGTTAGAGATCGCCATGATGCAGATAGTGACTCACACAGATAATGAGCCGAGCTTCCTCCCTTCATCAACCAGCACTTTGTTAGCGTTGTGTTTGGGTTCCGTGGCTCAGTAATTCTTTGTTGTTCTCACAGTCGTCCTGTCCTGAGTGCAAATCGTTGAATCCTTTATTAATCTCACAGATATTCATGTCATCAGAGGGATTAACATTTTGTTTTGTTAGGGAAACAATGTCGCCAGCGCTCTTTTTTTGTTGTTGTTGTTGTTGTTGCTCATCCTCCTCTCGCTTGTCACATTTTGGCAGAAATTACAAAGGAGCGAACATCAAAGGATTAGAGCGACACAAAGAGCATTTGAACTTTGAGCATCCACACACACACACACACACTCACACGCGTGCGCGTTCTCCCTATGTTCTGACACCATAATGAAAAGAGAAAGCAGATGTTGAGAGTTGTACAAAGTAGAAGTGAATATATTTAGAAAGGCGTCGTGTTTGTTCGGAAGGTCGAGCTCGGCGGTGAATAAATACACCTGCAGTGATTGTTGTGCTAATGTTCTGCTGAGCAGCTTCAGGCCGTATAAAGTGACACCTGTTTTGTTCATTGGAAGCAGCCGATCATGCAGACAGCAGTGAAATAATGCCACCACAGAGCAGCACATTCAGAGCAGAGCAGAGGGCCTTTATCCACCTCTGGATGAATGCACATCAATAAATGATCGCTAACAGTGATAACGTCCAAACACCTCTTTCAACATGATTTTTTCTTCTTTTTTTTTTTTGACACTTTTTCTGCAGACCTGCTTCAGCTTTTTGAATTTAAAGTTTATATTTTGACTGAAGTTGGAAGTTAAAGTTTTGGAAACCAGAAACAAGTGTTTTTGTTTTAAGTTACAGGTCTGCAATTAACCTTAAACTGTCTGAAAGCCGATTAAATCCTCGTATTTTGAAGGAAGGAGCGTGTGTTTGTGGGGCTGAGTATGTGGGTGGTATCCATCAAAAATGTGCAAAATTTTCCCTGCCAGTGGCAAACAGCTTATCTGTTCTGACTGACTGGTTTTCTGGTGTTGTTTTTGTTTATTTTACTGTCAGGAGCCTGTTTATAGCCTGATAGGATAGAATAGAATAGAATAGAATAGAATAGAATAGAATAAACATACTTTATTGATCCCTGAAAAGAAATTCAGTCACAGCAGCAAAACAAAAAAGTTTAATGTGCAAAAATTCCAAGAATATTTAAATAATATAATATTATAAATGTCAACTATAAAAAAAAAATGTCCATCAGAGACGACAGCTTGGCCATGATTCTCGTGTCCAGGTCCAGAGGGTAACCAGGGTCCAGGACTGATCTGACCTTTCTCTCTTCCGTATCCTGTCAGCTCACAGCAGGTGAAATCCTTCCATGTGGTGTTTGTGTCCATTGTTAGCTCCGTTAGCCAGGTCTCTGTGAATAGCATGATGCTACTCTGCCCTCTGGTGTTCCCTCTGGTGCTGTGTTAGCACAGCTAGCTCGTCCATCTTACTAGAGATAGATTTAACATCCCGACAACGATGAATAGAACAACAGGTCGATGGGGTCCCTCCTTAATTCGCACTGCACTGATTTTGCCCTATTTGAATTTTAGTTGTGGCTTCATAATTTAGATGGAATATTGTTGAGGAACTTGATGGCAGAAGCTCTGCGGCCCAACAAACTTGAAGCATTTCTTCACACTTCCTGAGGTTTCTTCCTTCCTGTTTATATTCCTGTTGTGTTGAACGTCGCTTTGGACCAAAGCGTCTGCTAAATGAAACTGTGGAGCTGTAATTTTACTCTAACAAACAGAAAGTTCAGCTGAAATATAACTTTACGACGGTTTGCTTTGTTCTGGGCCTTTTGTTATGGAGCCACCTCAGAGTCCCCCAATCGGGGGACCTCAGAGTTTAAAGGGTTAAACAAAGCAGTGCTCGATGTCAGCATATTGAATCCTGATAAAATCCTCTGTGTTGGTACAAACTGGTTGAAGCCTTTTGATTGGTTATTGGTCTCTTTTTATAGAGTGACTTCAGGACAAAGGCAGGTTAGCAGACTGAATGCTACATGTAGCATGCAGCTAACGCAGTCGGGCTCCGGTCCAGAGTCGGGTGAAGTGGACGAGCGATAATGAAGCTTGACTCAGATGTCAGAGGAAGCTGAACTGAGGTAGCAGAGGTTGCAGTGCCAAGCAGCAGGTTATGACTAATGAATGTGAACTTTTGTCAGGCACGCTTCCCATGTAGCCCTGGGTCCATTAGAGAGGACACACACTCACACACACACACACACACACACATATGAGAGGAGAAGACAAGCCACACTTAACTGATGGATGATGCGGCGGTAGGGCCACACATCGTTTTCCCATTAGCGTCTCCTCTCATTCTGTTCCGTCTCTTATTCCAGCCGCTCCGATCAATCTTCAGCTGCACGCCTCCCTGCTCCTCTTCCTCGCTCTCCCTCTGACGCTCTACCCATTTTTATTTCTACTCAAAACAGTTTTTTTTCATCCTCTCCATCCAGTGTGTGAAGAATAAGAATATCAAAACGAGATCGGTGAAGAAAGTCTGACGTGTTTTTACTCTGACACGGGTTTCTTTGCCGTCTCCAGGCTGCATCAAACTTTGATGCTTCTTCTGGTTATTTTTAGTAATTTGATGTTTTGTGTGTCAGTTCGTTCCGGCTTCGTCGTTTAGAGGATACAAAAGTTCAAGCAAAACATTTTTTTTCACAGCTCTGACCGTTTTCAAACTGATAAATATTTTCTAACTTATCCAGATTTCTTTTAGAGGACAGCTCATTGTTTTTTTTAAATTTCTTGATTCTCTCTCTCCTCTCTGTTTGTTCTCACCGGTTCTCGTTGTGCAGTTTTCGATGCTGGCTCAGAATAAAGCTTCAGAAAAGTCAGAAGTAGGACAGTTTGTGTCTCGGCTCCTCCGGGAACAGAGGCAGAAAACTCAGCAGCACAGTGCATGCAGAGTTATTGGGGTTAAAACCAACTCCTCATCTGAAGTTAAACTGGTCAGAAAAGAAGAACAACATACGGCTCCCATGGGTGCTGGGACAGTTTGTGAATGAGTCACAGCCCGGCTGGCTCAGAGTTTATGAATGGAAGGTTTGAGGGCACCGATCTGTGAATGAACTCCTCTTATTTAAGGTTCTTGATGCTCAACGTGATGCAAAGCAGAACTGTTGAATCTCAGCCTTTTTCGTGGAGTTTCTCGTGTCTTGACGGCAGACCAGGTGAGGCCCTGAATCAAACAGGCTAAACTTACTGAACTACTGAACTGTTCTGTTCAAACTACGTCACTCAAACAGAGTAAAACACACGAGGAGTCCAATCATCAGAAGAGACCGTTCAGCTGAATCTGAGATACTTTATTCAAAGCAAACGTATCTGAACAAAGTAAATGAGTTGAGAGCTTCTGCAGATTCACTCCAAGCAACTGAAAACATGACCAACAGGGAGCATCTTTATAACCCAGAGGACGGTTACTTTCTCCTCGATCCTGTCTCCGGATTGGTCGTCTCTGTCGAAAGACAAGTCTCCTTTAGGTTAGCTCCCTATAAGGAGGGAAGATCCTTCCTTCCTAAAAGTAGAGACGGATTGCTGTGGTCAGACTGAAGAATCTGCTGTGAATCAAACTGAGCATCATTCAAAGGTGTCATCAGGAGTTTGCTGATATACTTTGGTTTTGAACCTGGTTGCAACAGTTTTTCTTCCATTGACTTTGTTGCCATGTTGGTTAATGCATCTTTGTGTTATAAGGTATTGCTCCTTCAGAGTCCAGCTGGTCGAGTTACCAAGAGCCTCAGCATCAAGGCCTGGCCAGCCTCAACGGCGTCTCACTAGGGCAAAGATCAGCAGATTTATGGCTTTGTTTTTCACTCTGGGAGACACCTGCAGTCTATAACGGGCATGTCGCACCTTTGAGAACTCAGCAAGCTTCACTCGTCCTTTACTGTGAAAAAAATCTTCTACAGAACATCTTAAAATAACAAGAAGGAGTGGTGTGAGTGATAACGTCCTCGAAGCAGAGTCGAAGCAGGGAAACCTTCAGGAGAGAGACGTGAGAAAAAGACGTGTTTCCAACAGCCGCGCTCTGGATCCAGATGTTTCTGTTTATACTGGATTTCAAACACGTGTTGGGATGAACCGGCACTCTGAAAGCTGAACTCCCCAGATTTTATACCATCGATCTCATCTGGTTTCAAATCTGCAGCCAATCAGCTACTGAAAAAAATGATACTTTGCACTAACCTAAAACAAATTCACTAATTTGTTACACTTTATTTTTATATGTCCGATTTGGTTGAACTCTAAAATTTGATCCAATACCAGTCAAGATAATCTTCTTATCAAAGTCAAAAATTTACATTCACACAAAATAAGTAAATAATTCATTATGAAGTCCACACGTTGCTCTCATTTGTTTCAACTTAATTTTTCATTTTGAACAAACCAAACATTTATAACTCCATCTCAGTTAAACTTTTACTTCAGAGAAAACTGATAAAATTAATTTTGTTACAAGCGATATTTTTAGGTTTTCTCCAGTCAGTTTGTGTAATCAGTACAAAGCTCTACTTCCTGAGTCAATGTATAGTAGTTCTTTTCCTCACAAACTCTAAAGCTGTATAGAGTGCTTTTCCACATGATGCACAATGTACTCTGTTGGCTCTTTTATCAACTGCACACCCGTCTTACTCATGGTTACTATAAATATATAATAAAATAATTAATATTCTTACCCAGTGTTATTTATAAGTGAGCCGGTCAGTGGCTCACAAACAATTGTTTGACAAATTATTTGTAAAACAAATTAATTTGTAACATAAAATATAATATGAATTGACTTCGCTGAAATGCATTATGGGAATTACTTGGATTGGCTAAACCAGGGTCACATGACATGGAAACCTCTGGTCTGAAGTGAAAATGCTATTTCAGTAAAATGATTATTTTAATTTAATCCAAGATGTTTGTTTTTTTTGCTTTCAGGTAAACTGAACCAAACAGGTTTAAAACCTGTGAAACTTGATGTGCAAATCACCGTGCGCCGGCTCCACGCTGGGTTTTAAAGGGTTAATGAATGTAACGTATTTTCTTCACGTGGTCGGTTCAGGTTCATGCGGTCAGTTTGGTCCTCTTTATGAATCCTCAGCTGATATGAGCTCATCTTGGACTCTAATTCTCTACATTCGAACACGGAGATCTTCAGATTCCAGTCAGACTCCAGGTTTGGTGACTCATCCAGCTTCCAGCTCTTAGCCTTCGTTTCCCCCCAACTTCCTGTTTTTTGTGCTAATGTGCAGCAGTGCAGGTAAAGCATCTCTAACCACTGCACTGTCTCTCCTTCACAAACACACACACACACACACACACACACACAGACTCCCAGTCCTCCAGCTGACAGAAGGTTAGAACACATTTTTATCGCTCTCACTTTTGCCATTTTACCCGAGTTGTGATGCTGACCTTCTCACAGGAGCCTTGTTTTGGTGAGAGCGTGTGCTGAACCTGCAGACTAATGATTGACTCAGAGGGACGGCAGCTTTCATAGGCCAGCGTTTCAAAGAGCGGCACGCACACGAGACAGATTACAGAGACGAAAACCGTTAAATTAAAAGGAATCTTTTCACCGTCTTCCTCTTCCAGTCGGCACCCAGCGACGCTCACATGAGGAAACACATTAGCATCTCATTCATCCTCTGTGTCTGTGACATTTTATTAGACGTCTGCTGGCTCCACATGCATGATTATCTCAACAACCCATTTGTAATAACAATGTTCCAATCAGGGCGGTCACATGTGGCTGCGTGCGTCCACATTTAAGTGTAATTCTATTATTCTGTCAGCGCGCTGATGTGACGGCGGGGGAAATGGATTCTTTCAGGACAGGGAAGCTTCCAGATGAAAATAATTTGGGCCTCACTCGTGCAGAGATCTAAACAAAAGTCTGGCTGACGGTTGAGGCTCCGTTCTGTCAGATTTCTGATTCCTGTTCTGCGCAAGACTTGAGTCTCTTCCAGCTGCTGAGTGATGGAAATCAGGAAGTTTAAAATCAAGACGACATCCAATAAGGAGACTTCCCTAAAACCTTCAAACATGAGATGGAGATCTTACACTTAAACATGGATATGTTCTATGCATATATTCTAGAATTCTAGAAGCCTAGCAGCAGTACCTGTGGATCCCCATCAAAACCAGAGGCTCAAGAAAACTATTAAAAAAACTTCATTTTTAAGACGAGATAACAGACGCATGAACAGTTGAATTTAAAAAAATATACATATTATTTGAATATTGGAAAATCATGACTCTCCCTAATCCACAGTTCTCCATGTCAGCAGCAGTTAGCAGTGCGGCTTCAGTTCCATCAAATCAAAGAGACGACATGGGACATACCACTGCTGGATCAGCGTGCAGCGGTCCATTTGAGGTTTTTGTTGCCATCAGCGTCGTTGTTGCCTTGACTCACAAGTTTAACTCTGTCACAAACCTTTGCTAACCAGGACAGTAACAACATCCAAGAATTTGATGGAGTCGGAGTAGACGTAAAGACGGCAAAGTAAAGATTAATTTACATTCTTTTTTCTTCGTGTGTTTACAGACAAGAATTTCAACCTGCGGTGGGAGATGGGACCAGGAGGTTGTGCCAAACAAAAGAAATAAATAGAACAAAACGAGGCCCTACTCTTTCTCTACCTCCCAAAGAAAACAAACAAAAGAGCGTAACTAACTAGTCCACCAGTTAGTTACCAACCACCAACCAATGAACCTAGTGTTTTTAGACAAAAAAAGAAAACTACGTGTGTGGAAGAAAATGTACAGGGTACCTCAAACTCCCACCACAAACCTAAAACACAGTCTTCTTTAACAAAGAGATGTGAGCGTCCCAGGCTGGCCCTTCTTATTAGCTGATCTGCCTCCTGAGTGGACAGCCAATGGGAGAAGAACCAATGAGCCGCCTGACCATGTCTCAAATGGCACTGCCCTGCCTGGCATGTAACAAACTCGTTCCACTCAAATGACTGTCAAATTGATTTTCCCCATTGAAATGAATGTAATGCCATTAATCTTAATCCAGACCCCCCAAGAAAACACTGAATTTTTAATAAGAAAAAAGTACTTCAGAATAACAAACATCGTATAAAAACACGATAAAATAGAATGAACAGTAACAAACAGGTTTTATTAACTATAAACAAGCAGTTAGCTTGGAGGTGAAAGGCTGAACTGAATCTTATTGGCTGATTTTTGCCCTTTTTGTCACACTTCCCTCCATCTGTCCAATCAGCTCTGTTTCATCCTCTCTTTTCAATCAATCAATCTTTATTTATATAGCGCCAATTCATAACAAACGTTATCTCAAGACGCTTTCCGAGCGTTAACAGGTCTAGACCTGTAAATGGTAATAAAATTTTATTAACAGAAACCAACATCAAGACAAGATAAGAAGTCTGATCTCATCTTAACCCACCATGAGTACAGAGCTTTGCAATATTTAGCAAGTTACAATGGAGAGGAAAAACTTCCCTTTAACAGGCAGAAACCTCAGACAGAACCAGACTCATGTTAGACAGACATCTGAGAGAGAGAGACTGTGATGGGATTAGAGAGAGAGAGAGAAGGGGGGAGGGGTAGAGAGACAAAGACACAGGGAGACATAAACACAGAGTCCATATTTCTGTGTTGTATTGATGATCACGGAGAAACTGTAACTGTAAGAAGCCGTAGCAGCTGGAGTCTGTCAGGTCCATGGCAGCAGGCCGTCCACAGCAACAATCCAAAGAACCTAACAGACAAACTCAGAGACTCCCAGAGAGATCCATGGTTAATAACTTTAATGGGACATTAAGATCAGAAGTTAGACTGACAGATAGAGAACACTTCAAAAAGGAATCAGGCACGTGTCAATAAAAAGAACCGTCACACGCCCAGTGCAACTTTTTCTGGGTGTTTCTTTCACCGCTGGGACTCTTGTAAGATGAGGTACCACTGCATGTTAAAACCCCAGTTCTGAATCTTTTGATGATATAACAGACTGTAGATGATCAAATCCATCAATTCTCTGACATTGTACGCTGAGAAACATTGTTCTGAAACTGTCGGACTATTTGCTCACGCAGTTGTTCACTAAGTGGTGAACCTCGCCCCATCCAAAGCAACTTATGGCTCCTTTTGTTCACATGCTGTCTAAAAGAGAAGCTGCAATTTGAGCGCTTTGTCAAACAAAACTGATTTTAAATCGAGCACACACCGCGGGGAAAACGAGGTGTGTCTCTGGACAACCCTCTGACTTGACTGAGAGGGAACATTTGAGCCTGGAGGTGAGAATAAGAGCCCCTAAAGTCCTGCGTACACACTCTAAAGACTCTGAATGAGAGCACATCAAACATGAAGGCCTCGCTGCTGAGGAAGCTGCACTCTTTGAAATGAAACCATTTGCTTGTCTCTGTCACTTAAATTGGATTTGCTGCGCCTCAATGGCAGCCCAGTTAATTGTCCCCGCCCTGGTGCTGCGTTCTGTCCGCGGACATGTTGATGCACCATCAACAATTTGGCAGAGGAATTATTAGCAGTCATGCCAACAGAGCACTCCTCTCCTCTCCTCCTCTTTTATCTCTTCCTGTCAGCGGCCCAGTATCTCTCCAAGCCGCCACACATCGGCTTCCTGCTCCTCTCTGCATCGTGACCACCGAAGTGAGTCAGCAGAACGCAGAAACAGAGGGGGAATACGTTTTCTAAGGATGTCCTCACCGTGACTTTGCAGCTGTGGAGACATACGCTTCTTCAGAACGAGGAGGGAGAGGAAAGAGTCAGAGAAATACGTTCGGTGGGAAGTCTCGGCTGTCTTTGGGGAAATTACCGACCGATATGAAAACAATCTGGCACAAGCAGAGGGTCGGTAATGGCCTGCAGTGAGCTGAGTTCAGGAAAAGTTAGAATGGTGAGGAAAGTTTACAGAAACACGCAGCCAAGAGAGGAAGGATGGAGAGGGATGAGCAGCAGAGAAGGAAATACAGAAAGGAAAAGAGATGGATGGAGAAGAGTGAGACAAGCAGAGAGGAGAGGAAAGAAGGGAGAATTTAACAAGAGAAGGAAGGAAGAATGGAAAAAAGAATGAAAGAAAGACAGAAGAGGAAGAGAGAAGGTAAAAGGAGTAAGAAAAGAGACAAGGAAGGAGAGAGGAAAGGAAGCAAGAGAAGGATGAAATAAACAAGGAAATGGCTGAAAGAAAGAAAGAAGATAAGAAAGAAAGAAAGAAAGAAAGAAAGAATGAAAGAAAGAAAGAAAGAAAGGAAGGAAGGAAGGAAGAAAGAAAGAAAGATGGAAGGAAGGAAAGAAGGAAAGAAAGAAAGAAAGAAAGAAAGAAAGAAAGAAAGAAAGAAAGAAAGAAAAAAAGAAAGATGGAAGGAAGGAAAGAAGGAAAGAAGGAAAGAAAGAAAGAAAAAAAGGAAGGAAGGAAGGAAGAAGGAAAGAAAGAAGAAAGAAAGAAAGAAAGAAAGAAAGAAAGGGTTATAGTAAGAAAAATGGAGGTAGTAAGGATGAAATCAAAAGACAAACTATGGAAGAATGGAAGTGAAGAAACTAAGAAGGAAAGGAAGAATTCAAGGAAGAGAAATAGAACATAAATGGGAGGAATAAAGGAAGAGACTCAAAGTAAGAAAGAAAAAAGGAAGAATACTAAGAGAAATGAATAAATAAGAATAAGGTGAGAAAGAAATGACACAGAAAGAGAAGGAATGAAGGAAGAGACTGTAAGGAAGGAAGGAAGGAAGAGAAAATAATTGGTATAGGAAGAAATGAAGAAGGAGAAACTAAGTGAGTATGGACTGAATATGGAAAGAAGAAAATGAATGAATGAAGAAAAATGGCACGACAAAGAAGGACGAGAAACTAAGGAAGAAAGAAAGAGAAACTATGTGGGAAAGGAGGAGATAAACTCAGGATGTTAGGAGCAAAGGAGAGGTTGGAGTGTCCTCACAGGGTTGGGTCATATTCAGAGTACAGACTGATCTCAGGATGAAGACGGAGCCTCAGAGGGGAACTCAACAACAACAACACCAACGCCGAGCATGGAGGATGACGAATCCCAGACACGGATTCTTATAAATCTGAGCTATTTCCCCCCGCGGCGTTCTCCCTAACTGCACGGTGAGAAGATGGAGTAGGTGTTTACACAATCCAGATAAGTATAGATTTTATAGATCCCTGCTCCCTCGCCTCCTCTATCAATAGAGCCCATTAAGGCGTAGACATGAAGCCATCCATCAGTGGAGAAGTTTCCTGCTCCATCAGACCATCAGCCTGATCTATTACGGCACCACGCTCCTTCAATTACAAGAAGACAGCCTCTCTCTCTTTTTATGTGTCCATCCCTCCATTTCCATTTAAATCTGCCTTCTTCTTGTTTTTTCCCCTCTCTACAGCTCCATCATTCAGCCTCCCTGTTTTCAAAATCACACACACACACACACACACGCACGGAGGAGTTTTCTTAATTCACCTCCTGTGTAATCCTTCCTTTATCTCCTCTCCTCACAGGCCTCCGGGCAAACTGCTGTTGCTTTGTAGTGAATCTGATAATTTGCTGCTTCAGTTCAAAAGCATCCGGCTAATCTTTGCATTGTTTGTGCCGCTGGAGAGACGAGTTCCTGCCTCAACACAAAGACTCGCGTGACGAGCGTTTATGGAACCAAAGATGGGAACCTTAAACAATTCGGTGCTGTTTTTTTTTATCACTTCTAAGCCCACTTTTTTTTTTTTTTTAAGTTGTAGTTTGACAGAAACACGTCGATCCTTTGCTAAACTGAATGAGTCAGTCCACAGCATCAGCAGCAGCAGGGACTGAGGCTTTTCGGAGGATTACAGCTGAGGAATACCAAAACCGAGATCTTCTCTCTTCAAAGTTTCCAGCAGCTTCCTCCAGAGAGGCGTCGATCCATGACATCATCTCACTCTCGAAGGTGTTAATATTTCATAAGACGGAGGTGAAGCAGGAATTTAGGCGGTTAAACTCACGGAGAGCGATTGATTGATCGATCAGCCGCACCGAAGCACGTCATCTGCAGCCTGAGACGACCTGAAAGAAGCTCACAGACGAGCAGCGACGGAGAGCAGCCGTCAGTCATTTGAGAGAAGACGCGTCTGCGTCTCCGAACCGCAGGAAAGAAGCAGAAAACAGAGAGGAGGGAAAGTCTGGCAGAGGGTTGCGTTCAAAAGTTTTCAGGTTACAGAAAAATCACAGGAAGTTTGAAAACAATCTTTAGTTTAATTTAATGTTTGGTTTATTTGTCAAAAAAAGGTATGCTTAATTAGTCAGAGGAGAGAAATTTAACCTTTACGCTCTACTGTGTATTTCAGAAATAAAGCTGAAATACACACATGCAAGAGCAGAGAGTCTGTAGTTAGTAGTTTGGTATTTCTATTGTATTTCCACAGAAAACTATTTACATCAAACCTTTAGAAGTAGGATTGGTGCAGTTTGAGCTTAAACGAGCGGGAGCTTTGACGCTAGTTTGTGACTCAAATACCTAAAAAAAAGTGTCTCCGACAGAGAGCAAAACTTTGATGTCTTTAAATCAAGTCATTGATATTCCTCATGTGTGAGTTCAGCGACCCTTTTCCATAAAGTTGTCCAAAAACACAGCACCTTGTTTATTTGGTATATAAGTCGCACCTGACTATAAGTCACATGACCAGCCAAACTATGGAAAAATGGTGTGTCGTCCATGTCCTCCAGCCCACATGTACATTGAGATCCTCAGGCAGTGGTCTTCTTCTGATGAGGAGCCCAAAACTCTGAAACAACCTGTGATCCGTTTTAAGACTTCCTGTATTGAAAAGTCTTTTCTGATTTTATTTGAAGCCTGTCATTACTTTTTATGGCTCATTTGTTGGTCATGGTCAACTGGTTACATCTGCAGTGGTGTTTTTACTGTTTTGGTCACATTTTTTACACATTAAATCAGCTGTTAGCAGCCTGCAGCTTGTTGATGCTAACCTGTGCTAGGCCTGATGTTCCCCATGAGCTAAAAAGAGATGATATCGACCTGTTATATAAGATCTATTTCCAATAAGATGGATGAGCTAGCTGTGCTAACCCAGCACCAGAGGGAATACCAGAGAGCAGGTTAGCATCATGCTATTAACAGAGACATGGCTAACGGAGCTAACACCAGACTCAAATTCCACATTGACAGGATATTGCTTGTTGTTAAATAGTCCTGAACATATTTTTTCCAGGTTACACTCATTGTATGATTTTTTTGCCGCTGTAACTCTGTATATAAATGACATTAAGTCTCCAGTTTTGCTCCTTTTTCACCGCTCTAAGGATTTTGCACATTGATGCAAACGGCCCCGCTTGTGTTTGCTGACAGCACCTGCATCAGTAGAGGGAGACCAGCGGGGTTGAGGTTTTACAGCCGAGCATCAGTGAGTGGAGGTTCATCGTTGGGATGGGAAGCACAGGAACATCTTTAGACTCTGGTTATGTTAAGGTTCGATCCTGAAAGCAAGAATATTTAGAGATACTTTGATGCTAACACACACGTTAACACACTAACACACGTTCAGAGCTCCCCCTGTATTAAAATCTCCACGGCGTGTTCGTGTGACACCTCAGAGGACCACTAACGCTCAAGATGTTCATTTTGCAGAGGGAAGTTTTGGTTGCTGGTTATTAGTCGGCCCTCTCAGGGAAACTGTGTTTGTGTGAGGCTGACTCAGCCAAACTGGATGAACCTCCAGGAACACGGGGAGTCTTAAAGTGTTAATGCAGCCTGAGTGTTTACTTCTTGCTGTTCGGGGTTACAACACAAGCTGCTTTTCTTCCTCCAAGAAAACATAAACACAACAAGTCTCGGTGTTAATGATGAATTATTTACGGCTCTGAGGTCCTTGGAGTTGGTGTCTGTCCATGAAGCACTACATTGATTAACTGGCGAGGGTGCTCTGAAGGTTAGTGTGATCTTGTGTTTGGGGCTGAGGGGACTCTATTTTTCTCTACTGTCAGAAAACAATATGATGGTTTTCCCATAGTGCACTGCTTCAGAGGGAAACTAGTGGCATTGTTGATACCTCTATTGTTGTGAAAGGGGTCTCCAGTGAATTTCGGGGGAGGGGGGGGTTCATCTTCTTTAATCACCTCCAACAGGGTCTGAATTTAGTTCTTAGATAATAAAGTGGAAGGCGTGGCCTGCAAGCGGAACACTTCGGACTGTTCGACCACCATCGGTGTTTTTATTTTTCCCTCCCTCCCTCCATCCACGGTAAGATGACCCCCCAGCTGTGATGGACGTGGTTTAACACCTCCTAAAGAATGGTCTTCCTTGAGCCTAAAGTGTGAATGTGTCTCTGTCAGCTTTAAGGGTGATCACCCCGAGCCAGTATGGAGTTCTCCCGCTAACTAATGGAAATAAACCCCACTATCTAAACTCCTCCCTAGTCTTCATGCAACGACTAGCGGCGGGTTCTTATGCACCATAGACCGCTGGCTCAGTTGGGCGACTAGCACGCTAGCAACCCTCCCGAAACCACGGACATGCTCCCAAGCAAAGCTTCAACCGCATGCGTCACAGCACTATAAGCCCCACGCAACGAACCCAAAGGGGAACGCCGCCAAAGCCTACAAGGGAAAACTCCACACAATGACGACAAAGCACACGAGATCACCTTACCTGACTGTCCTGCTACACGCGCAAACAAAACTGCAGCCGGGGATCAACGCTGAGTCCAGGGTAAGTAAACAACTAAATAGACACAGTTTAGAGTCTACGTTTAACAATACATTACCCAACTTACCCGATCACCAACCACAAATAAACTATACCCCTCTCCTATGTCTCCACAAACACACGTAAACAAACAGGGAAAGAAAAGGAAACAGGTGCGCCCACACTTTTACGCACGTGTACTCTCGCCCGTCAAACGCCTAGTCTGAATGAAACAAACAGACAAACAAATCAAATCTATCAAAAACAGCAAAATCTAACAAATATTTTACCTTACTTTAGGTACTAATCATCAGATCAGGTCCCAACCAACAAGAAACAAATTGCGCAACCAATTATCCGAATGTTGCCTGTAATCAACACTTCAGACAAACCGACGTACTTACTTTGCGCAGCCAAAACTGGAACAAAACGGCTGGACGAGCCCCCATGTTGTCATAACCCGGCTCAAATGGCCATGACAAAAAGACGGAGGGAGAGCACTTTTCCAAAATAACGAAATGATTTATTTCAGATAACGAAAGAAATATGAACAAAGATCAATTATTGGTATGGCGTGTGTCTGTCTGTGAGATCAGTAGTGTACATGTGGGTGCGTGAAGATGATGTGGTGCAAGGCGTTGAAGGGTGCACTAACAAAAGAACTAAATGGATCGTGTGGGTAGATCGGACGGAGACAGGAGCAGGAACAGAGAGCAGAGAGACAGCAGGTCACTGGAAGCCAGCTTATGTAGCGGAAGTGGAGCAGCGGGCCCAGGTGCCCCACATCCGCATGATTACGCGCCTAGCCAATCCCAGCACCTTGAAGGGAACAGATTTAACACTCCTTCAGTCGAAGACATACACATATGAGCAGGGGCCGTCACACCCTATAAACTGGTGACCTTCATATGAACGTGTCAGTGGTGTTGTGGCCAGTCGAAGCTGTTTCAAGCTTTGTGACATGATATATAAGTTCTGAGTTTTATGACAGTTCAACTCATGATGGTGCAGAATAACATTACCAGCAACTCGTTGCATGTAGCTTTTTTCCAAGAGATGTCTTTTTGGGCGTATATGCCTTTAATCCAGTAGGAGACGACAGTGGATGGAGCAGGAAACAGGGAAGGAGCGGGTTGTAACCAGACACCTCATAATGAATTGACCAAGGGTGTTTTCACACCTGAAAGTCCGGACCTTAGTCTGGACCAAAGTCTGTGTTTTTGTTACGTTGTATACGTTTGGTTCGGTGTGTTATGGTTTCACTCTGTCATCAACTAACAGAACTTACACGACGAACCTACGTGATCCCCGTCCAGCTGAGATGAGCTAAAACGGCTCCTTTGATGGTAAAGGTTGCAGACCCCTGGACCAAACCATCAGGCCACCTGTGCCCTGCACCACACATAACTTTAAAAAGAGTGAAATGATAAGGTTCATATCTGACATGAACATTTGTTGCATCTTAATGAACCATGCCTAAATAAGGGGCTCTGTTTTCAATCAAACCTGAGCTTTAAATGACCTTCAAAGAATCAAATTCTGTTTTTCGTTTTTTTTTCTAATGAGGTGATTTAATGTTAAAGTTTGAACATCTTCTGCATTTTGGATCTTTTTCACTTAGTTGGATAGAAAGTGGCAAAGTTTGCACGGATAATGTACAACAAGTTTTGTGTGGTTGACCTTAAAGTGAGTGTTTTAACATTTGTTCCTTTGTTTTCGTATTCTTCAGCTTACATAAGGAAGTAATTGGAAAGTCATTACAGCTCGAGTGTTTATTCTGAGAACGCCGACCCTTCCCTTAATTAACATTTCCCAAGAACCCCCTCTCACCCCCCCCTCTCACCCCCCCCTTACTGTAAACAACAACAAACATCATATAGCTTCTTGTTTTCCACCACCCTATTATCGGTGGGAAGGGTCGCCCTCATTACATCTGTTCTCATCATGCTGCCTCCTGTGACGAAGCCATGGCTCACCTATTCTCTGAACCATTAACTTAAACAAAACATTGCAGGCATGGCTGCTCCAGAAAACACAAAGACACACAACGGAATCTGTGAAAGAAGACCGCAACCGCCGTGCATCTTGGGAATTAATTTGGAAACAATCAATATTGAATAAAGGCTGAATCCACTCCCTATGCAGGACCAATGAAGTAACCTTATGGCATTGTTTCACCTTGCAACATCTTTTGCATGCATGAAAGATTGCACGCTCGTGGCGATACACGCACATGTGGTTGGAGTGAAAGCGTGTGTGTATGCATGTGTGTTTTTCAGGGTCTTCCCCCTGAGCAGCTGATGGTAAATAGACCTGTCATTTCCTTTAAAGCACAGCCTGAATGTTTTGCTGTAATGAGGCTGTCAACTCCTCTCTTACCCTGTAGGAGTTTGCCCCCCGAGCCTGCTGCGAGCCCTCGCAGGTCACTGCTGGAGACGGATTGTATAGACATCCTAATGAGAAGGTCTGTTCCTTTGTTACTCACACCATTTGGGACCCGTGCTCACCCCCCTGTCTCATTTTTAAAGCCTCATTTCAAAGCCACACTCATCCCTCTGCCTCAGAGAAGTGCTGTTTTCAAGTCGAGCAGAAATGATACTTGTTATAGAGGCAGGGAGACACACCAGGGGGAGTCCAGGTGAATAAATTGCACGCAGGAGACGGGACATATCCCCCTGTACTGGCACAGAGCGTTGATTTGATAAATGTTGCAATTCACAAAAGGTGATTGCTGCAACCTTTTGGAGCAGAGGGTGTGCGTTGTAAGTCACCTGCAGAGCGTAGAGAGGATTCCCCCGGTTTAATAAGATCATTTGGCAGATCAACATAGAGAAATAACTGAATCCCTGACTTGTTTTTAACACACAGTCAGTGTTTTAGGTATCAAATATAACAGCATAATGATCGGTGCTCTGCAGAACGATTCTCAGGAAGACTCAGACGTTTGTCAAATCCACCAGCTGCAGGTGGGAAACAACAGAAAGAGGTATTTATAATCTTTGACGCTGGACCATAATTTGCTGAAAATGCATCGAGTGGAATTGTGCGTTCGCTCTGACAGTACATCTCGTGGCTCGGAGAGAGCTCCAGAGAGCTGTTAAAATAATTGGAGCTCTTACTCCTACATAGGTGTACTCTGCTGCATCTCAGGCTTTGTGCACACACTTACTTACTGATCACACTAAGTCACAGCCAACTATATGAATTAGTCTGAATGAGCGGAGGAGGAATAAGTGAGAGAGCTGGAGGAACTTTCATATCTGTATATTGCTGCGTTTTGTTTGAAAAAAAAAAAAATTCTGATTCAATTTAAAGTTCCTGTGAGGACTTTCTGAGTGATCCTGAAAAAGTCTCTCTTCTAGATCTCTGCCTGATCCTGATCCACAACTTCAGATCAGATTATCAGCACCAATATAGGTTATTGATACATGATATCTCTGAGCTTCCTGATCGGGTCAGACAGGACCGGATTGATTTACAGCACGTTGAAGTCTCCATGACAACACCACGCCAGCTGATGAAGTTTATCAGAGAGAAGAGAGATCTGAGTTTGTCTCTGCTGGAAACGATTTCTGTGATTAATTTAGTAAAGATGGTGGAGACTGGAGGCTAAAACACAGGCTAAAGGCTAAAACACAGGCTAAAGTTTAAAACCCAAACTACAGGCCAAAACATAGGCTAAAGGCTAGAATACAGGCTAAAGGCTAAAACACAGACTAGAGGCTAAACCATGAGCTAAAGTTTAAAACACAAACTACAGGCCAAAACACAGGTTAAAGGCTAAAACACAAGCTTAAAGGCTAAAACACAAGCAAAAGGCTGAAACACAAGCAAAAGGCTGAAACACAAGCTACAGGCTAAAACATGAGCTAAAGGCTAAAACACAAGCTACAGGCTAAAACACAAGCTATAGGCTGAAAAACAGGCTGAAGGCTAAAACACAAGTTAAAGGCTAAAACAAGAGCTAAAGGCTGAAACACAAGCTAAAGGCTAAAACAAGAGCTAAAGGCTGAAACACAAGCTACAGGCTAAAACATGAGCTAAAGGCTATAACACAAGCTACAGGCTGAAACACAAGCTACAGGCTAAAACATGAGCTAAAGGCTAAAACACAAGCTACAGGCTAAAACACAAGCTACAGGCTGAAACACGGGTTCAAGGCTAAAACACAAGTTAAAGGCTAAAACACAACTACAGGCTGAAACACAAGCTACAGGCTCAAACAAGAGCTAAAGGCTGAAACACAAGCTAAAAGCTAAAACAAGAGCTAAAGGCTAAACCATGAGCTAAAGGCTAAAACTCAAGCTAACCTGTTCGTGTTAATGTTCATTCCAGCCCACATGCAGCAGTTATTCTGCAGTGATCTGATCAAACTTGAGAGTCTGTCAATAAAATGAAGAGTGAGGTTACGTTAGCTCTGATTGGTCGATGAGCAGGACATAAGGATTCACTAACGTTACACGTTAGCCTACAGATACATCTCAGAGCAGCGTCGACTAAACTCCAGAACAAAGTGACAAAGTTTACTTGTTGTCATGTTTCAAACAGCAGCTCTGTGTAACTGTTGATAAATACCTTACCTCCTCACGCTGTATCCAGTAAAAAGTCGACTTGAACAAAGAAAAGTAGTGTTAAAAAGAAGATCTGATCTCCATTCATTTCAACAACAAACACACGTCTTGTTAAGAGTCATGACATCACCACAGTGTGCGCACGAATCCAGCCAGACTTCCTGACTTTAAACAAAAAAAGAGATGATGTCAGTTTATTGCGATGGGTTACCACATGTGATTGGTACCTTTTCACACCCGTCTTAAATGTTTCAGCCTCTGAGTAAACGCACTGCAGGAAACTCTGCGCTGACCTTTCAAACTAAACCGATGCAGGACATCTGAACCACAGATCTTCATCACTTCGTCCAAACTGCCTGGTGAAAGTTTCATCATTTATTCATGTCCTTATTGGATTTGGCAGAGTTTCTCAATATTCTCTCATTTCAACGTTCAATATCCAAACTGTGCTAATGAGATGTGTTTGCTCCCCAGATGATGAAACATTATCTCTTGTGTGTTTCAAGGATCTTTCATCATATTCCCCATCACGGCTGTCAAATAATTAGCTAATTTCGGTCCAATGAGTCAGACAGTATTCAGACTCTGGGCTTGAATTTGATTTTGAGTCAATGCTTGTAAAATGAGCATTGGAGTGGGGAGATTTGACTAATTCCTAATTCTATGCTTTATTTTAGGAGGCTGTTTTAAGTGAGAAATGGATCCTTACTCCACTTCAAAATCTGATTTAATGGATTCACTGTGGGTCGATGTTACGCACCCATGATGTTTTTCAAAAATAATGTTTTTTTTGTTTTTTTTCCCCAGTCCCCAAACAAATATTCGAGGTCAACAGATTTATTTACAATTATTTCATTTAAACAGTTTACTTTCAGAAAAGCTGGATTCAAACCAAGGAGGGGATTCAGCTCTCAGAATTAAAAGTACTCAAAAAAAAAAAAAAGGAGAGATTTACAGAAACAAAAAAAATCAAGCATGGTTTACAGAAGTACCGCTGAACCACAAGCATTTGATTGGCTTGGCACGCTCTCACGCCACACCCACGATCAGAACCCTCGCAGTCAGAACCGGAACCAGAGACTGCTGTTGCATCGTCACAGCAACACACCAACACTCCTGATTTTTCACACTGATACTGTAACAGACTGGATGGGTTGTTGGTGTCAGGTAATGACTGTAAAGATTGTGTTTGAGAATTACAAGGTTCAGTGAACGCATCGCCCGTGATCAGCGGTTCAGCGGCCAACGTCTGTGTGTTTTCTTCGAGAGCTGTGGGAGGTGCTCGTCTGAGAGTTTAATGGAAAGCCAAGTGGGTTTTTTTGTGTGGTTCAGTAAACCGTTAACATCTGGCAGCGACAAGAACGAGCAGATTTCAACATAAAACAAATCGGTAAAAAAAAGGTGTCAGAGTCAAAAGTTGGCAAGGTAAATCAGTCGACTTCTCCACTAAATTCTGTGTAGCTGCTGAGAAATACTCACCAAAGCAGACGAGTTTTGACCAATCAGAATCAGGCATTGAAAATGATGTACTATCCCTTTAAGCAGAGCTTTGTTTCTTATATATCGACTTGTTTGGGGGACTTATCAGCCGTTACATCACGTCCAGCTGAGTCCGGAGCTCCAGCTGTCACCTGAAAGCCATTACTGAGTATTTCAATTGAGCAGAATGACTTTGTCATCAGTGCAGACTGCAGGAATGATTCTCCGGAGTGAACTTTTACCGTCCAGCAGTCACACTCAAAACAGCAGAGACCGCTTACCACGAGCTGGAATGACATGTTGGAAACCTCTGGCATCAGTGAAGCGAGGTGGTGCTGAGATGGAGGGATGACTGTTTCAGGCTTTATGGTACGAGTACACTCTGAATTCTGTGTCTTGCTGTAATTTTTCTGAATCAAGCTGTTGCAGCAGAAGCGCCGGAAGTTTGGCGAGGTCTTCCGTGCGGCGCTAATACACAGTCATCGAGACTGACAGCTTATTCAGAAAGCAGGATGGTTTTCGCGAGTAGCAATAAACGGTGTTTATACATTCAGATGATTTATCATTTGTTTTATTGAGACTCCACAGATGGCTGTCAGGGCGAGCAGCTCTGCCAAAACAAAGCAATTACAGCGGACTGTGGACGTGCCAGATAGGATGTGAAAAGTTGTCCGCGTGTCGCGGGGCCATTAAAGGTAATCGATCAGACTATGATGACCTCTGGCTTTGGAAAGCTCAGTGAGGAGCAGCACAGATCAGAGGAGGATCCAACAAATGATGCTTCGACGGCAGGATTAATTAAAGTGAAAGGAGATAGTGGTTTCATTGACCCATAATGCCCTGTAATGTCCATCACTTTGTCAGCAGGCTGTTGAAAGGGTCGTCCATCAATAAAAGTGACAAAGAAGACGCAGTGAATCCCACAGTGAGCTCATTCAGCGCCGAATATCAGATTACAGCCATGGACAATCCCGCCTGAAGGCCGAAGGCTAAAAGGACAAAGTTCCATAAAAAGGATGGATCATCCTCTACCAACAGGATTTCACTACATTAGCACAAAAACAAAGAAAAAAAAAGAAAAAATGTGTTTTTGTAGAACTTTTGTTTGCGTTTTGTTTCTTCAGATTTCAACCCATTAAACCAGAAAACACCAAACCACATGTCACTGTCAGAATAAGCCTGTTTGGCATTGGCAGAGAAGATTTAACAAATTTTCCATGTGTGCAGCCCACATGCTCAGCTCTGCACATACATGTTGGTGCCATGAAAAAGAGAGACGAACAGGATTTCCCACGGTATGAGATTTAATGCCAAGAAGCACTCTTACATCAAAGAAACCATCTACCAAACACAGGTTCCCTCAATTTATTTTATTTTATTTTATTTTATATATTTTATATATTTTTTTATTTTATTTTATTTTATTTTATTTTATTTTATATATTTTTTAATTTTATTTTACATTTTATTTTATTTATTTTATTTTATTTATTTTATTTTATTTTATTTTTTAAATTTTATTCTATTTTATTTTATTTTATTTTATTTTATTTTATTTTTAATTCATTTTATTTTATTCTATTTTATTTTATTTTTTACTTTATTTTATTTTATTTTTTATTTTATTTATTTTATTTTATTTTATATTTTTCTTTATTATATTTTATTTTTTATTTATTTTATTTATTTTATTTTATTTTATTTTATTTTATATTTTATTTTATTTTATATTTTTCTTTATTATATTTTTTATTTTATTTATTATATTTTATTTTATTTTATTTTATTTTATATTTTATTTTATTTATTTTATTTATTTTATTTTATTTTATTTTATTTTATTTTATTTCTAAATTAAATTTTATTCATTTTATTTATTTTACTTTATTTTATTTCTTATCTTATCACTTATTTTATTTTCCTTCTCCCCCTGCACTATGTCAGAGCAACAGTCACACTGAATTTCCCTCTGGGTTTAATAAAGTATTTCTGATTCTGATTCTGATTTCAGGTCAGGTGAAGTACATCTCCACTGTCGAGGTGCTGATTTATTCTACAATAGGGGCTCTTTTTCATATTTTCTGGGATGTCATTACCGGCTTACACCCAGACAATGAAGCCTTTGACAGCCCATTTGAGCAAATCAGCAATCACATTGCCCGGTTCTGGGAGAAATGGACTGGCATGATTTTGCATACACTTTCCTTTTTGTGTGTTTTATCTCAATTCAGCTGCTGTGTCTGCTTGCTGTGAAAATGAAGAGGCCCCGGCTTATTTCTCTGCTGTTCTTTTTTCTTCATGGAAAGGCAGGAGTAATTGGCAGGTCGAGACTTTGACAAGGAAACAAAAAAACAAATAAAAAAGCTGAAATTTCAGCCTCTGGTCCGTCACACTCGGTCGGTTCGGAAGCAAACAGGGTTTAAAAGTGATTCTGAAAAACTGAGTTTGACTCAGCTCTGCTCACAGAGTGACTTTTTTTTTAAAGGCGTTAATGAAAGAAAATGATGTGAGAAGGAGCCACTCTGGTGTGAACCACATGATCATACCAGAGTTTTAGACTGGTGAAATGTCAGCAGATAATTGGTGTGTATAACTGTATAAAACAATGCTCTCCAGGGACTCTAAGCTTGGTTTTTATCTCTGTTTCTGACCCCACACTTGAGTGGTCCACAAGGATGTGAGCACTGCTGCAACACTCTGATGAAACCTGTGAGTTAGAGCAGTCTGAGTGCTTGTTTTCAGTCTTGCTGAGTTCTCTTATTACGTTTCCTTACAGCCAAAATAACCAGATACTTTTCCGCCCTGTCACAGAGTCAAAGTGTTAACTCACACTGAACCATCTGGATCAGATGTTTCAGACTGGTGAACAGAACCATGGGAGTGATGGTTTTCATGGAGGTGTAGATTTTTGGTATCATCTGTGTAGCCATGGAATTGATATGATATGACCGAAGGGCAGCATTTAAAAGATAAACAGAAGAGGGCCAAGCACTGAGCCCTGGGGGACGCCATGTGTATGGAATTTGCAGTTATTGGTGGAAATTTAGTGAAATCTGTCTGTGTCGTTTCTATCATTATGGGCTGCAAGCGTTTAATGTTGAATTAGAGTTGATTCATGTTGCTGTTGAACTTACGACAACATTTACAAAGAGCAATAAAGAGGCGATTAGAGGAGCCGAAATGTTTGGCTGAACTTTTGGAAATGCAGGAAATTTGATGACGCACTTATGGTTTCACATTACTATTAGAGCTTTGGAAGATTATAAAATTAATGTTTGACACAAAGAAAACAGCGAATGACTTTCTGTCATCAGCGAAAGACATCAATTAATTCCATCAAACCAACCGCTGGCAGAGGGCAAACATGAAAAAATGGAGCTAACATACAGAAAGAAATGGCCATTTAAACGGGTACCCCTTTTCTACCAAGCTGGTTCCAGGGCTGGTTCTAGAGCTGGTTCACAGTTGGTTCAAGTGTGAACCGGTTAAGAACCGTTTGCTTTTCCACTAACAGGTGCCGGCCATGCTGTTTTGGTTTGAAATCCATTGTTTTACTTTTCTTCTTCTTCTGTTTCTCTCTTACCCCAACCTCGTCTTTTTAAAAATGGCTCTCTTCCGTGTTTTGACTCTGCTTTGGTTGGTCAATAATCCCGCCCCCACCCCCTGACGTAAGCCTGTAGCCCCCAACGTAACGGGGTTCTTTCTGCTGGCCCAGCAAAGAGTTGGTGCTTGCCAAGCAGCCGGTGCTTAATCTGTGGAAAACCAAAGAACTGGTGCTACGTCTGATAGCTCCGAACCAGCCCTGGAACCAGCTTGGTCGAAAAGGAGTAACACACACATAAAAAAGGCACTATTTAATCTGACAGGTATGGTAAGACTCCAGTGGGTTTGAATGCATCAAATGAAAATATGACTGAAGAAATGTTTTTTGGTCTGTAGGAGTCTAAACTGTTTTTGCTAGCTGGTAGTCCAGGTGTACACACGTGTCTCCCCGTGTCCATGCAGCAGTCATCCACTCCACAGCTTCATGATTAAAAACACACAAAAAAAACTTTGTTCCAAAAGACACGGATGACATCTACTCAGGTGGACAAAAACTACACGTTTAACACGGACATGAACACGGTATGAAAACCGTGTGACTCCACAGCTGGTAGAGATTTTACTGACCTGCGTCGCAGCACCAAAGCCACACGCCCCCTCACTGGTGCATACCTAAAGCTTCATACTTCATACATGTTTGGATCTTTGGACGTTTGTGTCTCCTTTTCCAAGTTTCTACTCTCAGCTTCTGAAACATTCGTTTCCGTCTCTATGAAAGTAAAAGTTCCTCAACTTTGTGTCTCCTCCTCCACATTAGTTCTGAAATATGAACTGACATAGCTTCACATCAAATTACCCCCTAACACCCTGACTGAGTGTGTACAGGGTTTTAATGTGCAAATGCAATTATCTTCCTGCCATCGGGTTATGCGTGGTAACATGGTATGTTATCTGTAATTCCTCTTGCCTCCCTCTAATGATGCATCAGTCTTCTCATGGCCACCAGCACCTCCTTTAATTGCTTCCTGAGTAATTGCATCTCAAATCAAGGATCTAAGCACAGATTACACAGATCTTTACACTCCCTGGAATAGATTTGCAAATCTAGGTTAGGTATATAGACCTGACAGGGTTGTGTATTTAACGCGAGGTAGTATTAATTTGAGATGTGGCCACGTTTGTGTGTGTGTGCAGGCCTGAGTGTGTGGAAGCTAATCAGCAGAGATGGAGCTATTTTTCAGAGAAGCTGCTTCATCACAGGGGTTCACAGCAGGCTTATTAACCCGCAGGAATAAACAGCACCTCAAGACTTAACGGGCTTTTGATCCATCCACTGCGAACCACGCGGACGGTAGCGTGTGCTAACTAATCAGCGGTCAGGCAGGATAGTTTTAGGTGCAACACCAACTCTAATCATCACTTACTGCTGCGATGTAACTCCAGGAAAGTTAGCAGAGGTTCAGGAAGGTAAAAGTTTTACACACTCGTCTGATTTTCCATTCATCCTTACAGGGTCACTCACCACAGGTAAGGATAGTCAGTCAGTCCCGTCTTGCTGCAGGCATCTGTTTCATCATTTCCATGGTTCACATTTTTATCCCTGGGTGTCCGAGATCCTGCTGCTCGTAGTTCAGACATAATTAAGATTCCTGCTGCTTACTAATCATGCACAGCAGGGATTAATTTCTGCGTCTGTCCTCGTCCGTTATGAGCAATGTTGCCTCATCCTTGCATTATTGATACCCTCACAGACCATGTTTGTTTAGCCAGTCGATACACGAGCTCTATGATGGAGAAAGGGCCGGAGCATCTACAACAACCTGTTTAAAGAGGAAATGAAACATGCAATTTCTGGCTCTGTTCTTGCTCATATATATATATATATATACACAAAAAAAAAACAATCTGCCGAAAATCTGTGGTAAAAAAATACCTAAATCCACAGATATGACCGATTTTATTTCGTAATTTGACCAAACTAGAGAGTCAGCGAGCTGCCATTTTGGAGTGACGTCATCGTCTACGTAGGCGGGTTGGTTGGGTCTTCGGCCGCGAGTAGAATCCAGAGTGAAGAAGAGTTGCGAACCGCCAATAAAAAAAAAAAAAATAAAAATAAGAAAACTAGCCGAGAAAAAGAATCAAAATGGAAAACGTGGAGTCATGGAGTCACTCACGATGTGGAATCATTTGTTTTCGGATGGATGTGTTTTTTTTTTAGTTGTGGTTACGTTTGAGGTGAAAGGTGTGTTTCATTACAGACTCAAAGAGGGACAGAGTCAGAGAGCTGGCTTCCACTGATGGATGTGTGTGTGTAGTGTTATAGTCTATGATTTGGTGTATGAGCATTGGTGACTTGGAACCTGCTGACTTACCTTTACCTGTCTCTTCTCCGCTTGCCTGGGGCGTTTTGGCGTCCTGTCATGGCGGTGGACAGATGCTGCTGACCCACTGTTAGAGTGTGTTGGCCGCTCAGTAGAGCCCTGGCTATAGGCACTGGAACTGAAAACACTCGGGGCAGCTTCGGGTTTTAGTCTGTTGGTCCGGTGGACCACTAGCCTGCTGAGCTCAAAAGTCATCTGCTCTATAATCCTCCTCCAGAAAATGCTCCCTGCACACCCTGGAGTCCGGGCCCATCGGTGGGTTCTTCCTCTTCAGTGCCGCCAGCCAACGCAGTAGAACTGTTTTCTGTTTTAGCGGAAGTTTGTGAAAGTGGACTGTTTTGTCCTCTGCCTTTACTTTATAAAATTCATTTTTACACCCAGGAGCAAAACAGTAAAGCCCCCCAGTTTGTCTTTTCTTCTGCTTTGGCTCCTCAGTCTCCATCTTTCACTCTCGTCTCTTGCTCTTCTTCCACTCCCAAGGCCGCGAACCCAACCTCCTGACGTCATGAGGTTGGGTTCGCGGCCAAACTGTTTCATGACTGTTTCATTTCCACTTTAAGGTGTGTGTTCTCTTGTGAGATGCTGTCAGGATGGAAATCACCATCTTTTGGTGGATGAAGTCTGAAGAAACAAAGTCTTTTGGCAATTCAACAATAAAGCTGCTCCCAAAGAGTCAGTGGGAAAATAAGCTGTTCGGTATTGACAGACAAGATTTGGCAAATGGTGGAATAAACAGGTTTTGCAATGATATAAGATTGATGGCCTCAAATCATAGTGACAACAAAGATGAACAGTCTACCAAACAAAAATTTCAAAGCATTGTTACAGCAAAGGAAGCCTCTAGCAAACACTGATTCTACAGGACGAAATCAGAGTGAACAGGTACTGATTTGTCCACAAGAGGGCGCCAAAATCAAAAGAAGCTCCTGAGAGATACAGCTGTCATCTTGTAGATTTTAACCCTTTAAGACAGGGTTGGTAGTCATAGAAACTAGCGTGAATTTGAATGTAGCATCTCCTCAGGACTCTGTTTAGCCCCGCCCTCTCACACTCAGATCTCCTCCGAAACCACGCCCCCGCTCACATGCATGAGCCCCACTGATTCTCCATCATATGATGGAGACTGAGTCTAAACCACAGACTCAAAGCGGTCCTCAGCTCATGGTTTCTGTTTGCTCTACGTTAGCAGTAATCGGGCGGGCGGGCAGAACAGCAGGACGGGATCTGATTGGCTTAATAAATTGGATCCTAAATGCTTGTTTTGGTTGGTGTTTTCCAGGTTTCCTCCTGCTGTAGACAGCAGATATTTTTCACTCTGTTTGAAGAACACATCAGGACATAAAGATCATTTCAACCAGGAGAACAGAAAGTCTGAATCTGATAATCAACCCTGACTTTAAAGAAGGGCTGATTGCTCATCCAACTGCAACAATGAACTTCATTTCCTTTTATGTAGAACTTTATTTATCATGTCAAAGATTGATTCAACGTATCCATTAAACAGAACATTTGAGATATTTAAAGTAGGAATGTCACCAGTCTGGTGATCGTGCTAACAGGACGACGTCCATCCTCGTTTCATTATCCTTCGAGTCTTCTTCAACCCTCATACTCTGCTGTTTGAATCAATAAACACACATTTCACAGTCGTTTTGAACTCGGGTCGCTCTTACACGTCTGTCCCAGTTTCTCCCATCCTCCGTCCAGTCATGAAACATGGTTAGAGGCGTCAGGGTGAAAGAGATTGAGCTTGTTGTTTAAAAACGCAAAAGCAGAAAGGGCTTCCAGCGAGGCGTGAGGGGTAATTTAACACTCAGCAAATATTGACTCCTCACATTTCTGCAGTCACGGCCTTGACAGCAAATCTATGAGTATGTAAGTGAAGTCTTTTTTCAACCTTACTGCCAAACCCTGCTCCACATGCAGCGTATCTAAACATAGCTGAAACACGATAAATAAAGGGGATGAATGCGGCTCTGCCTTATCCGACAGGATTTACACAAACTTTGGATGTGAGACATATTTAAATTTTTACCCTCTGCTGCCTCCGACAACATTCAGCTCAAAGCTGTTTTGGATTTGGGGAGCCGAATGCCTCAGAGTCCTGCATTTGATCCATTGCTGCGCCTGTACACTTTGCTTTGCATGAGAACAAGCTGTACCAGCAGCGCTCTCATCCAATAAGCAGAAAGCTGAGTGAACAGAGTGTGGTTTCATGTCCATGTCACTACTCTGCGTGTGGTTTATGGCCTACTTACCAGGGCGACATGTTCTCTGACATGGGCTGAATCACAATGGCCTTTAGCATCTCCTAAAAACCTGAGGACCAGAGGTCTCCCACAGCTCTTCTTCATCCCTTTGACACCTTCAAATATCACCACACGCTGATGGGCGCCATACATGGAGGCCAAAGCATGCGTTTAAGTTCTTTGAAACATTCAGATGTCCAAACAACGGAGGGAACGTATGCAAGCATGTGAATAACTGCGTCTCGGCGTGAGTGAGTCTGTGCACGAGACATTAAATAATTGATTGTCTTTAGGGATGAGGGTATTTTCTCCTCTCTGTTCTCTCATTTGTGTTCAATACTGTGTTTAATTCCTGATCTTGGACGCTGACATGAAGAGGATTCTGCATCTGCGACCAAGTGTCTTTTTTTTTTTTTTTTTAATCCTCCATATCGTCCATATTTTGACATTCTGCGTCATCTGTACTGTCAGAGAAAGAGCTTCAAACGGCAACAAACGAACAATGCATGAGAGGGGAGAGCAATTCAAAGTGTGTGTGTGTGTGTGTGTGTGTGTGTGTGTGTGTGTTATCTCCGCCGCGGCTGCCCAGAGGAATAGCTGTCCAGAAGCGCTCCCTGTGTCTGGTAATGGCGTGCCGCTATCTCCCCTCCACGCCGCGCCGAAAAAAAGGAAATGACTTTCCAACCTCGCGGCTTTCCTTGACTGCTCAAGCCTGATTCCGCAGCAATGAATGGAGCCTCATGTAGCGCTCTTGACGTTCACATCAATCTCTGCTTTCATTAAAAGTGACTTTTTCATGGTGTTTATTTGATCGTCTGCAGCTGAAGGGATGGGGGCGTGCGTCGGGCAGAGCAACACAAACAGCGAGCGCTCGTTTATTCGCTGGTTTCACTCGTTAACCTCGATCTGTAAATGTGCAAAGAGATGAATTTGATTCTGCAGCCTTGTTTCAAATCCTCTCTTAACTCTCTCGCTCTTGACTTTTGTAAATTGATGTGTGGGATGGAGGCAGTTTGGGTACAGCATAACGACCGCTTTATCACATCAGTGTTGTTAATTTCATCATAACTAGCTTATGATTGGCCGGGAGCGTGACTGGTCCTCGTTGGAGTGCAGCTGAACAGACGGAGGGAGGACTTTGGGAAGTGCCGGCGTCCTCTTGTGCGGTGCTTCCCGTGTCAAAGTGAACCATAAGGATGAGCTCTTACCCTCCCTGATGTAGACTTCCTGTCTGGCTGTGATGAGGATTCCCAAAGGCCCACTCACTTTTTCAAAGTGAAGTGAGTGCTCTCCAAGCCTTTCACCAGACTCACACGCCAGCGTCAGAGTGGAAAGCTCAAACGCTCTCCCAGAGTCATCGAGCTGTGCCTTTGCATCCTGACTTGGATTAATTTGGATAATCTGAGCATTTTTCTTCTTGTAATTTCTGGATCAACTGGCACAGACGTCAGTACACACACATCAGGCCACACACTCCTGAACTAAATCTTAATACCAGGATGAAAAAATACACCGGTGCATCGTAAGAAGTTTGTAAGCCGAGCTTCAAAATGCAGAAAGAAGAAACTGGAGAGAGACGAAACATCACTGCCTGTAGCGCCTGCCTGCCCCGGGCCCACGGTCACGAAGGGGCCCACCGCAAGACCGGTGGCAAAAAAAAAAACAAAAAAACATAAAGTTGGAAAGTCAGTCTCTTACTGCTGTATTTGTAAGGATATAAGTGTGAGAATGAACGTAAATATAAGTGGAAAAAGCGATCCAGATCAGAGCGTTTCTGAAATACCATGAGGAGGTCGCCTAATGTGACGTCATACTTACCATGTCAACCTCTCTTGCGCTGTCAGTCAATCTTTCTCTCTCTCTCCCTGATTGATGTACGTGCGTGCGCGGTCTTTTTCACCGTGGTCTCTGAGTGTGCAGTTAGCCCTCGTTACTTACTCTGTGTGTGTTCGCTTAAATAGCTTTAAAATGAAAAAACACAAGTCGGGCGCACTAAAGCGTGAGGAGCGAGAGCAGAGGAAGAATCTTGTTTCCTCCTGCGTTCCGCTGACAAACTTCTTCTCAGCAACTCAACCCCCAACCATGGCGCTGAAACAGCCTATCAGCAGTTGTGGTGCTCGATTATCAGCAGGTCGCTGTTTAATGATAAATCAGTGGCACTGTCCATGGTGCTGAAATAGCGCACATTGTGATGCACAACTCATCGTCATCCACACTCTCTCCATTTTGCCCTTCTGTCTCCGTTTCCCAACATTAACTCTACTAACTGATCAGCTGTGTGTCTTTAGATGCTGTTACTGCGCAGCGTCTAATGTTGGGTTTACTTTGTTTTACAGAATATCTGGACGTTTACGAAGCAAATTGAGTCTCTTTGTTGAGCTGTGATTTTCTTTCATATTTCGATGGTTCAAAGTGTGAGACTTTTTTTTTAATTTACGAAGCTAAAGCCGTTCGTTCAGTCCCCTTTTTGGCAGCTCAAATCCACATCGGATCCATAATGTGAATTTTTAAAAAGTAAAATAGCCAATACGCTATAAGGGCCCACTACAAGTCCCCGCCCCCTCTGCCATGTGACACTGGCTCCGCGCCTGATCACTGCTGAAGGTGGACGCAGAGAGACGGTCATTTTCTCAAAGATGACTGACGAGCCGGTCTGAAGTGATCACCAAGAATACTGACTCACTTCTGGGTCTGTTTTTGAAACTTTTAGTTTAGTTTTGGACTTTTTCATTTTTTTTTTTTGCATTCTGAAGTCTTACTTACAACCTGCCTATGATCCACCAGTGCCAAATATGAATTCTTGTTATTTTTTTGCAGTGTCTTTTGCAACTATGGTTTGAACCCAGATTATTCTGGAAGCACTGAACGGCCCTAAGAGCTCGCAGCACTGCAACTTGAGAAAACACGTGCAAAAAAGACGAAACACAGACAAATAAAGAAAACATCTGAATCGATTTGACGCGTACAGCATTTAGAAAACACACTGCAGCAGGTTTTTCTGACGTGTTGCGTTTCTTTCCTGCTTGTGTTTCGTCTTTTTGAGCTCTCAGGGCCACCGTAGCACTGGGAAAAAGATGACCAAGTTGGATTTCCTGCATGTGTGAGTCAAACCCTGGACACACGATTTACTTCAGCTTACTGTCAGAAAAAAAAACGTCTGCCATGTGACTCAGCTCAGCCTCCTCTTTAAGCTGTTTGCTTCCACATCTCTGGTTAAAGCATCCTTCTGTGCGCTCTCCTGCCTGAGGACTTTTAAGAATTGTTCTCTACAACACCACGAAAGCAAAAGCAATGGATGAATTCATCTCCTGTTCAGACAGGAAAAAAAGGATGTGGCTGTGAGGCGGTGCCAGGATGAATAGGTCTGTCTTAGACCTCAGGAGGATACAGAGGTCTGGAGGAGAGATGTCTGGCTGCTTCACTATCTATCAGGCTCTGCAGCTCCAGGGAGGCCGTCACAGGAATCGATGGCGCCCCTCAATGCATGGCTGAAATATGGAGGTGAGGAAACCTGTGCTGCTGTTCTTACACCTTGAATACTAACACCAACAGATGGAGTGTCTCGGATCATTTGTTCACTGCTTCCTCTCATCCCAGCATCCTTCGCATGAAGCCATGAGACCTTTAAGTCACTGCTACAAATCTGTGAAAGGTTTTACAGACTCAGGTGTAGATTCACTGGATCACACTTTGATATAAAGTAATAAATTCATGAAAAACGGCTCAAGTGAGTTGTATTAACCAGGACTGTCAGTTTGGAGAATCACCAGCACGTCAGCTCTCGACCCCCGCTGGTAAAAACGGATGAACCTGCTGAAATGCTGAGCCAGCATTGTTGATGACATACCTCCTGCTTTCAGACAAATTGCTCGGATGTGTTGCCCTGAGGAATCCCGGTCTTTGTCTCCGGGTTTCAGGCTGAACTAGAGTGAGTATACAGAAACCTCCAGAGACCCGGGCCCTGCAGGGAAAGATCTACGAGCACAGCAGAGGTAATGTGGATGTATTGATGGGGCGGCTGCTCAGAGAGTCGACATGCGCTGTATGAGCTCATAAAGAGGGACGATGGAGATTTAAGGAGCCACGATTTGGAACATTTACGTGTCTACACTGCTTTAAATACCCACAATGCCTCTTTCATGTATTGACCATGGGTCATTGAAGGGCACTCTTACGGACGTACTGACAGCAAATAAAAAAACCTGAACAGTGGTTCAGTTGGGCGCAGCTTCAAGGACCTTCATCACCTTTCTCCTTCCTTCGCCCTGAGGTGAAGGAACATCTGCACTGGATGCTAAACAGCTTCTTCCCTCTGGCAGTTTGGTTAATGAATGTGCCATCAGCATATTATTAAAAAGCACCGACACGCACAAGGGTTACAGATGAACACAAACAGATGGAAAAAGAAAGAGAGAGAGAGAGAGAAAAAAGGCTAACTGGAATGACACTACTATACATCTTCACACCTTACAATAAAAAAAAAACCTTAGAGCTGCATTTCAAACAACGTTACAAAAATAGATTTTAGATTTGATATAAAACCATGCAATCAGAAAATGTTTGATCTGTTTCCCACATTTCTTTGTTGACGACCCCCTGAGGTGAGAAACGGCTGTGTCACTTAAGGCGGAGTCATGATGTCACGACTCTTTACAAGGTGTGTGTTTGTTGTTGAAATGAATGGAGATCAGATCTTCTTTTTAACACTACTTTTCTTTGTTCGAGTCGACTTTTTACTGGATACAACGTGAGGAGGTAAGGTATTTATCAACAGTTACACAGAGCTGCTGTTTGAAACATGACAACAAGTAAACTTTGTCACTTTGTTCTGGAGTTTAGTAGACGCTGCTCTGAGACGTATCTGTAGGCTAACGTGTAATGTTAGTGAATCCTTATGTCCTGCTCATCGACCAATCAGAGCTAACGTAACCTCACTCTTCATGTTAGTGACAGACTCTCAAGTTTGATCAGATCACTGCAGAATAACTGCTGCATGTGGGCTGAATGAACGTTAGCACAAACAGATTAGTCTGTGTTTTAGCCTTCAGCTCGTATTTTAGCCTTTAGCTTGTGGTTTAGCCTTTAGATTGTGTTCCAGCTTGTAGCTCGTGTTTTAGCCTTTAGCTTGTGTTTTAGCCCTTAGCCCGTGTTTCAGCCTGTAGCTTGTGTTTTGGCCTGTAGTTTGTGTTTTAACTTTAGCCCATGGTTTAGCCTCTTGCTTGTGTTTTAGCCTTTAGCCTGTGTTTTAGCCTCCAGTCTCCACCATCTCTACTAAATTAATCACAGAAATCGTTTCCAGCAGAGACAAACTCAGATCTCTCTTCTCTCTGATAAACTTCATCAGCTGGCGTGGTGTTGTCATGGAGACTTCAACGTGCTGTAAATCAATCCGGTCCTGTCTGACCCGATCAGGAACCTTTATTGTTGCTGATAATCTGATTTGAAGTTGTGGATCAGGATCAGGCAGAGATCTAGAAGAGAGACTTCTCTTGCCACGGTCGGGGGTCACTGGTCTCCAGCATCACTATTTTTAGGGTCGAGGCCTGAAAAGTTCTGGAACCCTTGTTGTAGAGTTTGAAATTTGACGTTCATTCTTTGAAAAGTCATTTGACTTTAATGAAGACAGTTTGAAGATGTTTTCTGGGGGATTAAAAATCTTGTTGAGAAATTGATGATTTTTTTTACGCTGTACATCCTGTAAAGTCATTATGGAGGAACAAGAGGGACATAAAAACCCAGAACCTCCACTTCAAGAGGAATAAACTCCATGTGGGGAGTGTTTTGACACTACTTCAGTGGAGCAGGTAGAGTGTGAGAGAGAGCTCAGTGTCGGCTGTAATTGGACCTTTGAGGATGCAGTGTGGACAGCGCGCTTTGTTGTTGGAGAATCTGTTGGGAGACCCACAATACGGCCGACACAGAGCCCATCGTCTGTCTCACTTCATTCTTCCAGCACACACACGTCTGAACGCAAAACATATTTCCACTTCAACATAACCGTCCTACTGTCAGAAGTTAAAACTCTGTTTGCACATTAAAAACGGCAAATTATGAGAAAACAACACCAAGAAGTTCAGAGTGATTCAGCCTCGAGACTTAGTTTCAAATGAATCAATTACAAGCACATCTTGGAGGCATTTTGGGTTGTGAGTATTAAAAAATTAAAGCTCCCAGACAGAACTTCTTCCCCGCTCTCTAATCGACTCCCAGCACCGAGCTGATTAGCTGAGTGCAGAGCCAAGAATTGGCACTCAAAGAAATCAAAGTCTGTACACAGAAGACCAAAGGTACTCAGAGTATCTTTGAAAAGACTTATCTTCTTTCCTGCTTCAGATCCAAGGAGACATAATGTAAAAGAATGAGGCTGAACTCCTCAGAGAGCGCTTCACGGAGTCAAGGGTTCAGTGAGAATCCTTTCTGACACAGATGCTGTGAAGGCGGATTGCACACAGTGGATTTGCAGCAGCTGTTTCGCTGCGGTGTCTTCAGTATGTGGACGAGGAGTCTTTGAAAACGTCTCTGATAAATACTTTGACTGTATTCCTTACACCGACTCTCATACATATCCTTCAGCGCTCGGGGGATTCCCACTTAACTGGAGAAACTGCAGCGAGTAAACATGAGAGAGGAGCAGAGTGAGGCTTTTTCAGAGCTATTAAAGTCTTGGCCTTATTCTCAGATGGAGCCGGGTCCTTGGCCTGTTTCTCAGATCTTATTCCTCAAACGCTTTATGAGCCGCTCCCCAGAGTCAGGGTGAGAGGTCTTTGATTCGCACATATACCCCTCTTCAATCCGGCAAATGAGCTCAGATCAGGCCCAGGCTGTGTAGCGTCTGACAGAACAGGCCCCGCTGTGACTGCTCAGCTACACTCAGATCAGTAGGAATGCAAATCCATTGTTGGACGTCCTCATCAGCGCTCACAGCCGGGACTTTGGTTCGGTTTGTTTCAAGGTTTGAGCAGCGAGTGTGTTTGTTATGGCCTGATGTGAAAGATGGTTCGGTCAGGAGAGAGAAAAGAAGCGTGTGGGCTCGTGTGTGTGTGTGTAGATTGTTATGTAATCCTGTGAGGCTGCATCCTGTAAAGTCAAAGAGCTGTGTGTTTGTGGTTTGCTGTGAATGCATATGCGTGGGTGTGTCGGCTTACTGTAACTCTGTGCCTCGAGGAGAGTGTTTGGCTGTTTCAGGTCTCTGTTATCTTGCAGCAACGTCACATCTGGTCCAACAGCAGGTCAAAGATTTCACTCACACCTGATGCGTCTGCAGTCCTGCTCCGCTGCAGACAGCTGGAGTTCTCGCAGTGACTCGTGATCCTGTGAGTATGACTGTGATAAAAGTAAAAACAGACTTGAGTTTACTGATCCTGCTGCTTTTTGTGCTTCTACCACGGCTGAGCTCATTGAAGGAATCTTTTATGAATCACTTTTATAATCGACTGATACTTTGTGCTTCTCCACCTCAGTGATCAGCTTCTCCCTGTCCATTTTTTTCACTGTTTCCCCTTGAGTAACTTCTGACCTGATTACTCCTGGCGCTCATTATGTCATTTGTGTGTCGTCAAGCTAAATACAATCTGGTTTTGTTTTATTTTGAAAGTCTCAGGCTCTTTTTAGGTTGTTTCCGTGCACTACTTCCTGTCCCTACTCTGAAATGACGGGTCACAGCTGCGGCATCCAGCAAAAAAAAAGGATGGTTGTGTATCAGCTGCGACCTGCCGATCTGGTGTATTTCAGCCGTCAGTTGTTGCAAACCGTTTTGGAGGAGTTTATGACACCAGCAGCCTCAGCGTCTACGACCAGGGTGTCTGCATGTAAACGATTAGTGAGGGACATATTTGTTTATCACACCGTTTAATATCTGAACAGAACACACGGCCTTCTGGTCACACAGTTGGCTCAGCTGTACACTCAGACGTGTCTCATATATATCAAAACATTAAAGCTGCCAAATAACACAAAAAATACTATAAGACAGAGATATGTTCCTCACCAGGAACAGATTATGACAGCAAACAGCAAAATGCTTCAGGACAGCAAATAATATTAGCACAGCTACTAGCTAGCTGGCTAACAGATGTGAAATTCAGTTGACCATTGTCCATTTATATCAGTCTTTATATTCTTTTTTATTATTATTATTATTCTAAGTTAAATTTAAGCTTTAAATTGTCCTTAAATCAACACTTTATATTTAGGTTTAAAACATTTGTTTTTTGCACTGTTTTTAATTTTCTGCTCTGTGTGCGCTGGAAAAGCCTCCTGGGGACAAATAAAGTTTTTTTTTGAATTGTCTTCATTTGCTGAAGATAATTCAGGACTTTGAAAATATCAAAGTAATTCTGCCAACAGTTGGAAAAACTGTCCGAAACTACTCAAGGTTCTCAGAGTTAATGACATGTTTCTTCTTGTTACCTGGAAAATAACTCAACAAACAGCTACCTTGGAGCTGCTTTCATTCATTCATTCATTCATTCATTCATTCATTCATTCATTCATTCATCATCTATCCCGCTTATCCTGTTCAGGGTCGCTGGTGGCCGACTCACAGAGACAACCCGTCACGTTCACCAGTTAACCTGATGAGCATGGACGGGGAGAACATGCTAACTCCACACGGGACGAACCGGGTTTCGAACCGGTGACCTTCTTGCTGTAAGGCTGCAGCGCTAACCTCAAGTGGTGCAGAAAGACAGCAAAGATAGAAGATCTACTAACATGTTTTAAAAGTTAGATGTGATTAAACTCGAGAGGCTAAGAGCCACACAAACTTTAGGAAAGCCTTCAAAAACACCAGAACTTTTCACTTTACAACACGAAGCTTCGTCGCGGCAGATTTTAGTGAAAACGAGAGATTCAGTATTGGACAGTAACCTGTGAAAGCTTTAATGAAGCTCCTTAAGAATCCTGACATTCTTCTGTCTACCCTTTTTCACACTGACTGCTTGAAGTGTTAGGAAGGATGAAAAGAGTTTAATGAGTGCTGTTCCAGAGACACCCACGTACCCGTCCCTTTTCACTCCGACTGTGCAGCAGGAGAGCGGTAAATTGTGGGCTAATGGATTTCTCTGACAAACTGAGAATGAAGTTGAAATGGGCACGCTCTGATCCATCAAAGAAAATGCCAAGTGATTTTTTTTTTTTTTCCCCCTCGTTGCCTCTTTTTAAATGATTCTGATTTAAACTGATGTCTCTCTTTGTGTGTGTGTGATTCTGCTTTGTCGCCGTTTAAACAGCCAAGAGGAACATTTGGAAATAGCGGTCGCCGATGTAATTTACCGCTGGCATCTTTGGTTTGGGTGTGTGACACTGGCGGTGTTGTTTTTGTGTGGTCTTTGGCTGCAACAGTCAACAAGCAATTGTGTTTTGAGAGAGGAAAGCTGGTTAGGGACACAAAGAGCTCAGGGCTTATTTAGACGGGCGAAAAGTGAATTTTCTAACTTCAGAATCCTCTAACTGGATTTCTGCTGGAGCCAAATGACACAGACACATCTGAGGTTATTGATTCCTCCTGAATATTTGTAGTTTTGAGCTATGATAACAGTGATAACAGTGATAACAATGTTCTTATCTGAGTTTAAGGAAACCAGGCTGAGAAGCGGCGTGATATCGCAGTAGAGACAGAGTCTCCTGTAGGCAGACTTGAATCCCATAGGTGACCAAGGAGGATAGAAAATAATCAGCCTCCCCCTGTGCTGATTACTCTCTCTCTCTGCCAGGTATGGATGTGTCTGGCTCTGAGATGCGAGGTCAGCTCTGTTGGTGTCCCTGGCTGGAGGCAATGAAAACTCGTCTGGATTGATTATTGCCCAGGGAGTGTTTGGCCTCAGCTCACTCTCAGCTGTCTGTGGACGCTCGGCTCTCTGCCAGACTGGAAACTCAATCAACAAGTTCTTATGAGAACTTTGGCCTCCCAACATTTCTGCCTCGATAATATCATCATTCTTACTTTGTGTTTTGAAATGTTGAAAGTTGAGAATGCAGAAACACAAACTATCGCAGCGTTTGATCAAAACAACCCCAAACCTCTTCAGATAACCGGACACGTCCTTCAGGAGAACGTTAGCCGATGACACACTCTTGGAGGAACTCTCAGTGTACACAAAGGACACTCCTCGGAAAGTCTTAAAATCCTGAGGAGGAGCTAAAGATAGACCCCGACACCTGCAGCTTCTGTGTCACGTTTTTCTTCTTTGTTGGATTTATTAGCAGGATACACTGTCGTGCTGCTATGCCGTCACATTATTATGTAGCTGATGCAGCTATCAGCATCCGGCTGTGGAAACACAAACAAGATCAGGCCTTCCTGATCTGACTATTACCAAACTGTGCTGTTCCATACCAGACCACTTGGTGGAGACGGGCCTAAAGTTGAAGGGTGATAGTGAAGTTACCTCTGTAAGTGGCCCTACCTGGGGGGGGGCAGGGGATATTACTTACCAGATGTCCATGAATATTTCTGATTGGCACAATAAAATGACCTCCAGCTGTGACGGTAAATGGACCTGTACTGATATAGCGCACTCAGAGTGCTTTACATTGCTAGCTTCATTCACCCATCAAATCAGTCACACATTCTTACTATGGTAGGAGACAACAGTTGTATCTAATACATTCACACCACATTCATACACCACTGAACAACAGTGGGAGCATCTTAGGGTTCAGTGTCTTTGACTGCAGGAGCTGAAATCAAACCCACGACCTTCTGATTGTAGGGCGACAACTCTATCACTGATCTACACAATGACTGACTTGGTTTGGTACCTCCCAATCAGTGGTCTCCTTTGAGCCTGATAGTGTGAATGTGTCTCTGTCAGCTCCCGGTGTTCCAGTTTAAAGAGTGACCCTGTAAACTGGGGACCTTCAGCTGAACGTGTCGGTGGATATCCAGATTACAACAGTTTTGCATCCCGCTGAAAGTCATCTACCAACGGGTTTGTTTCTAAGTCAAAACGCGCGTCTATCTCTGTTGTCTTAACTTCTTCTTCTTCTTTATTTAAAAGGGGACGGCACGATTTCATAAAACACAGGATTACACAAGGTTAAAAAAGCCAGAATTAGCCAAAAGGCTAGTTTTCATCTGTAGTCCCCTGGCCATGATGTAAAACAGGCAATAGGCAACAGGCAATCTTACAGTGATGGGCTTATTGTATCGGCTTTGCCACTAGAACTTGTCTCCTCAAGTGTCAACGAAGGCTAACAGTGGCGCTGCACATAGCGGGATCGGCCTGTCTTTGCTGTCTTACTGCCCTCTACTGGTCTAGTGGCATTTTACGATTACCCTTATCTTCTTCTCCATACGTTACTCTCCTGTTAGTCTGCGGTTGAAACACTGGACCACAGGAACAATTTAGTTCTGGGGAATGTTTGAACTACAAGTTCCTGGACTCTCTGTTTGAAATACACCTCATATCCTTTCATTTCTTACCAGACTGAACCCGTCTCCCATTTTGCTACACAACCACACTCTTAAAGTTGAAATTTTAAGTCTCTCAATCACTCGAGTTGTACCATAGAGTTCGCCACTGTGCTCCTAGTCCTCTTTTTTGTCAGTAAAACCTGTGGCACTCACTACAAACTGATGGAGCTGAGGGGGGCTTTAATTAGCACAACAGCCTTCTGTTGTTTCAACATCAGATGTTGAATTAAATGCTGCCGAAATTACTCCCTTAAATTTAGTGAGAGCACCCTCAGAAAGGCCTCTTTTTTTTGTTCACTGGAGTGTTGTTTGGTAAAAGGCATTCTGAGGCGACTACAAAGGATCAGATGAGAGAGAGTCTGTGGAACGAACACCAAAAAAGAGCTGTGGAAATGGTTGTTTTGAACCAAATGTGTGTGCAGAAACTCAAACTCATATGGTAAATGGTAAATGGACCAGTACTTATATAGCGCTTTTCTAGTCTTACTGACTACTCAAAGCGCTTTACACTGCTAGCCTCATTCACCCAATCACACCCCATTCACACAGATGGCCGACTTAAGCTAATCAGACCACCATTAAGACAAACACCCACACCACATTCATACACCACTGAACAACAGTGGGAGCAACTTGGGGTTCAGTGTCTTGCTCAAGGACACTTCGGCATGTGACTGCAGGAGCTGGAATCGAACTCACACAACTCTACCTACTGAGCCACAGCCGCCCCTCATATCCCCCTTAACTCACACTATGGTGTAACACAGCCCTCCCCTTCAGCTCACATCGAGGTTTAAATAAAGTTTGATTTGATGGAGTAGCCTACAGGGAGGGCTGGTGATGGTCACTAGTCGCAGTGAATCATATGCATGTATGTGTATGTATGTATATGTTTATGTATGTATATGTGTGTATGTATGTATATGTTTATGTATGTATATGTATATATATGTACGTCTTCATAGCTGTCACTGCTAGAATAAAAAAATCAATGCATATGTCTTTTAAACGCTGTCACCAGACACAAGTCCCCTCAAATGTTTTCAGTCATGCAGGTGAGAGTTAGGATCGGTTGAAGTTTGGGACAGGTGACACCAAAGTCATGAAACTCTGTGTGCTTACAAAGTGATTCTGTCTCATGTAGTCCTCCAAAGTCCTAAAGTTATTGTCAGACCAGGTTTCATGGGATGAAACAAATTGCTTCCTGCCGGCAGGACAGGAATTAGCATTGGCAAGGCCGTAAGCATAAAGAGGCGGAGTTAATGGAGCTTTGCAGAAGACAAAAGTCAAACACGGTATCAGTGATCCCTGAAAAGAAACAGGAGAGAAAATAATCAGCACAGAGGGCTTTTCTCCTCTTCTTTGCCACAGTGCTCGTCCCTCCTTTTCATACTCCTTCTGATGCAGGAAAACTATCACACGTATTGCATCGCATTGGGAATATAAATCCAGATAATCTGGGTGTCATGTCCCAAAGGTGCTTCCCTCACAGAGGGCTGAGGCTGTCAACTCTCACTCCCTCTATCTCTTCTTCTCTCCTAATTAATTTTTTTTTACACATTCCAATGCTATCATGATTACGGCTTACCTATTCATTCGGCAGCATCTAAGAAAATCAGCCTGATGTGATTTGTGGAAGGTAAATCCTTGTCAAGGTTGTTGGGTAAGCTGATTTAAAGGATGATCTTTGGCTCTGTAGGATAAACTGCAGATAGATTGCTGTTGAATCGGCTATGGCAGATTAAAACCAATCCCATCTGCATCGTTCTTACTCTGGTCCACAGCTTTGCTAACAGAATATGTTGTTTCACCTTCAAGGAGTCTAAAAGTAAAGTTTAAGTTCCAGCTCATTAATGAAAGACAGATAATACGACTGAAACGTAATCTTTGTTTCAGCTAAAGTGATCTCACAGATCTCACGTTGTGAGACCTCAGAAGACACAAACGTCTGATCTGACCTGGATCCCTGATTGATGCCCCACATCTAAAGAATACTTGGACCAATGATCAGTACGACCAGGCTGCAACTTTTAGGTCTTAAAATATGAAGCTGATGCAGAAGTGCTAAAAACTGCTGATCTTTGAGAAACTACTTGAGGCTGGTTACAGAAACACAGCAGAAACCACAAACAAGCCAAGATCAAAGATCAAAACATGGTTCTGCTCAGTTTACTCTGATCGGCTCCAAAACTTCATATCAGAATAAAAACATAATGTCACGGAAACTACGTCTATACACGTTATACAGACTATGATCACGATGAGGGGAAGGAAAGCTGTTTCCAGCATGTAGTTATAACATTTCTGTGACTTCCTGGGAAAACAAAAACATGCCAGCTTGGAATTTCACTGGATGAAAAAGAAAAAAAAGTGTCTGACTTTTATAACCAAATAGGGATGGGTATCACTAAGATTTTATTGATATCAATGCTCATATTGAACATTTTATTGAGTTTATGAGTGAAATTGGTTAATGCACCTGGATACCTGTGGATGTAAATGATTAAAAATATGTTAAATTTGCACATCACATGACGAGGATGTGTTGTTTTGTTATGTTATTGACTGAAGTAGGCCATCTAGTGTCTGGAAGTGGTTATAGCAATGCTTTGAGTTGTTTGGAACCTTGAGCTTGCCGTAGTTGTGCTGAAGTCAGCCATAATCCTTGCAGTAACTTTTCTTTTCCCTTCTTATTTGGAAACATTTGCCTGTTTGTATTTTCACAGTTTTCAGTGTTGTTTGCAAAGAGTAACTGTGATGTGAAAAACCAAAGTTATATCGATGTATGCTCACCGCTAGCATAGCAATGCAATTTCTCACATACATTAGCATCTGTGGTGGCGAAATCCATGTTCCAGGAAACGGATGTTAGCTCAATTCATCCCGAGATGACATTTGTAGGAGTTTAAGAGGTTATGTACTTGAAAACAGGACACTCCGGTCAGTCCGACCCAAAAACAAGTTGAGAGATGGCTGTGGGAACGTCTAACAGTTGACTTTCCCAGAAAACCGTAAGGGAGGTTTTGGCAAGTTGGGCGCCAATGTGTCTCGGTTAGATAAGAGCGTTTACAGGAAATCTCCCTCTCTATGGGAGGTTACTCATGGTTTGGCCATGGTTCAGAAAAACTGAAACCAGAGAAACAATGACATCACAGAGGGTCTATAAAGAGGAGGTGAAAGTTAGATCTTGGTCCGTCTGGCCGTCCGTCTGTCTGTTACTCAAGAGGTGATCAGAGCTGTTGTGAACCTGAATAAACCCGAGAGGCTGGAGCGTGGTCGTGTTCTCCTGGTCATCATTGTCTCAGTGTTTGCATCTGGGAAATCCACAGTACATCAAGCTAACACTATGTTTCTCTGGTTTTTGGTCCATTAGTAGATTTAAAACATGTTTGAATGTGTTGAATATGAATCTCTTGTCAGAGAGTAATGCATATTTATTTGTGTGTTCAGTTTTACGGCTTCATAAGTCAAACTTGAAGAGGAAAATCCTGAATCAAACTGTTAGCTAAGCTAAGATAGCTGGGGCAGAATAGTTAATGTAAGGTTCAGCAGCTTCAGCGTAACATACAGAATGATGTCAATGGCTGGAACCATTTCTAATCCATTCTTAACAGAAAGCAGTTATGGATGCTCGTCCCTGCTCTAAAACAGACACAAGTCCTTCTTTCTGTTCTCTGATGCTGGATAAGAACCGTATGGATGGGCTTCTTTACTCCTTTCAACCACTGATTTGATTCTATATGTCATTCCTGTTGGTTATTGGCAATAAAATCACAACACAACCTGTCTCTGATGCACAAACAAGACCGTTTTTCATTCTAAGGACGAAGAGCTGAGCCTCGTAAATTGTTCAGGGACGGTTGGGGCTATCAGGATGAGAAGCACCAGCAGTCAACTGTGGCAAAGCCATCCTGTTGTCATTACACTTCCATTAACAGTCACACGGCCCCGCTGCCAGAGCCACTCGGCTGAAACTGGTGTGAACCATCATGGCTGTCACGAAGCCATCAGATGTGACCTTCAGAGGTAAACCTGTGCACTCTGCAGTCAGAGGGCTTCACTGCCTCTGCAGGTCATTACACCCACTCTACGAGAAGGAGGACTCATTACGTGGAGAAACTTGTAAACGCTCACACACACACAGACACACACACATTCTGATTGATGTCACTACATTGCATATTTCTGGTGAAACTAATTTGACCTTTGCCAGCACGGCGTAGCAATCCGCTCTCTGAATTATGAAAAATGCTAATACCCGACATGAAACATAAAACTGAATGAGGGATTAAGGCTGAGTTTTATTGCAGTGGTCTTATGGAGGTGCATGTCCAAGCACCGTACGTGTCCAGACTTTATCAAATAACTTCTGCGATGGGGAAGATTCTTTATCTGAGGCTTATAAATGCATATTTCTGCAAAGGTTGACATGGCATAGTTAGCCTCTTTGTGTTCCTCAGAGCTTACTTCAATGATTTATTACTTTGTCCAGCAATGAGCTCAAAGGGTGCAGGAAGGAAGTCGTGCTTACAACACTTTGGACCGTACCGCTGTGATGGATTTTTGCCAGACAACACGAAGGCCTGCAACAGACACGCTGAACTGTGCAGGTGAACATACATGTGACAGCTAAGTGAAGTGTGACTGTGCTTCTTCTGAATGACTGTGTTTGTGTTTCTGCTCTGGAGCTGCTCAGTGGGGGCAGATTTCATCAGACTTATTGCGGGGCCCCTGTATTTAACCCCCCGAGGGGCAGTGGGCCGCCTGATTGCAGCGTTATCACCACACGTTAGCACGGAGCAGCTCGGGGGCTGGCAGGCAGCCTGGCAGACAGGTGGGGTGTGGGGTTACACGAACGGTGCAGCTGATTGTGGTTTAATGATCCCCCCATGGGCAACAAGATGGCCGTCCAGTTCTGCACAGCAACTTTATGAATTCCATCGTCTCTCTGTCCCTCAGTAATCTGTTTATTGTGTGAGAGGGTTTCATCCTCACTGCAGTCTTATGAAACTCTGAGGAAAGCTTCTGATGGACGGAGAGATGCAGGACGGCACTCACAGACAATCTGCAGGAATGAAATCAAGTTCCCTGAGAGAAGCACCAACAACCACCTCAGCTTCAAAATACAAAATACTCTAAATATTTTTGCCTTTCTTACCAAATCAGAGAACATACAACGCCAATCCCAATGGAGTTGGGACGTTGTATAAAATGTTTAAAGCAGAATACACTGATTTGATGCAGGCCAGTCTAGTACCTGCACTCTTTTACTACGAAGCCACGCTGTTGTAACAGGTGCAGAATGTGTCTTGTCATCGTCTTGCTGAAATAAGCAGGGACGTCCCTGAAAAAGACGTGGCTTGGATGGCAGCATATGTTGCTCCAAAACCTGTATGTACCTTTCAGCATTAATGGAGCCTTCACAGATGGTCCAGTTAGCCATGCCATGGGCACTAACACACCCCCATACCATCACAGATGCTGGCTTTGAGACTTTGACCTGAGAACAATCCAGATTGTCCTTTTCCTCTTTGGCCTGGAGGACACCACGTCCATGATTTACAAAAACAGTTTGAAATGTGGACTCGTCAGACCACAGCAGACTTTTCCACTTTGCGTCAGTCCATCTCAGATGAGCTCGGGTCCAGAGAAGCCGGTGGTGTTTCTGGGTGTTGTTGATATCTGTCTTTGTCTTTGCATGGTAGAGTTTGAACTGTCACTTGTAGATGTAGTGATGAACTGTGTTAACTGACAATGGTTTTCTGAAGTCTTCCTGAGCCCACGTGGTAATATCCTTTACACAATGATGTTGGTTTTTAATGCAGTGCTGCCTGAGGGGTCAAAGGTCACGGGCATTCAGTGTTGGTTTTCAGCCTTGCTGCTTACGTGCAGAGATTTCTCCAGATTCTCTGAATCTTTTGATGATATTATGGACTGTAGATGATCAAATCCATCAATTCTTTCACATTGTTGAGAAACATTGTTCTTAAACTGTTGGACTATTTGCTCACGCAGTTGTTTACAAAGTGGTGAACCTCGCTCCATCCTTGCTCGGGGATGCTCCTTCTATACCCAACCATGACACTCACCTGTTTCCAATGAACCTGTTCACCTGTGGAATGTTCCAAACAGGTGTTTTTGGAGCATTCCTCAACTTTCCCAGTCTGTTGTTGACCCTGTCCCAGCTTTTTAGGAACGTGCTGCAGCCAATCAAATTCAAAATGAGTGAATATTTACAAAAAAACAATAAAGTTTATCAGTTTGAAGAACAAATATCTCGTCTTTGTAGAATAATATTCCACCTTTTCTTTTTTCCAGATGATGGATTCACACAGCTAAGAAGAGTCCAGGCAGGTTGAAAATTTAGATCAAACTTTACTTAAGCTAAATAAATCCACTGACGATGAACAGGATGAAAAATAAAATGGCGGCAGAGCTAAATTAAATCTCACATCTGAACATTTCTTGGCCTCAAACAGACGGCTGACCCTGATCTGACCGGTGAGAAAACAGCGAGCATCATAAGAGTGTAAGTGGACCACGACATCCAGACTGAGTCACGTCGAGTCACAGGCAGAGGCCACAATAACTCTGACACCCGAACACATGAACAGAAGCAACAAAATCCCTGAACCTGAAACAGCTGCAATTATACTCTTTGAGCACAAAGAGAAACCCGTGGGAGAGGAGAGCGACAAGGCCATCGCCGGGGCTGTAATGAAGCAGGTATACGTCCTGCTGGGAGAGAAAATGTCAGCCGTGGCGCTGAGGGGAGGGAAGGTCTGTGCACAGATACCGTGGAACATTTTGAGAGAAAAGAAAGAAAATGACGTGCTTTGAACCATGCAGGTCTCAGCCTTCCACAGAGTGACGGTTTAACACGCCGCAGATCGATATCAGGCGTTCTCAAGGTCAGAGGAACACGCAGACACGCTGCCGACTGCTGTTCCAGAAAACTCTCTGCAGGAGGAATATTCTCGACCTTTAATCCAACCTTTACAAGACGGTTAAATCATCATCATGGGATTAAAACAGGATAAAGTTTCCACTCCTCGCACTCACCGCCTTGTTTTATAAAGTTAGTTAAGCTAGCTTGAAATGCCAAAGAAGAATAACAGCCTCTCAAAGGACTGATTAATTCATACACTCAGGGAGGCAAAGTATGTGATCCAACTCACCCATCGGGCTCCCTTCAAAGAAACTCTGCTGGATCTGCACGTACCTTCACTCCATCCTCCAGAATCACACTGATTGTAACGTGTTCCTCTCAGGGCTTTAAGAGGCTCTCACACACCGGCGAGACGCACTCAGAGGAAAAAGTCAAGAGACAACAAAAGACGGAGGAGTGTGTGAAAAGACGTCATTTGAATGAAGATGAGTTTCAAATGAGGCGAGTCAGACTTTGAATCATGTGGCGGTTGGACTTCAGGGTTACAGAGAAAAACTCACTTCATGCTCGATGGTTTTCAAGAGCGATTCTGCAGAACTTCAGGACTTTGGATGAATGACGTTAAATTCTAAGAATGAAGCATTCATTCTGCTGCTGCTGCTGCTTTTCTTGAACAGCAGAGAAACTGAATTACTGCAAGTGAAGCCAAGTCTGAGCTCCACCTCTGGGCGTAAACGGATTCAGAGAAACTTCATCTGCATTTTAGGTCAATGAGCTGTTTTATATCTGAAGAGACTCGTTCTCCTCATGTCTGAGCTGATCAGTACGCAGCTCTTTACATCAGCAGGATCCTTTTCTTCATGTGGTGAAGCTTCAGTGATGGTGGTTCCTGGAAAAGGTGCGACTGCAAGTGTGAACGAGCTGCACTTCATTCATTAGCACACACACACATACACACACACACACACTCATGCAGTTAACGAGCGGGAATCCAGTCGCCAGCAAACACGCACACTGTTTCTTTCATCTGATTGTACACGAAACACCATCAGCCGTCTGAAACTCATGAATATGACCTGCGTTCATATGACACATGGACTGGAAACACATTCCACAACACGCCAACATTCAGGGTGAGAAATGAGCACCAGAGCGTCTGATTGGGTTTCCTCAGTAGGAACATTCATGAGGAAAAACTACAAATCTCTGACAGGCGGATCAGGACAGCGTCAGCAGTGATTTACCGGTCAAGCCACGTTCCAGCCCTCACTCATGGTCCCCAGCTGTGGGGAGAGACCACAAGAAGAAGATCGTGAATACAAGCGTCTGAAACGATCTTTCTCTGCAGGGTGTCTGGACTCAGATGAGGGGGTTCGAGCTTCCCTCAGGAGGTGTTTTCAGCCATCCTGTCCTCCAGCTGGAAGGACAGGATGGAGAGATTATGGTCACTTTCACACCAGAGCTGTTTGGTCCACTTTAAATGGTCCAGAGTTCGTTTCCTCGGATAGTCCGCTTCGTTTGAGCAGGTGTAAGAACTCATCCGAACTCTGGTCCACCTGGAAACGTGGGTCTCGGTTCGCTTGCAAGTGAACCCTGGTTCAGTTTGTATACAGTGTGAAAGCTCACCGGACCAAATGTACATAGTGACGCGATAAGTAGTGAAGGTTTGTGATCCGTGAGGTGACATACCTTGCCTGCCTTTGTTGTAGCATCACCAAGAACCCGTAGTCTCTGGCCAGTCCCCTCAGTCTTCTCCTCCGGTGCCACCTCTCTTTAATTTGTGACACTACGAAATGCTCCACAGCTCGCTGCCTTACCAGGCGGTCATTTTGCATCGCTTACTGAGCCATGTGCATTCTGGACAGAAACACCAGCCCCAAAACAGCCAACTTCCCATGATGCTCTCCATCTTTACTGCTGTTTTTCCAGGGTGGGATGGAGGGATTTCCCCTCCTACTTCGTCCAGTCGACGAATCGACCCAGACGAGCTGAGGGACAGGGGACCCTGAGACCCGGACCTGGATGTAGGAGATGGATGGATGGATTTTTAATCAAGCTAACTTCCACTTTAAGGAAAAAAATAGTAAACTCTCTCTCTCTCTCTCTCTCTCTCTCTCTCTCTCTCTCTCTCTCTCTGTGTTTTTTTTTTCTACCCTGTGAGTAACTCTTCACCGACTCAGAGAGATGTTCTCTCCCTCCTTGAGAACGTTGATTGAAGTGTAATCTCTCGTCTCTCTCGTGTTAGAAATGGGACGTCTGATCATTCTTTTCTTTTTTTTCCGGCGGCTCGTTTCTACCATTAAGAGTCTTCTGAGTCGTGGCTGCGTGTTTAGCCTTCCCAAAGCGCCTCAGCGAACCAGCGACGCAGCGTCCTGCATTTCATTATTATTGATTTGTGAAAAATCCGTCAAATATTGACTCCACCATAAAAACAGAACCAGGTATAAAGAGTGTTATTTAGTCTCCCACAGGGCCTGGTGAGATGTATCTGATGATCTGTGCTGTGTGTGTGTGTGTAGGTGTACATACACTGCCATCTAAGGTAACGTCTCTCTCTAAGCCCAGGCTTTGATTTCTGCAGAGCACCTATCCTCTCCTGCAGAGTCTGAGTCCCTGAGCGGCTGCTCAGAGATCTGGACTCTCTGTGGAGACCATCAGAGTTTAAAGACGACGCTGCCAGGGGGTCACACCAAAGATAACTCTGCTCTTTGCATTTCATAACATGACTGTTTTTCTCCTCTCTGCTATATTTCATCTCTCTGTGATTGTGCTTCTCTTATCTTTTATTTATACTCTCTGCCATCTGAGAGCAGATGTCTCGTCTGGGTTTCTCTCAAAATTACATTTTCAGATACTGGATAATAACAGTTTATGAAATGTTTTCAAAATGCCTTTCAACAGACTCTCAATGCGTCTAATAAAGAGCATTACGAGCCCACCATCTCCATCATGTACCAGTCAAATGTTCGCTCTTTAAACCTACGTGTCATCGCCCCTGGACTTTTTTCTTTTTAGGTTTGTATGGAATAAAACCAGGATCATGATGGATCAGAAGCTCATAAAGTCTTTCACACGTTCATATTCTTTGATATGAATTATTAAATAAGATGAGACTGATATTAAAGCTAAAAAAAAAAAGATTAATGAGCTCAGATTTATGAGGAAGTTATGTTTTAAAGAGAGCCCTTCTTCTCACATGTAGAGTAATAAAGCAGGCACAGAATTAAACAGCATCATCGTGCAGCTAATGAAGGTACAAACACAAGAACCCACTGCGTTTAATTCACTCCTGTTTGTTTTATAAGTGAGTTATTCTCATTTCGCTCCTCTGCAACAAGCTTCCATCAGGTGATAAGAAATCACCGAGAGTTAAAGGTTCCTGCTCAGACGTAGCGGTCCAAACCGCCTCCTGTAACTTTCTGTAAGTTTGAAATCTTTATTGAGTTATGAGACAAACTGAACTTCAGGTTAACGTCTCTGCATGACCCACCAGAGCAAACAAGACCATCAGCCCAGAGACGTTTCTGTGGAGTTATTTTAAATCCCTGCAGCAGAGTTGATGTCAGTGGAGGTGAAGAAACGCTCCCAGCACATTTTTATTTTCTTTGTTTTTACATTTTATAAAATAAAAACTTTTATCTTTAGAGAACTTTAAAAAAACAGGTTACAAACACAGTGCAAAATAAGAGAGAGAGCCTGAGACCCCTTAATCCACAAAAGAGACCCCCTGAAAGACTCAGCTGCCGGGGGGGGGGGGGGGGGGGGGGGGTGATGACCTCATCATTTCAGCAAGTTTCATGAAGGTCTCATGCTATTTTTAGAACAGGGTGTTTTGATCAGTTTACAGACAGATTCAGGGATTTCATACACACATTTTTTTTGTTTGTTTGTTTTTTTGTGTTTGTTTGTTTTGCATTGGACTGCACCCTGTAGGGAAGTAACCTTTTATGTGTTTGATGATATGCTCTCATCTATGTATTTATATATTTATTATAAATATAAGTGTAACTAGGTTAATGGATGAGCTGGGCTATGCAAAACACATTTCAGAGTAATCGGACAATAATGTCTTATCTCATCTTATCTTATCTCATCTCTTCTCATCTTATCTCATCTCATCTCATCTTGTCTTATATTATCTCATCTCACCTCATCTCATCTTGTCTTATATTATCTCATCTCACCTCATCTTATCTTATCTTGTCTTATATTATCTCATCTCACCTCATCTTATCTTATCTTATCTTGTCTTTTTTTGTCTTATCTTATCTTATCTCAACTCATGTCATCTCATTTCATCTCATCTCCACTCATCTCATCTTATCTTATCTCATCTCATCTCATCTCATCTCCACTCATCTTATCTTATCTTATCTTATCTTATCTCATCTTATCTTGTCTTATATTATCTCATCTCACCTCATCTTATCTTATCTTATATTATCTCATCTCACCTCATCTTATTTTATCTTGTCTTATATTATCTCATCTCATCTCATCTTATCTTGTCTTGTTTTGTCTTATCTCATCTTATCTTATCTCAACTCATGTCATCTCATCTCATCTCCACTCATCTCATCTTATCTCATCTCATCTCATTTCATCTCCACTCATCTTATCTTATCTCATCTCATCTTGTCTTATATTATCTCATCTCATCTCATCTTATCTTGTCTTATATTATCTCATCTCATCTTATCTTATCTTGTCTTATATTATCTCATCTCACCTCATCGTATCTTATCTTGTCTTATATTATTTCATCTCATCTCATCTTATCTTATCTTGTCTTATATTATCTCATCTCACCTCATCTTATCTTATCTTGTCTTATATTATCTCATCTCACCTCATCTTATCTTGTCTTGTTTTGTCTTATCTTATTTTATCTTATCTCAACTCATGTCATCTCATCTCATCTCCACTCATCTCATCTTATCTCATCTCATCTCCACTCATCATATCTTATCTCATCTCATCTTATCTTGTCTTATATTATCTCATCTCATCTCATCTCATCTCCACTCATCTTATCTTATCTCATCTCATCTTCTTATATTATCTCATCTAACCTCATCTTATCTTGTCTTATATTATCTCATCTCACCTCATCTTATCTTATCTTGTCTTATATTATCTCATCTCACCTCATTGTATCTTATCTTGTCTTATATTATTTCATCTCATCTCATCTTATCTTATCTTGTCTTATATTATCTCATCTCACCTCATCTTATCTTATCTTGTCTTAAATTATCTCATCTCATCTCATCTTATCTTGTCTTATATTATCTCATCTCACCTCATCTTATCTTATCTTGTCTTATATTATCTCATCCTATCTCATCGTATCTTATCTTATCTTATCTTGTCTTGTTTTGTCTTATCTTATCTTATCTTATCTTAACTCAACTCATGTCATGTCATCTCATCTCATCTCCACTCATCTCATCTTATCTCATCTCAACTCATCTCACCTCACCTCATCTCATCTTATCTTATTTTATCTTATCTCACCTCACCTCATCTCATCTCATCTTATCTCATCTCATCTCATATGAACATGTAGAGGTTTGAAAATCTGAACATGTTTAGTTTGAACATCCAGCGTCCTTCTTTTATATCCATGTTAAAAATAAGTGAAGGCAGAATACCTCCTCTTTAAGTTCAGCCCTGCTTGGTGGTAAATGCTAACTATTTAAGTGATTTTGTTTCTGTGTTCATTGTATTTATGTATATGATTTAAGCCGGCAGGAATAAGAATATCATGTACAGCTGAGAAATTCAACATGTGCTTAAAGATCCTGTGAGGAACTTTGGGTCGGGGTCCATATTCACACCTCCTGGTGATCAATACGTGCATCTAAACTTTGAACTTAACTTACAGAAAACTTACACAAGCAATGTTTGTGTTGTTTTTTACAGCAAAGGTAACATCATGCAGTGTGAATGCTTTCACTCATTACTGTCTGGCACCTACCGTGCAGCAGGGGTTGTGAATGTTTAAAATGACCGTACATGAAAAATCTCATTTCTGCAAACCTTGTTTTATTTTTTAGATCATTTTGAGGCATCAGTGTTAATTTCAGTCTGTTTTATGTCCAGACAAGAACTCCAAACAGGAGCTTTAAATAAAGATGTGAACACTGTACTCAGGAAGCTCCGACTGTCATTAACTTTCCTTTCCTTTTTTTTTTTATTTTGTTGTTGTTGTTGTTTGTTGTCAGACCAACAGAGGATCTTTTTTATCATAACCCCATAATTCCAGTGTCAGGGTGGCTGGTACCAGTTTTGACTGCTGAGGCAGGAAATCTCTCTCTCTCTCTCTCTCTCTCTCTCTCTCTCTCTCTCTCTCTCTCTCTCTCTCTCGCTCTCTCTCTCTCTCTCTCTGGACGGTGAAAGCCACTGAAGTCGTTCGGCCATCTGTCTCCACACGCCGTCAGGTTCCTGTTAGAATCACATTATTTTATTGATTCTGAAGCTGCCTCCACCCTTCCTCATGGCAGACAGCCAGGATCTGTTTCTCTCAACCAGAGTGAGGGACGGGGTGACAGCAGACTGATGGTGAGGGAAGAAGAGCAGAAGGCTTGTCAGATTGAATCTTCAGGCTGACTGGGAACATCTTTTACGGGGCGTTGAAGTCATGGGCACGTTTTGAGCTTCTCTTTTGTCAAAACTTGCTGGTACTGTGTCCTTAAGTGATGCTCTCAGCTCTCTCTACACCAGAACTCAGGGCCTAATAAGTGATGATCAAAGTTCTGCTTTAGCCAATCAGAGTTTGAGTTGATGACACAGAGGCGTCAGCGTATTCACACCCTTTGATTGGACAGTCAGAGACTGTGTTAGCCAGAGAAAACAAACTGATCTGTTGTGAGTTGACTCTTCAGTTCAGGAAGTCACATGACTGACTGACAGCTGGAGTCACAGATGGAGGAGTTCCCTGAGATCCTCTCCTGGTTCATGTCGGTCTGTGAAACCTGGAACCTGTTGACTCCTGGTCTGGCTCCACTTATTATGTCGGTTTGTTGTTGTAGTCCAGTTGAATACGATCTGGTTTTGACCACAGACTGTGTGGTTAATGTGCGTAGTCTCTTCGACGTCACCCGTCTGTTTCTAAAAGGAGTTTTGAAGTAAATTGGCCGGCGCGGCCATATTGGAAATGACAGTAGACATTTTTTGTACCAGGCTGTAAATATGTTTGGACCTGTAAAAATGCCTCTTTTTTGGGCTTGGTGTGTTTGTGACCTACGTCCTCTGACGGGTACCTGACAAACTGCAGATTTGAGCACTTCCATATTGTCTCATAATTTCCGACCTGAAGTTGACTCTTTGTTTTAACAAATTTCATTTTATTTTATTTTGAAAGTCACTGGGTGTTTTTATGGCAGTTTCCCTGCATGACTTCCTGACATTGACTTTCAAAATAAAACAAATCGTGTCGAAACCAGATTGTATCTAACTTGAGTACAACAACAGCCGACCATAAAGAGGGGAGCCAGACCAGAAGTCAACAGGTTTGAGGTTTTAACAGCCCGTCATGGATGAGGAGAGAGGGAATCATGGGAACTCCTCGGTCTGTGACTCCAGCTGTCTGTCAGTCATGAGGCTAACAGGACCGAACATGGAGCCGGTGTGAAATGTGTTTCTAACTGTGCAGCGATACACAGCTGCTTACAGCATTAGAATTTCCCTGTTTTCTCCTTTAAGACTTTTAGACGACATCCTTTGAGATTTGTGCAGCACAGCATCCATAGTTTGTCTATTTTAAGCCCCCTGCATTAACGTTTGCTTGCATCTCTCATGGAAGTAGTCATGCAAACTTCGACCTCGAGTGGGCGCCTGCTGGAATTGTACTCTGGCTCACATATTATAAATACACAGGAAGCTAAAAGGGTCAAAAAGAGTTCACACGGAATCAGGAAACACTCTGTGCTCTGCGGTGGACTGACAAATGAAGCTAAAAGAGCTGGAAGTCTGTGCTAAGTAAAGCTGTTATGTTTCCAGCTCTCCCTTCATAGATGAGGCGTAAAAATAAAACATATGTAGCCGCCTCTCTCTGTTCAGAATTAGACTCTGAGTTTATACACAGCTGCTGAGCTGGGTGGTAGTTCTGCTTGAGTCGTCTCCAAAGCGACCAAACTTCACACATCCCACTCTCTGACGCAAACACAAAGCATCTGTGCAGCGAGACGGTGTCAACATCAACAATCCAAACAGTGGATCAGGCTCTGATCTTATTACCAGGCGTAATAAAAGAGTTTTATTTGACATCTGTTCACCTGTGACAAGAGCTGCTATGACGCTGGTCCTGATACAGAGCTTAAACCAGAGGCTTTCATGTGAGTCAGACAAACTGACTTCTGCTTCTTCTTCTTTCTTCGCAGATCGAAGACATCGTCACTCGCATCCAGGACGAGACGGAAGGCGTTCCCATCAGGACAGTCAAAAGTTTCATGACCAAAATTCCCAGTGTGGTCACAGGTACGAAACCATATCAATACTTTAAAAAAAATGCTCAAAGGCTCTGAGTTATTTATTCAAAACTTCATAACTTCTTTATTTAAAAGGGGGACAGCGCAATTTCATAAAACACAGGATTACACAAGGTTAAAAAAAGCCAGAATTAGCCAGAAGGCTAGTTTTCATCTGTAGTCCCCTGGACATGATGTAAAACAGGCAATAAGATTACATTTTTTAAAATGAATGAAAAAAAAGAAAAAAAGGGAAAGAAACAAAGAAGAGAGAAAGAGAAAAAAAAACAATATAATACATAAGCGAACACTTACTTTACAATTTAGAGAAAATACATCACAACAACATTTTATCACAACAGGCTTATCTTATAGTGGTGGCAGCTGTAAGTGTCAATAAACCACATTTTCAATTTCTTCGTGAAGGCCTTGTATGTTGTGAGCAGTTTAACTTCCTCGGTTATTGAGTTCCACGCACTCGCGCTCCTTACTGACCAGGCCGACTTACTAAAAGTGCTCCTGCGCAGAGGGATGTACCAGTCACCTCTGACATAGCCTCGAGTGACACGCTCAGGGCTGATGAACTCTGCCAGAGGATCAGGAGCCAATTTATGCAGCACTTTATGGGTCAGTTTGAAGTCTGCAAATGTGTGGAGACTATCCCAGTTTAAAATACTGTATTTTTTTTAAATTGCACAATGATGATAGTGCCTGGGTTTTTTTTATCCATAACTTTGATTGCTTGTTTATACAAGATTTCCAATGGGTTTTTTTTGCACTCTGACCAGCCTGGGACCAACTGCTTAGGCAATAGCTGGAGTGACTGAAAAATTTGCAAGATTTAATTTGATTTTTTTTTTACACAATTTGTCAATATGGGCTTTAAAGGACAGCTCTGAATCTATCATCATCCCTAGATATTTATATTGGCTGACAATTTGTAGTTTTTCTCCATTAACATGTATGTCGGGGTCAGGTGATACTCTGTTTATTTTAGTGAAATACACGCCTACAGTTTTAGAAACATTTAGCTGTAGACAGCACTCCTGCAACCACCTCCTTAAAAACACAGTCCCATTCTGAAATCGTAAAGAGAACCAGGTCGTGTGTATGAGCCCAAAGCCTGGCTCACACTACAGGGTCAATCTGAGTGTCATCTGCATAGTTGTGATAGGACATGTTATAGCTGTGTATTAGCTGGCTTAATGGAAGCATGTACAATATTGAACAATAGGGGTCCCAGGATTGACCCCTGAGGAACCCCACAGGTCACAGACATTACGTTTATACTGAAACTGTAGAGATGAAACGCTCAGTTAAATATGATAAATTTCACAGTTAGGATTAGGGTCAGGGTCAGGGTCAGCGCCATAGCAGCTCATAAATGTGGTCTGAATGAGACATAAACACTCTTTTCTTTAACAGATCGTTTCTATCAAAGCTTCTCTTCGCTGTTGTGAAAAAATGTGAAACCGCTGTGATTCTTCTGCTAAGAATAGTCGGACATCAGGCTCAGGTTTTTCCTCCTAACCTTGAAAGTTATGTCATAGCTTTTGAAGTTTCTCACATGGAAGTTATGGGTAGGAGTTGGGATCAAGGAGACGCTAAAGATAGTTTTGTTTTTGCACATTTGAAGGAAAGGTCTGGAAAAGCAGAGCCTGTAAAACCACTTGTTACCGTGTCGTATGAAAATTTGTCAGTTTTAAGAGAAATAATCAGCAACAGCGTCCGTTTGGTGTGAAAGCAAAGAGCCGGACGCAAACGAGCACGGCTGCAGAGAGAAACGAGCTCTGCAGAGGCTGCCGCTCTGTCACCTCTGCAGGTGATCACTGGAGGATTTCTAAATAGCTGGAGGGGAAATGAGAGGACAACATATTACTGAGTGTTTGAAAAAAGAAAATGTGAGAGTGGAAACAGAATGAGTGATGCTGCTCTCCTCCTCGTGTCAAGGTGCCCCGGAGCAAGGCAATCAGCCTCCGACTGCAGCGGTGTGAAACTGTAGCTGCGGGTGTGTGGAAGTCTCACTCCGTCAAAGTTTCAACATAAACATTTGAGAAAAGGAAAAATAAAAACATTATTATCCACTCCTACCTGACAGGTGGAGGATGGAGGTCGGCCATCTTGCCTGCTGGCTGTAGCTGTGTGGATTGATAATATGAGTCCCTCTCACAGGCTGGCGCCACAGTGGGGGGCGGGGCTCCGATACGCCCCAAACAAACGACGGAAACGAAAAAGGGCCATTAACATTCTTCTCCTTTTCCTCGGTCCTTGCGCTTATGGAAAATGCATTACCCCAGCACGCTCTGCGCTCTACGCAGAGTGTGTCAATAAACACAATTACTACAGCGCGGGAGGATGTGCAGAGCAGCAGCTCACGTTTGCAGCTGAGTGCCGAGGGCCAGGAAACTAATGAATGATGAAGGATTAAACGCTGCCTCCCCGGGGACTCCCAGAAAGCAGAGGAGATGATACCAAATCTCCAGCGCTTAGAAAATAATCTTTTTAACTTGTTTATCATTCAAATCACATGAAATCCTGTCTGTAAATAAAATCTCCCAAGAGTCAGGAGCAGGAGGGCGTTGGGAACATTTTAACAGCATGAGGAAAGAAGACAGGAACATTATCTTCAACTTTTATTAATCTCATTAATTTTTTATTGTTAAAGTTAAAACTAAGAAAGAAGAGTTTATAGATTTACGTGGGGATGAGAAATGATCTGTTTTTAGTTTTGAACATATTTCTCTCCCTCTCGCTCTGTCCGTTCCAGGTTCAGATATCGTACAGTGGCTCATGAAGAACCTCTCCATCGAGGATCCAGGTGAGATTTGTGCTCAATGTTATGAATTTATTAAAGGCAACCGTTCCCCCCGACAGCAAAAACTCCCGTATTTAATACAGAGCTGTGTTCAAGGAGAGACCTGCAGCTTTCAACAACCATATAAACTTCATCAGCTGGCGTGGCGTTGTCATAGAGACTGCAACGTGTCGTAAATCAATCCGGTCCTGTCCGACCGGCCGGAAAGCAAAGAATGAACATTTAGAAATAAACGATGTTGGTGCAGATAATCACATTTTAAGTTTTAAATAAGATCAATAATTTTTCAAGATCACTCAGAAAGCAGTGGCGTATCCAGGACATTTTTACCGGGGTGGCCAGAATGAGATTCAAAGTAAGTCTGGGGTGGCCATGGTATCACGGAATTATACACACTCTCTCTCACACACACACACACATATGTATATAAATATATGTACATATATGGCACCTACCGTATATATATATATATATATATATATATATATATATATATATATATATATATATATATATATATATATATATATATATATATATATATATATATATATATATCCGTCAGTCAGCTATCACCATTGATTGACAGTGTTTCTCTTGTTGTTTTGATATCTATCTATCTATCTATCTATCTATCTATCTATCTATCTATCTATCTATCTATATATATATATATATATATATATATATGTATATATATATATATATATATATATATATATATATATATATATAAATAAGTGACCCTAGATCCGTCAGTCAGCTATCACCATTGATTGACAGCGTTTCTCTTGTTTCTTGTGTTGATGAACTTGGCCAACTACCTATCAGATCTGGGGTGGCAACAGGGGTGGCCAATGAGATTTCAGGGCTGGCATTGGCCACCCCAGGCCACTCCCTAAAATCGCCACTGTCAGAAAGTCCTCACAGGAACTTAAGATATAAAACTGAGACATTTTTAGTTACTGCTGGTTTTACTGAAAACGATGGATAATCTCTGTTTCCTTCGTGCAGAATGGGAGCGTGATGTCTGGGATGTAAATCACCAGACGCTTCAGTTGAATGGAGGCTGGAAAAGACCCGGATGTAGTGATGGGAAGTTCTTTAGGCTCGACTCCCAAAGGAGGGCCGGCTCTTCTGGCTGCTAACTCATTATTATTTGTAGCCTCTTATTTAAGCCCAACAATGTAAATATTAATGATTCATGTGCTGATAAACTCTTTTGTATTCAGTGTTTTGGTCAGAAGCCTCATAATTGTCTCATTTTGTGCCTTTGCTGTTATAAAAGCAGGCAGTCTTACTTTTGTTACAAAAGAAAAAAAATAAATCAAACTTTTTTGCTCAAAAAAAAACAAACAAACAAAGATGCTGATGCTGCTCGGCCTGCTGGAGACCACATGCTGTCACCTGACTGAGTACCCCCCCTCTCTGCTACCACTTCATGGTACGATCCTGTATCCTCACATGTGATTGGCTGCATTCATCCTGCTGAAACAGAGAAACTGGATCCTTCGCTGGGAGTTTGCTGTTGGGTTGACCTGACCTGATCATGATGGTGGGAGAGCAGAGTTTATTGTTGGTACATGAGCCCACAGCCTGGACACTGAGTCAGAAACTGAGTCATGAGCATCTGCAGCCAAACTTTACAAACTTCATGATCCTTCAAGACATCAGGTTATCTTTGTAAAGATGACCTTCATGACCTTTATCTGGAGGAGAACACTGAAATATAACGGCACGGTGCATCAGAAGATAAAAAAAAACAGTCTGAATCAGTACACTTCATTTATTTTACAACATGGTTAAATGTAACCAGAACACCGACTGAAACACTTATGAAGCTGTTCGTTGTGTTTCAATGACGTGTTGGCCTCAAACTAATTTTCCTTGAGTGTCTGCTTCTGGTACGTTTCTCAGATATTGGTGTCCCTGAGTTAATTCCATCCATAGATAATACCTGACAGGTATGATGTGGAGTACAGGGGAACACACTGATCTGTACACTTCGTTCTGTTCCTTTCACAGCGGAGGCCATGCACATCGGGAGCCTCACCGCAGCTCAGGGGTATTTCTTCCCCATCTCAGACCACGTCCTCTCTCTTAAGGATGACGGTACTTTCTACCGCTTTCAGGTGAGTCAGAGCATCCAGTTATTTAAAGAGAGAGCCGGGCTTTGGGAGGAGAGGCTGTGCTGAGGCGTTTATGTAAAGACTTGTTCTTGTTCCTCTGTACGTTTTTCTAACTGCCTTCAAATTTCTACCAGTTTCACAGATTTTACTTTTTACATTTCTAACCTTCGTACTTTTTAAATATTCGGCTTAATCCTACATTTTTTGGCCCATTGAAATGAATGGAGATGATCTATCTTCATGGAAACCACAGAGTTGATGATGTCATAAGGGGTTAGGGTTAGGCACCAAACATCTGATGATGTCATCAGGGATAGAAGGAAACCTGCTTCTTTATGGTCAAATTCCATCACCATGGAAACCACATAGCAGATGATGTCATACAGGGTTCCCAGGGTTATAAATAGGACTGGTGTTGTTAGGGTTAGGGCTCAGCATAATTCAACTTCCAGCATTTGTTGCTAGTAAAAACAAGCCCACATCGCCCCCTAATGGAGAAGATATTCCTTAGTTAGGAGTCGAGCTGCAACATTTAATTGAATAGTCAATTATTTATCGATTTCTTTTTTTTTTTTTTTTTCAGAGTGTTGCAAGCTTAACAAGTACACATCACAATTTACATACAGCTGTTCACAACATCATGTATGTTACATTTTGCACATCATTGGTTTAAGCCAAAACAGCACCCCCTTTTTTTCCCCCCTTTTCCTCACTTTTTCTTTTCCTTGATGTCTCAGTACATTACAAAACATCCCTTGACAAAATAGTACAAAACTAAAGAATATTGATGATACTAATAAAAAAAACAAATAAATCAATAATCCAAACCTATTCACCTGCACAGATATGTACATCCACATACATACATACTTTCACCCTTATATACCAATAAAGGTATATATTTATATATATATATATATATATATATATATATATATATATATATATATATATATATATATATATACATATGTATGTATGTATGTATGTGTATATATATATATATATACATATGTATGTATGTATGTATGTGTATATATATATATATATATATATATATATATATATAACTACATTTAAGTAGATACAAATCAACATACCTGCGTACTGAGTAAGTAAATAAATGTATTAATTATAATAATTCTAAATAGATAAAATATAAAGAATAAACCCAGTTTTTTATATTTATGTATATAAAAAAAATAAATGAAAATTAAAAAATAACACCATTATGAAGAAGAGAGTCTTGCATGTACCCACACATCAAAATAGAATTTTGTCACTAATACTCGGTGAGGTAGGGGAAGTAGGTAATATTAACCTTTCAGATTTAACATTCTATATAATCATCCTTATCTATTAACTGAACAGAGGAACTAATGAACATAGGTGTACAGGGCGAAAAGAAATACATCCTATTTATCGATTTCTAAATGAATGGTAAACTTTTTGATAATCAATTAATTTAATCAATTAACTATTTAAGAAATTTGTTTGCTTCTCTGTGACTGTCCTGAATATCTTTGGTTTCCAAAGAAGACATTTGATGATGTCATCATGGACTCCGAGAAACTTTTTTCACCATTTTCTTATATTTTATGGACCAAACAACCACTCGATTAATCGATAGATTAATCCATCATGAAAATAATCGCTAGTTGCAGCCTCAATTTATATTTCCACCAAATCCATCACTTCTTCAACCCTCTCTGCACTAACTGACTGCCTCACTGATATAAAAACCTGGATGCACAACAACTTCCTCCAACTCAACTGTGATAAATCAGATATCTTAATCGTTGGCCCAAAATGTCTCACTACAGCCTCTTAAAATTTCTCCCTCACTTTTGATAACACCACTCTAACTCCGTCAACACACATCCGAAATCTTGGCATTATTCTGGACACACACCTTACGTTTGAACATCATGTGACCCACATCACCGAAACCGCCTTCTTCCATCTCAAAAACATAGCCCGTATCCGCCCATTACTCTCCTTCACTGCAGCTGAAACCCTCATACACGCCTTCATTTCATCCAGACTCGACTACTGCAACAGCATCTTGTATGGCTCATCATCAAAAGTCCTCAATAAACTCCAGTACATCCAGAATTCAGCTGCTCGTCTACTCACCCAGTCTCGCTCCCGTGATCACATCACCCCTGTCCTACATAACCTCCACTGGCTCCCTGTTCCATATCGTATCCAGTATAAAGTCCTTCTGCTAACATTTAAAGCCCTCCACAACCTTGCCCCTCAGTACCTTACTGACCTGCTTCACCCTCATATCCCACCTCGTAGTCTTCGCTCCTCTGACGGTAACCTCCTTTCCCCACCGCACAGGACCAAACACCGAACCTGGGGGAGCTTTTTCCATCGCTGCCCCTTCCCTCTGGAACTCCCTACCCAAACACACCCGTGACTGCACTGACCTTACCACTTTCAAAACCCAACTCAAAACCCATCTTTTTAGAACTGCTTTTAATTGTTGATGTTTTGATCTTTGTTATATTATGTCTTGTTTTAATGTTTTTATATACTGTGAAGCGACTTTGAGTACCCTGAAAAGCGCTATACAAATAAAATGTATTATTATTATTATTATTATTATTATTAGTCGGGAGCACAGCTTGTTGATGTTTACGCAGACATCACTTAAAGAGATGTGATCAAATAGAGCCTCCATGTGCGACTTTAATGATGAATAACTGTGTCAGTAGGAGCGAGTCAAACAGCCTTGCTTTAAAGGGTTAAATTTAATCATGGTTCTTTAATGGATGAGCTTTTTATTCCTCATCTTCGTGCTCATCGCCTCCTGCCTTTAGAAGTGGACCCAGGCTCAGACTAATCCCCTCTTCATCCTGCATCAGTGTGGGAGACAGAGAAGAAGCCACACAGGTTAATCTGATGGTGTGGGCGTTTATACCCTCATAAAGACCCCAATCAGCTGCTGAAGATTACTCCTTCTGTTATGGAATTACGACACACCAATCTTGATCTGGATGACAAAAAGGGGCCTGCCCAGTGTCTGCAGCTCCTCTGTACTACGCTGGGATCCTCTGACCCTATTAAAAATGAATGGTGATGTGTTAAAATATTCATCGAGCGAGCGAGCGAGCGAGCGAGGGACGCTGGTCTGAGCTCTCGCCGAGTGGGCGACGACCAAAAGAGAGACATTGTGTTGTGGAGTAGTTAAATCCTGCTGCTGACATTTTCCTCCTCCTTCACCGTCCGCAGATAAGACGGCAGTGTTAGAGTCACAGATTAATTACGCTGGGCTGTTTTATCCCGAATTTCTTAATTAAAAAGAGGAAACAATGTTTTCAGATTCCTCCGTAGGGAGCAGCAGGACGGGATGAGAGAGATCTTTGAGCAGCATCTTCTCTCTTCATCCCCTTCGCTGAGGCTTGTCAGAGGGCCGAGTCTCTGCCGAGCTGGAGGAGCCGTTTAATTAAAGCAGACGGACGTGCACGTTGCCGTGATCTGACCTTGGTCCTCCTCCTTCAGAGTGAAGTGGAGGGAGGAGACAAGAGGAGGAGGAGGCCTGAAGATAATCGCTGTTCATTAGCTTCTCGCTTTTCAGGCAGGGAGACGGAAAGAGGAAGAGAAAGAGAGCTACAGACCGCTTCAGCTGTCAGTCAGTTCCGTCAAACAGCTCTCCTGTCAGCGTCTGTTCTCCACCTGCTGGCTTTATCATCCTGCTTCCTCCCATTGTTTGTTTTGCAGCTTTCATTGCTCCTTGTTTATTGTGTCGCTGCAGCACTCCCACGCCTCGGCAGCACCCCAGGATGCCTCTCACTGCTGGGAAAGTTTTAGGAGTCAGCTGTTCTGAATCTGTTCGGTCCTGATAATAAAAATATTTTGATTGCTTACATCGTGCTGCAAAGCAATCTTGTGCACGGCTGCAGCTCGGAGGGAAAACAACTGTTTAGTAAAGGGCACGGTCGTCACTCAGCGTACACGGCGGAAAGTTTGAAAGGACACGTTTTAACTCTTCTTGTATCAGGCTTTTAGTTCTTTAACACAGTCAACTTTCAGCTCTCTCTTTTTCACTTCCTTTCCATCAGGCGCCGTATTTCTGGCCGTCGAACTGCTGGGAGCCTGAAAACACAGACTACGGTAAGTCAAGACAAGCGTGACATCCACCTCACCGCTCAGGAGGAGCAGAAATACTTTATTCATCCATCCGGGGGGAAATTTCTGGTAAATTTCAGGCAAGTTTCCTGAAAATTTTTACTGGAATGGAGCGCAGACGGCCTGGTGGTTTAGCCTGTGCTCCATGTGACAAATATTCCCATGAGCAGCCTGGGATCAAGTCCAGCCTGTGGCGACTTCCCTGCATGTCACTTCCTTCTCTCATGGGAATTTTGGACATTTTCAGGGTTTTTTTTGCTGTTACCTTCAAGTCAGGGTTGGTAGTCACAGAAACTAGCATGAATTTGAACGTAGCATCTCCTCAGGACTCCGTTTAGCCCCCACCCTCCACACTGATGCTCCTCCAAAACAAACTTCCTGGAGGGACTGATTTCCCTCGCAGGTTTTGCCTCCTCGTCCTTCCTCTGGTTGATGAAGCGGCCCAGCTTCAGAGCGACCAGCTGAGCGTGGTGTAAACACGGCATCAACAACAGCAACAGAGTGCGTGATGAAGTCTAAAGATTCCACCATGAAAAAGAGTCCACAGCTCTCGCCAAACGCACGCCCGGAGAAGGACGAACATCCAGAACGAAATACCAGAGAAAAGTCTGACGTTTGGTATAAACAGAGTAAATAAATGTGCTTTGGGAAAGTAACCTTTGGGTGCTCTGTAGCAGGAAGGAGTGTCAATCAAATGGCTCTGACCAATCAGAATCAAAGATGTGATGACGCCCAGCTTTCTCACCTTACATACCTTAACCGTCCCAAAGCTCTTGAATTCAGAGTTGTGACCTGACTCATCACACCTGAGGAGGGAACATGCAGCCGTGAACTCCACACCTGCATGTTCCCTCCGCTCTGGAGACGAGCCATCGATAGGATTAGTCAGTCACCGTTCCACTTCCTGCCCTTCATCCTGTCGCGGCGTCTCCACCTCCCAATCAGAAAGCATCGGCGCAGACGAGCGGCTGCTCCTGAAAGGGATTTCACTCTCATGTTGTGAAAGTTGAGGAGGTTTGAGGCAGGAACACGGGGGATGAGAGGAGCACGGGTGAATGGATGAATGGGTGAATGGAGGAGGAAGCGGAGGAGTGTGTGTACACTGATAAATCCACATGTTTGGATCCCTTCTCTCTCCTTCCTCAGCTATCTACCTGTGCAAGCGGACCATGCAGAATAAGACCCGACTGGAGCTGGCAGATTATGAGGCGGTGAGTTTGGGACTCTTCCTCCGAGCTGTATTACTTCTCAGTATTGATCTGTGTGTCAGGCTGCAGGGCAGAAAAACACCGCCTCCTAAAGGTCACATTTTGCTGTGTGTGTGTGTGTGTGTGTGTGTGATGATATGAGATCTAAATTGGATCTTAGAGCAGAGTCAAACCGTTTTAGCATTCAGCTACTTTAACTGTAATCTTCCTCCCTGATAACAACGCGTCTCTATTATTCCCCTCACACAGGAGAACCTGGCCAGGCTGCAGAGAGCTTTCGCCAGGAAGTGGGAGTTTATCTACATGCAGGCCGAGGCTCAGGTCAAGTAAGTGCGCGCTCTGCTGCCACAGCAACACGTGACACCACACCGGTGCAGTGCTGTGGTTGACACCCGAAGAACGAGCTAAACAACGCAGTGTAATCATAGTCTGACCTCCCCTATCGAGAGCCGTGAGTGTTTCTGACAGGCTCTATTAACCCCCCCCCCCATAATGGAATTTCATATCACAGCACTGCACGTGGTATCAGGCCCTGTAGGTCCACTGATGTTTGTTTTCAAGAGGAAGATGAGATTATAACTCAACGTCTCTCTGACAGAAAGCCGTAGAAACAGATTAAAAATGGAGGCAGGGAAGGATGACGTCTCCTACATGTGTGTTGCTACTCTGCTTTTCAATCAATCAATCTTTATTTATATAGCGCCAATTCATAACAAACGTCATCTAAAGACGCTTTCCAAAAGCGTCAACAGGTCTAGACCTGGAGATGATAATAAATGTTATTAACAGAAACCCAACATCAAGACCAGATCAGAAGTCTGATCTCATTCAGCAAGGTACGACCAGCAGGCCTGCATGCTGGGAACGCACTGATCTAGACGGATAATATGACACGATGAGCTCTTTAAGATAGTATGACCTGAAACAGGGAGGGGAACAGTTTTCAGTTTCAGGAAAGCAGAAGTTCAGATTAAGGATTTTAAAAAAAAACAAAAACAAAAACTTAATTATGTCCCAAACAAACCATGGGTATGTCTTAGTATTTCAGGTATCCACCTGTTTGGGTGTTGACTTCCACCAAAACAGCTCAAAACAACTGGTGTGACATCATAAATGCTGGACAGGGCTCAGGGTAAACTTTTTAAAACATCCGCACTTTGATTTGTCGCTTTGTTACTTTTAAAAGCCGGTTATTAGAGCGAGTACGACAGCTAGGCTAACATCATCAGCTTTGTGGTCTCCATGGCGACGTAAACAGAACGTCTAACCTGAAGAGCAAAAACAAGCAACCGCTATGAATAACGGTTAGACAGGAAAAAGGTGGATACAGAGCAAGAAGAGGAACAGCATTGCATTGTGGGAAACAGTAGACTGGTCCGATGCCTACAGAGAAGTTTTCCCAGATTGGTGAGACATCTGGGAACTTTTTTACACACTAGATTTTCACCAAATCAGTAGGTTCTGCTCGTACGGTCGGTGAATTCAGAAACGTCCGGTCTTAAAGAAAAGGTGTGGCCCAAATATGAACGACAGACGCTTGAGCTGGATGGAAGTCTTTAGAAAAAGTACCAAAGTCTCAGAGCCACAAACTCCATGAATGTATCAGAGTCTGTAAGAGATGCACAGTCAGCTGATGCAGAGCACATAAAAGCACTGCGACTGAATCCTGGAGCACAGCAGCTTCAATATTGTTATAAAATGATGGACACGTAGACGTTAGAACCCCCCCACTGCTCACCCTTCCATCCTGACTCACCTGTCACATGTAATGCTGACGCTGAGGAAAGCTGTGCTCCGTGTTCTCTGATCTGCAGGATCGACAGGAAGAAGGATAAAACCGAGAGGAAGATCCTGGACAGCCAGGAGAGAGCCTTCTGGGACGTGCACAGACCTGTGGTGAGGCTCCGTCTGCTTTCCATCTAAACTCGACTCTCTCTTGGTTTTCTGTAACATTAGGATGAAATGCATGGATTCACATCAGAGTTGTGTTTTTTTTTTTTCTGTTGTGTTTGCAGCCGGGGTGTGTGAACACGACAGAGATGGACATCAGGAAGTGTAGACGCATGAAGAACCCTCACCGAGTGAAAAAGGTAAAACTCAACGAGCCTCTGCAAAGTTCAACATTTATTTTTATCCAAATCTGAAAAAAAAAAGTTTCCTGTTGGAACTTTTTGCCCTCCAACTGTCTTAATCATGTAGAAACTGCCCCCCCCCCCCCCTCTTTAAAATCCCTTTAACTTAATGTAATTTTGAATTTAGCAGCTCTTGCACTGTCGTCGCTGTCTTGCTGCTTCCACGTCTCCATGTCTCCTTCTCAAATGTTCCAGTCGGTGTACGGCGTGACGGAGGAGGGAACACAGTCTCAGAGTCCCAAACACACTCCATTGCACCACTGCAGAAAAGGCACCAAGGAGGACGTGGAGAAAGAGGTAAAACCACCAAACTCTATTCTTCTCTTGAGGTCCATTCTCACCCTCAGCTTTCATCCTACACTAAAAATAATCAAAATAAATTATGTTCATATTTACTTTTTCTGTCAAGAGCACAAACCAAACCAAAGCAGGGAGAGCTATCCATAACAGGTTTCTGTTAGGAATCGATAAGAAATGGTTCAGTCCATCGTCATCATTAGTCTTTACGCTACACCGGAGCGAGAAGACCTTACATCAGCGTCACGTGACGTGCCACACGTCAATCACGCTCATCAGTCAGCGGCAGAATTTACAAGACAATGGCGGAGAGATCGAAGCGTTGAAAGCTTGGCTTCACTTCGCCAAAAAAGGACGCTAACGACGCAGAGTGCAGTTTGTGCAACAACCAAGATGTTAAAACGTCTGTCAACACGGGGTTAAATACCAAGAGTGTCGTGTCTTATACACTCAGTTAAATTTAGTTGAGACAGAAAGTGCGCTGAGCTTTGTCCTGGGAAGTGAAGACAGCTTCATGTAGTTCATGTGAAGAGAGGGAGGAGAGGGAGGAGAGGGAGGAGAGGGAGGAGAGGGAGGAGAGGGAGGAGAGGGAGGAGAGGGAGGAGAGGGTCACTCTTCTCCAACAACTTAAGACTGAAACATCCGGCCCAAACCAGAGAGAGATGTGTCTGTGCACACTGAGGTGTGTGACAACACGTTCCCATGGAAACCACTCTCACTCATCCAATGAACTCGATGGTAAAGTGCCTCATTCGTCAAGCTGGTCAGTGAGTCCTTTTTTTTACACCCATCAAACTGAATTTTTCACCTGCATTTGGCGGGTTGGCAGGTGTTCATTTAGAGCCCTGGTATCAATAAAATCTAATCAACACCCATCTTTAAACCAGAGTCTATCTGGTGACGTACATTCAGCAGAAACTCAACAGCTCTGACAGCTGACGTCTTTAAATGAACGAGTTTATCACGATGTGAAAATGTGAGAGTTCAAAAAACACATCAGAGGACACCAGACCAGATTAAAGCCATGGAAAGGTGCAGGATCAGAAATATCTGGGGCTGAAATCCAGATCCTGACATATTTTCCTCATTTTCCGTGAGAAGAAGACGATTAATAAAGCCCATAACACCAAAACTTTCCTCTTCCAGATCCTGTTCCTGAACAGACAGCTCGATCGTCACTGTATGAAGATGTCTAAGGTTGCTGACAGGTACGTGAGTCTCTCTTCTCTTCTGCATGAAAACCACTGAGCAGTGCGTCCAAGTCTTATCTGTTCAGGATCTGTTCCACCCGGAGAAAGAATCCCCGCTCTTCCTGTCCCGCTCCCATCAGCCGAGCTTCCTGCGACCATCTATAATCAGACAAACACGCGCTCTTTGACTCCCCGCTCACTGTTCCTGTAATAGAGCAGCAGCAGATGGAGGAGGTGATTGGTTTTGACATCTCTCTCTGAACCTGCGGTTGCTTTCAGTCAGACATTGGAAAGCAGAGTGAACTTACAAAGACGGTTTGATTTGCTTTAGTTCCCAGTTGGAAGTTTGTCAGGTTGTAGTTTCCCTGCTTCCTCCCCATCTGTTTGGCAAATTGAAGTAGAGGTCCAGGGGCAAAGCAGAGGGCTGGAGACGTCACTCGACGTGCACTTTAATCCCATGTTTGTGACAGCCCAGCCTGCTTCGTCACTTTGAGCTCAGCCTTCAGGGTTAGGTGCTGAAGGTTAGATGAGCTGAGAAGAAAAAACTCAAGAAGTGTTCTTTATTTTAGGTTCACTACTAAAATCCTACAATTCTACAATCTCACATCGCAGACGCTTTTTGTCCAAAGAGACGTACAACAAAAGCAAGAATTTAGACCGAAAGGAAAAACCTGAGTGACTGTGACAAAGTGCTTCAGGTTTGTTCAGCTGCAGGTGCTGCCATCATGTAGCAACAACTAATAACTCAGCAACATCGTTCAGCCTGTGATGTTTTCGTCAACGATGACGAAATTATTTCGTTGACGCCCCTTTGTTTTCATGACGATAACGAGGCGGTGAGGAGTTAAACATGGAGCTCTTTGAAGATTAAAACATGACGGGACGTTGGTACGAGTTTTCACTGACGAGACGAGACTGAAGGAAATGTTAGTGTGTGTTACGTCAGACGTTTAAAATGCAGGACGTTTCTGCCACAGACATATAACATGAGTCTACAGACCCCGTCACAACCTGCGTCGACATTCGGTCAGAGGAAGCAGCGTTTAGCTCCGTTCATTCAGACGAGCTCTGGTTCTTTAAACACTAAATTCAAACTGTCCGCAGCATAAAAATGTCGGTTGTTCTGTGGTCGGTTATCTGAAACGTTGCTAGTTCAGAGCGTCACAGAGCAACCGGTGTTCTGGAGTAAAGAGTGACCCCGTGCTAACTGGTGACTCTCAGCTGAACGTGTCAGTGATGGTCGTCTGAAACACCAGCGCCGTCTGCAGCTGTGTTATTAAATGTGTCTTCTTTATCAACCTCAGTGAACCAGGTTTGAGCTCCAATAATCAATATTAACTGCTGATGTTCTAAATCCAGTTTTTACTTTGAGTGTTTGATGGAAAAGTTGGTTTGGAGCCGAGGTTCTGACCAAATATGGACTCACTATGGAGAGGAAATAATAAGTGAAGCTATAAATGATGATGAACACAAACAGATCTGAAGCTCAACGTTAAACTATGAAGCAGTCTGATTAGTAATCTGAAAATATCAAAGCGTTAATATTCTGATAGATTTGGAGCAGGTCTCTGTCTGGACCTGGTTTTCTGGATCCTTTATTCCGACCCAGGTCTCAGATTCAGCTCTCTGTGAGCTCTTTTTGCTTTGGGAGGGTGAAACTTGATTTATTTTTCTTTTTTTAACTAAAATTGGATGAAACCCTTTTTGAATTTTCTTTGACTAAAACTAAAATAGCTTCCAGAAACAACACTGAACAACATTCAATATTCAGTGCTTTGGTTCACCAAGAGCCTCTATTAACATGTGATGTTTGTTTTTGTTGTTTTTATTTTTTTTGGATTCTACTCTGAAAGCAGTATTTGAAGGCCGTCCACTCAAAGTATTTACAAACAGACAGAAAGCGAACGTGTAGCCGTATTTCTGGTCCCCCTGTGCAGCAGAGATCCTCGTGTGTGGGGCGGTCCGTCAGTCCGTCAGTCCGTCAGTCCCATCCTCTGCTCTCTCAGTCAGGACGGCCATTACTCCCCAGCAGAGCAGAAAACTGTGATTACTGCCGGCTGCTCCGCTCGGCCTCCCATTAACGACCCTTTAACCTCCTCACTTCACTCACTGAGCTGAGCTTAATTGATGCTCCGCAGAGCGTGACGTGTGGACGTGTTTATCGAAACAACATGACGGACAACATCAGTCATGGAGGACGACAGCAGAAGAAAATAAGGAACATTTAAGTTTTATTACCAGATTTCGAACTGATCTCATAAGCAGCCACATTGAAGGATTTTCTGCTGGGGAAAATAATGAATAAAAAAACGTCTTCATGCAGCTGTAGCAGGTTAAAATGGTTCCTAAAGTGGAAATAAAGCTGTTTGCTGCTGGGATTGCCTCTACAGTTGTGCCTTGTGAGTTCATCCTATTGGTCTCTTGAGTGTGCACAATAATAAAAACCTGGAACAGCTCTGCACATAAAAAGTATACGAAGGCAAAAGTTTCAATCTGTGCACGAGTATAGAATCATAAAACTTGCATTCAAATAAAATCTTTATTTGATTTTCAGATAAAAAAACTTTCTTTGCGATGTCCTACAGCTCTCTGATCTCATCTGAGCACTAAATCGGTGTTAAAGAGCTGAATGTTGCTGACTGTACTGTGAGACGCCCTCCTGCTGGCGGTAACGTGCAAAGACGGCCTGATTTGTTGTCGAAACGTGGAGACATTATTTCCTCTTCTGGGGCTCAAAACACACATTCGGCTCATAATCCCGTGATTCTTTGAGCTATTTTTGTTTCTGGATGCACTCCAATCTTGACAGGCTGAGCTGGATTTAATTTTATGCTCACAAAAAGACTTTTTTGCAACTGCAAAGAAGTGCTAACTGCTTAAAGAAGTGTCTGCTGTCGCTGTCCGTGGTCCTGAATCCTCCTCAACCATCTGGTTGGTGTTTGTTCATTTAGAAGCTCTACCAGCTGGATTTCAAAGCATTCAGGTGTCTTTGTTTTCCTGTGGCTTAACAGATGGAGGGGGTATGAATGCTTTTTTATTTATTTTCCTACAGTTGTGAAAACTATTGACCCCGAAAATGAAGTCCAAATGCCTCAATAGTGATACATAAGTGCTGCTAAAGCACCTAAAAAGTGTTACAGCTGAATTATTGACCATTGGTGATCTTTACTTAAAGTCTCTCGTCCATCAACTGCTTCAGAGTCTTTCACACTGAGACGTCTCCTATATGAAATAATGATAAAGCATGGTTTTCTACTTACGCCCTCCTCTGTGTCTTACTTTATTCATGCTAAGGTTTTTCTGCTCTCAGTCTCAGAGGAGCTGCTGAGCAGAATCGCACTTCTTTCACCTTTAACCAACTCAAAATGTCAGCCGTTTGCTGTCAGAATCACTTGACACAACCACACATACTGTATGTAATGTATATCATGGAGGAGTTTAAAAATGGTGGGCACTTCCTGTTTCTGTCAGACTTTATGTTATATTTAATGCTCCTGGTTTCTAGGTTAACTAAAAATGTACTGAAGTTGACAACTGACCTCTGGTTAAGCCACGCCCCCTGTGCTCACTCTGACAACCAATGAACATTCAGCATCAGGCGCCATGGCAGGTGTCACAGTAGGAAACATTTCACAGGAGGACATTGATGGTTTATGGGGACAGAAAGATCACAGATCATCTAGAAGTCTCCAGCAGGGTCTGAACTCCTCATTGGAGGATATATGAATCATTTTACTGCTGAAGGTCCATAAAAAGCTTCAGTTACAAGACAAAACTTCCAGGTCCCAGAGCAAACCTGATAAACCACATCTGGTTCCATCAGCATCTCAGACAACAAGACAGAGGATCAGCATCAGTCAGGAGAAAAATCTGACCTCCTTTTTACCATCTTTACCAAGAGAGTCTCTGTTAGTCTGGAGCTACAGTATTTATATTGAATCATTCAGCAGAACGTTTGACAACCTTTGTTATCTGGGCTATTACAGATAAGCTAATGAAGCTAAGCTCCAGAAGCTAACGTTAGCTTAACTAGAGCCCTTTGGACAACAGCTCACAACGATGGAGGATCACCAAAGAACAAAAACTAGAACAAAACAGACCAATGAGCTCCAACAAACAAAGAGACATGACGAACAACACAGCTAGGAGCTAACGCTAGGAGCTAACGCTAGGCTAACTGTATATTTCTTTATAGCAAAGTGACAACATGTTGCCTCACGTATGATGTTGACTTACTTTAGAACTGATGTAAACATCCTGGGTTGAGATGTGTCTTAAGGAAAGGGTTAAAACTACACCCCGTCACCTCTCAGGAGACCTTGTGTCAGAGCTGCATGAACCCCATGAGCACCATGTGACCATTTTTAAACTGAAGATCTCAGAAAAACCTAAAAAAAAAATGAATGAAAACTGACTTTCTGAATTTCTTTCTTCCTGCGCTGTGATTGGCTCATTGCCTCTGAGGGGGCGTAGGTCAGTCATTAACTGAATCAGAAAGATACTGATCCTTCTGAGAAATGCTTTGACTTTAATGTTCTGAGTTTCCTTTCAAAGATCTAAACGTCTCCTGGTCTCTGTCCTGTCTTTGTTTGTGTTAGCCTGATTAGCTACACTGAGCAGTACATGGAGTACGACCCGTTTTTGATGGCACTGGAGCCATCCAATCCCTGGACCAGCGATGACCCATCCCTCTGGGATCTGGAGACCAGGTACAGACCCAGTCATCCTTTGGTTTCACTTTCAAAGCCAATTGCCTTTTTCTCTTTACGAGCTGCAGGTTGGACAGGAACTACCTGTACCCCCATTACTGGAAACATAGTACAAAAACAGAAACCATCTTGAGTCTGTGTCTCTAAGTGTGTGTGTGTGTGTGTGGGGGGGGGGGGGGGGGGTCCACTCGGAGTCCTGTCGAGATGCTTCATTTAAATTCATGCTAGTTTTACAGGACTTCCAACCCTGCCTTAAAGGGTTAAAATCTACAAGCTGACGACTGTATCTCTTGGGAACTTCTTTTGATTTTGGCGCCCTCCTGTGGACAAATCAGTACCTGTTTACTCTGATTCCATCCCGTAGATGTGAGGGTATGTTTTTTTGACCACAACATGCCACATATCAGGTTTAGAAAAAGTCACACACACTCCTGCTGCTGGTCTTGTTTTGAGTTGGTATAAAAGCATCAGTATTGATTTCAGTGCATCTCTTATTCAGCTAAAAACTGCACACAGGAGCTTTAATCGTATTTATTTTAAAAGCAGGTCATCATAACTCTGGGTTTGTCTCAAATCGACGGTGGTTTCGCAGCCAAAGCTGGTCCAACGCTGGTCACTCGATGGTGATTATTTTGAGCGATGGGTCATTTTCTAAAGTGGTGAAGGAAATCCAGAGGTCACTTAGCTCATGTTATCAAAATCTAATCCAATCTTCTACCTCAGTTCTGTGATACTGACAAATATTTGATCATTTCACTTTACTGATGTCCAATTAAAGTTATGAAGAGATATGAGGGTAATTAATCAGAGTGTGAGCTCAAACAGAGAGAGTGCTCACACTGCGCCCTGCTGTCCCGCTCAGTCTGAATCATGCAGGAAATAATTAGCAGAGTCATGTGATTATTGTGCTTCATGTAGCTTAATGATTGGGCTGAATTGATCAATTGCACGATTCAAGAAAATAATTTCCCTGCAGGGATCAAAATGATTGGATTTAAGATCAATTTTGACACTAATGTCACGTTCTTCCCTCTCTGTGTGTGAATCTCTCAGCTCTCCTTGCCGCCCTGCAGAAGCTTCAAACAGATGTTCACACAGCCTCTGTTTCTTCCCCCTCACAGTAAGGAGCCGAGTCAGCAGCGGGTCAAGAAGTGGGGTTTCTCTCTCGAGGAGGCCCTGAAGGACCCAGCAGGACAGGAGCTCTTCCTCAAGTTCCTGGAGTCAGAGTTCAGCTCAGAGAACCTGCGGTAAGCCTACAACCTGCTGCAACACCTTGTCGACTGTCACCAGGTCGTGAAAGCTTATCACGCTGCTGTTTGATGCTGGCAGGCGCCGACAGGGTTCGTTGGTTCTGTGCTTTGGGGTTTTAAGGAGCAGAAAGAGGTGTTCTTATGAGAAAGTTCCAGCAGCTTGCTGACACGTGGATTATCTGCAACTGTAAAGCTTAAGAGCAGCAATTTCTGTTCATTTGTGACAATGTGAGGGGAGTGTGACTGCTATTCATAAGCTTTCACTGCTCTGAAAATAGCCTGAAAACACTGATTTCTGTTTGGCATGCCAATTGTTCCAGCCCACCACGTCAGCCCACTTGCACTTTGTGTACACGGGAAGAAACGAATCTGGAGTTAAGATCCTCCAGTTGTTCAGAGAGCTGCACTCAGAAAGATCTGCTCACAGAAGCAAGAGTGAGACAAAGCTTCAGTAATATTATACCTACAATAAAAAGATTAAGATTATATACGTCCAAAGATGAGCGAGTGAGTCTGCTCAGATCCTCCAAACACTCAGACAGCATCAGTCAGAGCTCATTTTTCAGTGATTCGGTTGTTTTTCTCTGACAGAAACAAGATTTATGAGCCTGTCAGTGAGGTGGATACTTTTATTTAGACTCTTTGGAAAATTTACATTTTCAAATGTACAATTTTAAAACGACAGAGAGTATTTAAGAAGGCAAATAGCAGGAAAAGTGAAGTGAGAGCCAGCTTTGATATCATGGAGCTGCATGAGTGGAGACTTTATATCATCTGTATCTGATCTCACCAGAAGCAGAAGGTGAATCTGTGTTAATTCATGTTTTTTACCTCATGACTCTTCCAACAAGTTGAGGGGAAACAAAGCCAGCAGCACAGTTTGACACAGACTCTGTTCTCAGGGTTTTCACACTGCATGAAGACATAACTGCGTCACATCAGTCTGTAGTCGTGGTCGTCCTGAATCTGTAGAGGTGCAGGAAAAATGAGACCACAGAGAGTAAAAATGTGACAGAAGAAAAACACGAGCAGAAACTGGATCCTGAGGGTTAAGAACCGTACTCTACCTCCACATGAGCAGCTGACTGTGTGGTTTTGTAACTGTTATTGTTATTATATGGTTATTCTAATGAAGCTGTGTTTTTGTATTTTGAATCCATAATGGGGTGAAACAGGAAGTCATTGCTGCCTGTGGCCATCAGGCTGTTTATCTCCTCACTCTGAGTCTCTCATGACTTCCTATGGAAGGAAATAATGTGCAATAATTAATGTCCTCTGTGCAATAACCCAAAACTTACCTCAGTATTTATTTACCATATATTTCTTAGTAGAATGAACACATTTAATATTATTTTTGCATGATTTAATTTTTATATTTTTTTTATTTTATTTTATTTAATTTTAATTTTTATTTCATTTTATGTCATATTTTATTTTATTTATCATTTATTAATTATTTTATTTTATATAATATTTTATTTATTTATTATTTTATTTTATTTTATTTATTAGTTATTTTATTTTATATCATATTTTATTTTATTTATTTTTATTTTATTATATATTTAATTTAATTTTATTTAATTTTATTTAATTTTATTTATTAGTTATTTTATTTTATATCATATTTTATATTATTTATTATTTATTTATTATTTTATTTTATACTTTATTTTATTTTATTTTTATTATATATTTAATTTAATTTTATTTTACTTTATTTAGTTTTATTTATTAGTTATTTTATTTTATATCATATTTTATTTTATTTATTATTTATTTATTATTTTATTTTATACTTTATTTGATTTTATTTTGTTTTATTTATTATTTATTTATTATTTTATTTTGTATTTTATTTTATTTTATCTTATTTTTTATTTTTACACATATATTTATATTTTGTACTTTCTGATATTTTAAAACTCTTCGAACGGGAGTAGCTGTAACTCAGAAAGAATTTGTCCCATGGGGCTCAATAAAGTATTTCTGATTCTGAATGAGCTCCCATGACCTGGGACCAAAGCTCCAGGCTCTGGAGCTAGACCTTCACCCTGAGCTGTTCTTCTGTATGTATCTGTTGGTTTTCATGGATTATAACATGTTAACATGTGAAGATGCTACATTTTGATAACAACAGGGTCAGGTTAACCCTTTTTAACTGTTTAAGTCTAAATGGTTGACAAGCCTCCAAGAAAACCCAACACTAAGTACATGTTTCTGTTCATCACAGTTTAAATCCCATGATGCTTTGTGTGAGCTGTGTTAATGACGCCGCTGCAGTCAGACTGTATCTTTGTTGGATTGAAAGCGCTCCCTGCTTTGTTTCCTGTAGGCTGCAGCTTTCATTAGTTTTCTCCTCAGTTTTTGGCCACATGTGATGACATTCCAACACAACACATGTTCACACCCCCACATTCACACACATCCAGGCCCCCAGTATCCAAACACAACATACAGCTAGCCAACAGCAGCAGCAGCAGCTCCTCTAATCACTCCCATCCTAAAAGTCAACAGTGGATGAAGTGAGAGACGAGTCTGTTTCTGAAGCTGAATGAGCTTTCAGCTGCCTATTGATTCACAAAACAATGACTGACTTCATCCTTCATTTAGACTCAAGACGTGATGCTCTGTGTTTGCTAAAGGGAGAGGGTGTTACTGTGATGTGTGTGTGTGTGTGAGGAAGAGATCTATCAAAACTGGTGAAGAGCAGTGTGAGGAGAGAAGGTTGAAAACCAGTGTGTGGGAATGAACTGGCCTCTGATACCTCTGAGAGGGCGATAAGACACACACACACACACACACACACACACACACACACACACACACACACACACACACACACACACACACACACACACACACACACACACACAGTGTGAAAGCGAGAGAGCACACACTCTTATCTCTGCTCAGCTCAGGGCTATCCCAGCCAGCCTCTCTCCTCTTTTCGCTTGTTTTCCTTCTTGGAGCTTTAATTGCGTTTGCTTTTATGAGGGAGCTTTGGGAAGAGCTTCTCTGAGAGAAAGAGTAACAATGAGTGAGAGAGAGTTAGATAAACAGTGAGAGAGAGAGAGAGAGAGAGAGAGAGAGAGAGAGAGAGAGAGAGTGAGAGACATAAGGCCCGGGGGTGTGTCTCCCTTATTGCTGGAGAAGTCCACAAATCAATACAGATACAAGCTTATAGTGGAGACAGGCAGCTCTCTGCTGCCCCTGGTGGTGAACTCAGCACTCAGCCGGTTCCTCAGCTGTGAACTAATCTACTTCCTTCTTATCTGATCTGAGTTCCTCTTTGTTCCAGATTCTGGTTGGCGGTGCAGGATCTGAAGAGGATGCCCCAGCAGGATGTAGCGCAGAGGGCACAGGACATCTGGACAGAGTTCCTGGCAGAGGGAGCACCGAGCTCCATCAACCTGGACTCCCACAGCTACGAACGCACAAGCCAGAACCTGAAAGACCCCGGGCGGTACAGCTACGAGGACGCACAGGTGAGAGGATGCAGGATCCAGGAGAAGGGGCGTCTTTTCCATAAAGGGTGGTTATTTCATGCTTTATGGTCTGATGTATGGACTGTGTGTAAAAATGCCATATAGAATCTTTCTGTTTCTTCCCACCTGTCAGCTGAAAGGTTTCTCCGTCAGGCTGAAGCGAATTTCAATAACGCACGTGAAGAACACACCTTCTGCCTTTTAATTCACAGCTTATAGAAGCTTCAGAGTAAGCTCCCGCACCGCTGAGGCCAGCAGTAAGATCCCAGTGTTTGACTTGTTTAAAATGTATGAGATAAACTGAGGAGGAGGGAACGTAACAGAGGAACAGACAGATAGATACAGCCACACGGTAATCTGTATCTGTGCATCTACACACAGTCAGTGTGAGGGCTGATGAGGGGGCATTCAGTCTTCATTTAGAGAGCTCCTGAGGTCCACACAACAAAACATGTTTCCTGCTGACAGGAAGCTTGTTCCAAGCTAAGAGGGTCCGCCCTTCTCTATTCTTAGAAGGCCCTTTAGTCAGGAAATCAGAAGTTAGTCAGAGCAGTAGTTTGGATTTAGTTGATGTTCTTAAATCTAAATTTATTTTCTGACTAACGATCCGTCTGACAATAAGGTGGACCCAGAAAAGTTCTCATCATGCAGTATGTTTGTGGACTAGGTACGAGCATAGACTGTAAAAAAAACTGGACTTCATCTTGTGATCGCCACTAAAACTGCTCCCCCTGGTGGCTGGCTGCAGTGTAGGTCAAGAACTGCTCCCCCTGGTGGCTGGCTGCAGTGTAGGTCAAAAACTGCTCCCCCTGGTGGCTGGCTGCAGTAAAGGTCAAAAACTGCTCCCCCTGGTGACTGGCTGCAGTAAAGGTCAAAAACTGCTCCCCCTGGTGACTGGCTGCATTATAGGTCAAAAACTGCTCCCCCTGGTGGCTGGCTGCAGTAAAGGTCAAAAACTGCTCCCCCTGGTGGCTGGCTGCAGTATAGGTCAAAAACTGCTCCCCCTGGTGGCTGGCTGCAGTATAGGTCAAAAACTGCTCCCCCTGGTGGCTGACTGCAGTATAGGTCAAAAACTGCTCCCCCTGGTGGCTGGCTGCAGTAAAGGTCAAAAACTGCTCCCCCTGGTGGCTGACTGCAGTATAGGTCAAAAACTGCTCCCCCTGGTGGCTGGCTGCAGTATAGGTCAAAAACTGCTCCCCCTGGTGGCTGGCTGCAGTAAAGGTCAAAAACTGCTCCCCCTGGTGACTGGCTGCAGTAATGGTCAAAAACTACTCCCCCTGGTGGCTGGCTGCAGTGTAGTTCAAGAACTGCTCCCCCTGGTGGCTGGCTGCAGTAAAGGTCAAAAACTACTCTCCCTGGTGGCTGGCTGCAGTAAAGGTCAAAAACTGCTCCCCCTGGTGGCTGGCTGCAGTGTGGGTCCAGAACTGCTCCCCCTGGTGACTGACTGCAGTACAGGTCAAAAACTGCTCCCCCTGGTGGCTGGCTGCAGTATAGGTCAAAAACTGCTCCCCCTGGTGGCTGACTGCAGTATAGGTCAAGAACTGCTCCCCCTGGTGACTGACTGCAGTATAGGTCAAAAACTGCTCCCCCTGGTGACTGGCTGCAGTATAGGTCAAGAACTGCTCCCCCTGGTGACTGACTGCAGTATAGGTCAAAAACTGCTCCCCCTGGTGGCTGGCTGCAGTACAGGTCAAAAACTGCTCCTCGTTCATTCCAGATGGGCTGTGGTCAAACTTTAATAAAAAATATTACACCTCATAGAAATGTTTCTCTCCTCTGTATGCTGATAATATTTAGATATAATTGGGCTGCGTTGTGTTCAGGTCCTCTTTGTTCTGAAAAGTTTCTTTTTTATCAGTTATTAGACGTTAAAAACAGGGTTTTACATCTCATTTAATGATGAGTGACGCAGGTTTTTTGGCTTCAAAACCGTTCATTGGTAAAAGGCGGAGCCACTCTGTCCAGTCAGTCTGTGGGTATAACCAGATAACCAGCGCCCACATGTCGTATCGTAAAGCCAAGACAGAAACCATAAAACTCCAGTTCATCAGGAAAGACGAACGGTGTCTCAGTGACTCTGATTTAGCCTTCACTGTTAGACAGTCGTTCCTGCGTCTCAAGCAAACAGGTGTGAAAGGAATATTTAAGAGCCAATCAAGCTGCTCTGTTTTGTATAATAGAGAAGTAAAGGTTCCATATTGGTTGCTGATTGGTTGGTTGTTCCTCGTGGTCTTTTCGCTGCAGATTGCAGAACAGTTTATTCATAACCTTTCCAACAATTTCAAAATGATTTTTCAGGGCACAAAACTGCAGCACCTTCTCTGGGTTTCATTATCCTCTGCGCACCGTCTCATTAAAGGTTCAGTGAACCTGGAAAAGCTCCGTTCAACAGGACGTCAGCACAAGGCAGCACAGCATTCAGTTAACATTTCACACACTGATCCAACTTTAAGGGCAGTTATATTTGACTCTTCTGGGACAAGCTTTATGCTAACTCAAGCTAATCTGCTGCTAGCATACAACATGCATATTTCCTGAAGTGATTCTCCTGGGTCTCGGTTATTATTCTTCATATTTCTATCAGAATAAATCTTCACAGTTCCTTTAAGAGCAGCTGCATCGCTCTCTGGTGTCCGTCTCTGCAGGTGATCCTCACAAACCTGATCCCTCACTGGTTTCTGCCCGTCTCTCTTACGCGCTTCAGCAGGACGAACTGATGGGTTGATATGGTGGAGGGGTGACTTGATAAGGGGTAAAGGTGGTGCTGGTGGTGAGGAGGGTTGGGGGTTGGGTGGTGTCTATCAGATTTCTCACCCTGAAGCAGCTCTAGAAGCTGGGAGCAGAAACCCAGAGCTCGCTCTCTCTCCCTCAGTGACTCACATGTGGAGTTCACTCTGACCGGGTCTGCAGGTTTTTACATCATTAATACACAACACATTTATATACCTGTACCCCCCCCCAACACTCAGACTGATGTGTCTCTGTGTTTTCAGGACCACATCTACAAGCTGATGAAGAGCGACAGCTACGCTCGCTTCCTGCGCTCCAACGTGTACCAGGACCTGCTGATGGCCAGGAAGAAAGTGAGTGTGTGCAGGAACACACCTGTAAAGGTGCAGCAGGGAGATTTCTTAAAGGGTTAATGCACCCAAATTTTAGACAGAACATCACATTCACCGTGCTGATTAGATCATAAACCAGGAAGCAGAGACTAAATCTGAAGGAGCAGGACGTTCCTACTGTGATGACCCACATGTGAAGCCTCTAGGTTGACAGTTTTGGCTGTTTCCACCCATGTATGAAGTTTTAATGCTGGTTAACGTTAGTAAAAAAGGGAATCAGAACATGTCTATATAGATATGCATTGTAAAATATTTATATCCAAGACTTTTGACATCCTGGGTTGGCTCTACTTTGACTCCAGAGATAAGGAGGAGAAAATAAAGCGTGTAGCATGTTTTTTTAACCTTCCTGTCATGATATATGACATCACACATGTAATAAACAAGCAGCGAGCTCCGGTCTGAAAATATGAGAAGATGCTGAGGCTCCAGAAGTACAGGAAGTCACAAACACACCAAGCCAAAAAAAAAAAAAGCCTCAACGTTAGTTTTAAGTTCTCCAATTATTGTTTACATCTCTGTTTTTATAATGTCTGTGTTACGTCACGTTGCAATGAACTGTGGGTAATTCCCTCACCTTAAGTCAGCACGAAAGCCCTCACACACTCCAGGATTTGACAGTGGAACAGCCCTGAGCCCTCAAGGACTCAGCAGGGACGCATCTTAAAGTCAGTAAGTGTGGACAATCAGATTGGGCCCTAGCCACTGATTGGTTGATTGACCAAAACAAAGATGGCTGCCTCCTGTTTGCTCCCTCAGCTAACAGGAATAATCATATTTCACTCAGACTGATCAGTAAGGGTTGGGGGAGTGTCCAAAAAGACATCCGTCTTCTCTGAGGTGTAGATTGATCCCTGTTCCTGTTCAGTGTGCTGAACAGGAACCTCGTGAGATGGGTTTAATTAGCAAAGTTCGTTAAGTCACATGATTCTCCGTCCTCGTCTTGACGGATTTATTTTGAAGTTTTTCATAAATGTCACCGTTTTGATGTTGAAGTGAGTTTTTGGGGCCAAGATAAACATGAACAACCGTAGCATGAGATGAGCCTTCAACGTCCCGTGTTTGTCAGTTAAACACACAAAAGTGTGTCACGTTTCTGCACTGAAATGTTGAAATTCTGCCTCATTTTTGCTGTTTCTTCTCCCTCTCTCTCTCTCTCTCTCTCCCTCTCTCTCTCTGCAGCCTGAAACGGAGCAGGGCCGACGCACCTCCCTGGAGAAGTTCACTCGCAGTGTGGTGAGTGTCCCGTTTCCCCGGCTTTTAACTCTTAAACTGCGCTCATTAAAGTGTAAAGAGTTGTGCTGCACATCGGTGCCGTTTCATGTCCCAGCAGAGAGGAGAGGAGAGGAGGACAGATTAGAGCGGCTCCACTTTTTTGGAGGGAAACTGGAGCAGTGAAGGAGACACTGAGAAATACTCCACATGATCCCTCAGTTGTTCCACTTCCTCTTCCTCCTGCTCAAACTCAGACTCATTATTTAAACTCGTTTTAAGAAGTCTGACTGTAAGAAGCGTCTGTGCTCAGGAGTCCACGCTGGTATTGATTCTGAAGCATTAATATTCATGGCTGCTGCACTCTGTCACCTTCCCTGAGGTAACGTGTCCCTTCGCCTCATATTGATCCTGAAGAACGCTCGGCTGATTGGTTTATCCAGGAGAACAAGTTGTTCATTGCTCTAATTAATCTTTCCAGCTTATAAAACAATATTAGCGAGCAGGAGCATCGACAGGAGGACTTTAGAGCATCTCATCTCAAGTAAGATAAGGAGATTAAAGCGTCCCAGAGAGCACGACCTGCTGAATCAATGTTTACAGAGTTTATATTTTCAGCCTGAGGTCCAGAAGTGTAGTTTCATCTGTGTCAGAAGTCAATCGGTTACAGCCGTCCTACAGGACGGTCACTTTGGGTCCTGTGGACGCTCGGTTCAGGATTTTCTGGGCCTCAGATAGACTGTTAGGACTGAGGTGCTAAATGTCTCTTTGTTTGTTTATATGAGTGTGTTTACATACTGACGTTATTTTGGAGTGGTGTGTGTGTGTGTGTGTGTGTGTGTGTGTGTTTAAGTGTGTTTAAGTGTGTGCATGTTGATTTCCTTGCAGCAAATGCTGGATGTTGAAATGCTGGGCCCTAACCCAAACGGCACCAGTCCCGTTTATAACCTCTGTCCCTTATGACGTCATCCCCCTCTGTGGTTTCCATGGTAACGGATCGTTTCCATTCAATTTTAATGGGCCAAATTTTTTTTAGAAAATGCTGAATGTTTTAAAAAGTACAAATGTTAGAAATGTGAAACATACACACACACAAACACAAACACACACACACACACACACACACACACACACACACACACACACACACACACACACACACAGTTCTCCTGAACATGCTGTAAAAAGAAAAGAATGGACGTCATCTCGTTTGGCTCCTGAGCTCACTACAAAAACTGCTCCCCCTGGTGGCTGGCTGCAGTAGAGGTCAAAAACTCGTCTCCCCGTTTATTCCAGATGGGCTGTGGTCAAACTTAAAAAAGTGAGGTCCAAGGTCCATACGGTCTATGGTTTCACCCAGGACTCTAGTGTTGGTCTTTCCAGGTGATGTTGAGGATTTTTGGACTCAGGTGTCTTCAGGTGTCTTCAGGTGTCTTCAGGTGTCTTCAGGTGTCTTCAGGTGTCTTCAGGTGTCTTCAGGTGTCTGCTGTGTTTAGGCCTTTGGATTAAAGTCTTGTTCCTGGTCTTGAAAAAGCCTCAGCTGAAAAACAAATTGTTGTTATGGAGAACGAGTGTGAAATCTGCCTTTCATACAGGCTGAAGAACGTTTTGGCCCCCGGCTCTTCTTTCTATCACTCTGTTTTGATTTGTTTTCACTCCTCCTCCCACTCCCTCTCTTTCTAAATCCTCAGGGAAGCTCCAAACCTGATCCCGCTCTGACATCTGTCATCCTCACCTCTCTTCGTTTCTCTGCTTCCAAACAGGGCAAGTCACTGACGGGCAAACGGCTGACGGGCCTCATGCAGTCGTCCTGACAAGGCCTGGACCAGGACTAGGAGGAACCATACCCAGAGGAGCTGCTCTCTCCCTGGGGGCTCGTGGGAAAGGACCCTGGGGTGTTTGGGTGTGGCCATGGGAGGCGGGTGATGATGAGACTGATGGACTTTGGCCGTCACCACGTTTGGAAAAAATCAGCTTCAGATCGCTTTGAGAGGACGGACATCATGCAATAAGTCACCAGATCTGACAGCGGGACCGAGCCGTCACAGCGTAGAGGACAAAGAAAGCGAAGCCTGCACCACGCCGGGCGTCTTCTTCTCTTCTTCTTCTTCTTTTTCTCCACTACTCTCATGTTACACGGTAGCTGAGGAGGTTTACGCTTTACGTTCAGTGATATAAACACGGAATGCTTGAATGCCGTTAAAATGAGACTTAGATTATCGCTGTAGCTAGCTGCTCTAACTCACCTCACTCACTCGGGCCTCAGGTAAAGGGGGGTCCACCGTACACATCACAAACTTTCACCTTCGGCTCAACCTTCACACTGATGGCGGTCACACTTCCTGCTTTGATGGTGAAACTGGTGTTAAATTAGACAAGGTTACGAGCTCTGTGTGTCCTGAAAACGTTCAGATGGCTACAGAAAGGTTTCTTTTTCAGGTTTCTTCAGTTTTTAACGATGTTTTATTTCAGTTCAGACTGATTCAAACTGCAGATCAAAACTTTACCTGGAAAGAAACGGACAAAGGAAGTAAACTGAAGAGAATCTGCTGTCAATTCAAAACAATCCATAATTTATCTCATATATTTAACAAGAGACTAATTCCGTGGATTAACACTGCCACTGTGGTCATCTGTACCTCCTGCACGGACACACAGAGTCGTAGTCTTGCCGGCGGCGGGTGTACGACTCTGAACGAGACTCGATCTAATGTTAGTCTTCTAAACATTCCACTTCAGGCAGCCTCAGAGAGGTTTGACTGGCTGATCTCTGACCATTCTACACCTGATGTAAAGAGGACCACATAATAAAAAGAGGAATGCACAATGAGAGAGGCGTGACTCCGCCCATTATTTCAGGTTGGATCGGTGTATCCTCCAGGAGCTGCAGAGGAGCTCCACCTGTGACCAGGAATCAGGAAAACTTCAAGTTTCAAGTGGAGCCATCGAAGAGGTCTGTCTGTGCTGCTGTAGTTACACACCGCCCTCTAGTGGTGTGGTATGGGAAATGCAGGTGAACAACTCCACTGAATGGGAGCCGTCTGCTTGTTGCAACAATCTGATCAAACACATATTAAACTTCTCTAAATCATTCAAACTCTAAAATGTCAAAATGATCAAAATCAGCATGAGGTGAACTAATATTCAGACTCATAAATCAGCTGACGAGAGGACTCTGCTGGCTCCTGGTCCTGGTCCTCAGTCCTGGTCCTCCTCATTTTGAAAGTGACAGGAATGAGTTTTTAGCAGAGAATTAGCAAACACATGAAATATAGCCACGTAGCATTGATGCTAACAGCATGTTGACACTTAGCTCATCACAGAGATTCAACAAAAACTGAGTTTTAAAAATAAAGAAAGAAGATAAAAATAAATCATTAGAGTAAGAGGACTGAGCTGAGACCTGAAGCCCCTCAGTCAGAGTGTAAACATCATCCAACATACAGAAACACAAAGGAGCCAACGCACTGTGGGCCTTCACATGAGGCTACATCCTGTGGACCATGTGACACCTGGAATAGTCCACATGTTTCAGAGGGGGGGGGGGGGGGGTGTGTTAGTTCAGGGGTCCCCAAACTTTTTCCTGTGGGGGCCACATAACTGTTCCCTTCTCTGATGGGGGGCCGGGGGTCAGTTTGTGACAGAAAAAGTGTGACGATCTCAGGGGAGCCTAAAGGTAAACATTTATTGTTTTCCAGAAAGTCACACAGAAACAAATATTAATAACCCTCTCTGGGATCTTCACAGAAATAAAATAAAAACACTATTAATGAAATAAATCACACTGACAGGGGCACAGACTGCAGAAGGGTGGAACAGAATGTCACGTTCTGTAGCGGTACCGATACCTTCACTTTGATACCAGTTCCTGAACAACACTTTTTTTCGATAGAAATTTTTATATCAGTTCTAACAAAAAGAAACTTTGGAAAAAATCTTGAGTTTTATTTTCTATCTACTTCTAATTTTCTACTCTCAGCAGTTTTCCTGCATAAAAAAATGTTTGCCAGAGAAAAAGAACAGGTGCAAACAGGTGACAGGTCAGTTTAGACTGAGTACACTGTAATTCTTCTGTTGATAAAATAAAAACCCTCCTCCTTCATCCGGGCTTTTGACCGTCAGAGGTGACCGAAAAGAAACAAGCATTAGCGTGATTCATCTGCACGCAGTCGTCTGCTCTGGCTGCAGCTTGGAGGGTCTGCTGTGAGGGGAGGAGTCTGTGTTTGGAGAGGGGAGGGGCTCAGCGCCCGAAGATCAAAACATGTTTTCACTCCGTCAAATAATGACAGAAAAGTCACTGGATTTGTCGTTTTTATAGTAAAAAAAAGTCGCTAGAGACGTCTGAAAGTCACTAAATGTAGCGACAGAGACGCTAATTTGGCAACATCTTCCTGCATAACACAACCACGTGTCACGTTACAGCGAATCACCGGCAGCATTGTTAACCCTTTGGGTACCAAAACTTGGCACCGAAAAAAATCATAATGCTTCTCAGGTATTACTCAGGGGGCCGGGCCAAATGTGGAGGCGCCCGCAGGCCGTAGTTTGGGGACCACTGTGTTAGGGTAACAGGACTGAGTCAAAACCAGGGACACCACTAAAGACTGAGTTTATACTGAACTTAAAAATAAATAAATAAACTTAAAGTCTAGTTGGAATAAGGAGGAACACATATTTAATGAATATTATATTTCTTAAGGATTCAAACTGATGTAATAAATGCTGATTTTTTTTTGACATCACAGTTAATGTCATCATGCATTTATACATTTTATTCCCTGGAGCTGTAAATGGAGCTGATTCAGTGGAATGACCCTGATACAATCTTTACATGTAACAGTTACTGGATCAGGAAAAGCAGATTCAACTCGGGGAACACGCTCGAAATGATCAGATTTACTTTTATAATGTCTGAAAAATGAGCAACTTAATGTTAAACTCACCGCGTTTCCCATCAAAAGTAGATCCTTTGAATGTTTTTCATTTTTGAGACGCCGTTTCTTTCATGTGCAGCATGTGCAGCGCAGTAGCTCCACCTGGTGGAGATTTAGCACAAAGCCACTTTTTGTTTTTCAGCCTTTATTCGTCCGATTGGTCGATTTTCTTTAACAGACGTTTGACAAAGTGAAGTGTTGAATATTTATATTTCAGGTCAAAGGTTTTCTCTGCAGCTGCAGAGATGTGTGTGTGTGTGTGTGTGTGTGAGTGTGTGTGTGTGTGTGTGTGTGTGTGTGTGTGGATGCAGAGTTAAAAAGAGGACAGGACGACCTGTGTGATGCTTTGAGGAATATATTTTAGAAGCGGCGGACGACAGATTTGAAACCACACCATGCACCATACGCTGCCTTCAGTGTCCTGCACAAACCTTGTACCTTTAATCTGAAACTCCAACATCACTGAGGATTAAAAACAAGCTGCAGCTTGAGACCAGAGAATCCCCGCTGTGCCGGCAGTTTTCTCCCGACACGTTTATCAAAAGTACGATGACCAGGCATGATTACTGTGTTTAACTCTCTATAAAAAAAACCGTCACTGTACGTATATAAAATGTATAAAAACATGACTGCATGGTGTTTGAAACGAAGGCTAGCTTCATTCATCCCTTCATATAAAAAAAAACTGCAAACCAACTACTTTCTAGAAACAAGGTTTATGGAGGACAAACGTAGACGTAGGAGGATAATCAGCTTATTATCAGCTCTAATACTGTGACACCTGCAGCACCTGCGACAGGTGTTAACACTTCACTCTTCACTCTTCACAACTCGGTGGACAAACGACAGTTTTTAACTTTGAAACCTCAGTTTGTGGCCTTCACAGACGTCTGACTCTGGAGCTGAACGCTCCATCCATCGGATTCCTGCCGCACACTGAGCGCGTGCAGCTGCAGAGATCAGAATCCGCCTGTTTTAGTTTCCTGGAGTTAAACGACATGAAGGCATCAACAAACGGAGGGCTCCGTGGTTCCAGTTAGGCAGCCGCAGCGGGGCAGGAGAGCGGCTGGACTCCTTTAATCTCCAGCGCCTTGTTGAACTGCACCTCCATGGTCTTGGAGGCTTTGGTGATCTTCAGGTTCTTCATGCAGCCTTTGAAAGAAGCGCTGCTGGAGAGCGCGGCCTGACGGACTCCACCTGAGAGGAGGAATCAGCGACAGGTCAACAGCTACTCTTTGTTTAGAAAAACGTGCTGCAAAGGGTTGAAAAATGACGGGAAAAATTCAGGAAAGTTTCCTGAAAAATGTGGATTTTAGCTCAAGAATTTTGGAAATATTCAGGGTTTTGTTGCCGTCAACTAAAATGAATTTTTCTAAAAATTCACAGGAAGTTTGGGTCTGGAAATTTTTGGAATTTTTCATTTCTATTTTTTTTTTTCTTATCCACTTAAATCAGGTTTTCAAAAGTGATCCGTCTTCAGCGTGACTGAAAGCAAATTTAACCATGAACCATGGCATGAATCACATGTGCAAACAATTCCAGGCAAATTTTATCATCAACAATCTCCACCTGAGACCACGATCCTGGATTTGGACTCTAGAAGTCCTGACGAGGTCAGCTTTGACGTCAAAATGTGAATAATTTTTAGAGGCTAGCTACGACAAATACTTACGCCAATAATCATCACTGAGGAAAAATTCCTGAAAATTCACAGAAAATTAATTTATAATGTCATTTAAAATATTGTGTTTTCATGCATGTCTGCTTATAACAAACCAAAACGTTAATTATTTATACATGTACATGACCAGGTTAATGCACTTCATATAAATTCCTGAAAAATCCCAGAATTTTCGACCCTCTTTAGAAACGTTTTCATATGTGACACAACAGACGTGGGTCAGAGGTCGTACCTGGATATCCTCCGACGAAGACGGGGTCGTTGGTGTCGCACGTGTTGGAGCGAGCGTTGGGGCTCTCTGCTTTGCTCGTCTTCCCGTCGACCACCAGCTCCACCTTGTGGCGAAGCTTCTTCGCGGCGACCGCGTGCCACTGACCGTCACAGAAGCCGTCGCCCTCGGGCGTGTGCTCGGCTGTGATTCGCCCAGCTCCGTTGTCAACGTGGAAGAGAAGCTGGAGGGAATAAATATCAGTTTCAGGCTGATTTAAATGAACATTCTTCACTTCTTAATTTTTACTTTTTGATCCTCTTTTTTTTATATTTTTTATTTTTTCCTGAAATGTGTTTCACGAACATCTAAGGGGAGTTTTGAACTTTTCTTCAGTTTGACACATTAAAGTTGTTTCATACTTTGCCGTCAACTATCTCCAGTCCCAGTCCGTCACTGGCTTGGTTACTGATGCCAAGCAGAACTCCGTTGGTTTTGCTGGTCCTGAACTCTAAAGCGATGGACACGTCCAGACCCACTCTGTAAGAAGAGACTGGAAGGGAAACGGAAACATTATTCAAAGAGTTACTCAAGAGTTTTCAGAGGTGTTCAGAGTCTCATCTCACCTGCTTTCAGGTAGCCGCTACCGTCAAAATAAGTCCCCTCCTCTGTGGCCACAAAACATCTCCCGACCATGTGACTGGAGGTGGGTGTGGCCATGTCCAGCTTGAAGTCCTCGATGACGGTTTCAGGGCGTCCTGTGTGAGGAGACGACGGATCAGTCGGTTTGAGACAGAATTAAGAGCATCGAGCGTCTGAGAACAAAACACACACAGAATCTTCACCTGTCGCAGGTGGTTTCCCGCTCACAGGACCTCCCACCATCTTTAACTTCCGGATACATCCGTTTATACTGTTCAGGACCTGAGAAGAGGAAGAAGAGAGCGAGCTGTTAAAGGTAGGAAGACGCAGGACGTCATCAGAAGCATCAAACTGCAGAGAGGGTGAAAATCTGAGCAGGAAAACGTTCAGGCTGCAGGATAAAAAAAAACAAAACTTAATTCCAGGTCGTTTTAGATTTTTTTTCTCCTGAAAATCTTGGTTGTTTTCACGAATCAAATGTGCTGCATGCTGAGTGTGCTGCGTGTGGTTTACTAACCGGTCCGATCCTCTTGACGCTGTAGTTTTGCGGTATTCCACCGACGTACACCACCCCAACCACGTCCAGGAGATCCGCCTGGCAGGAAGGAGACGCAGGTCATGAGACACTGACAGACTTGATGAAAGACGAGGTTTTGATCCTCAAACATGTGACTGAAGTCATCAGAGGTCTGTGAGAGGCTGAGAACCGTACCTTCTTTGGACTGATCAGCTGTTTGCTGTACCTCCCGTCAACCAGGAGAGTCGCTCTCTGTTTATTACGAGCCACACGGATCTGAAGGGGGACACACATTTCAGTTTCCATTTATTTATTCACTCTATTTTAATTTTTTTATTTATACATTCATTTATTTTTTTCTCAGACTAACCTTTTATCTTTTTTTCTGCAAACACGAAGCCTGAACCCCCCCCAAGGCTAGCCCCCTTACCTTTTTTCCTTTTTATCCCTTAATCATGACTCTCACCCTGGATCAACCCCCATCTTTAAGAAAATAAATCAAAAAACAACTTCCTATCTTTTTTTTTTTTTTTTTTTTCCCTGACCATCAAAACTTTTCTTTCCCCTTTTCCCTTCCCATTTATTTATTTGTTAAAAACAATTTTCTCTTTCCTGACTGTGACCCTTCACATTTTTCCTGAGTCTAACCCTTCTACCACAAACACTAAACCTAAAAACACAACCATTTGGAAAAAAAAAAAAAAAAACAAAAAAAAACAAAAAAAAAAAAAAAAAAAAAAATCAAAAACATTTTCTTTCAGTTTTCTTGAAATCTTTCCTGAGGCTAACTCTTCAACTTATTATTTTTTAGATGTTTTTTTTTTTTTCATCAGTTTTCTTTTCCTTGATTTTAACTCTTTTACCCTGAAGCGCTAACATGAAGTCAAACCTTTTGAAAAACGTTTTGGAAAAATAAAAAATAAAAATAACAAAAAAATAATTCCCCCCCCCCTCAGGCTCACCCTTTATCTTTTTTAATACTAATTTAAACTAATTTAAATACTTTAATAATTTTTTCCCCCTGTTCCAGCCCTCACCTGGACTGATTCTTTTTCTTTTTCCTCACTGTAACCCTCATCCTCAAACGCTAACACTAAACCCATGATTATAAAAAAATCATCTTTTATTCATTTATTTTCCCTAAAGCTAACTCATCCTAACTCATCTGTTTTAAATGTTTTTAAGACTTTTACCGTATTGGCTGGAATATAAGACGACCCTGATTATAAGACGACTCCCTCTTTTTCAAGACTCAAGTTTGAAAAAAGACTTTTTGAACACCAAATTTAATTTTTATACATAAAATAATTACCGTACATCTGAAACAAATGATTGTAACAATACATTGGAGAGAAAAAGCACGTTATTTTGCCTCATTCGAATCATGCAAAAACTGTGCAATCACATCTTCATATCTGAACATTAAGTGCGATCACATGTGTAAATGAATGGCTTCTTGTTTTTGAAATGTAAATAAACCAATCTATTATTTATTTTCTTCTCTTTTCTTTCTTACCGCTGTTTTTTATTTTTCTTCTTGGTGTCAGGGGTTCGCTTTGGCCTGGGGAGTTAAGTTCAGCATTCGCTTTAAAGATATCTGGCGCCATCTAGCGTTGTGAATGGGTATAATGTCCAGACCCCGAATGTAAGACGACCCCCACTTTTTCAGTCTTATTTCAATGCAAAAAACACCGTCTTATATTCAGGTCAATACGGTATTTATTTTTCAGTAAATGTCTGTGGGCTTGGATTTAAGGACGAATGCTGCCCTCGTGTGCTCGAGCTCATCATGACAGTTTGTTTGTGCGAGGATGCTTGAAAGCGTCAAGACGAATCAACGTCCCAGATTTCAGTTTGGAAACGGGGAACAGGTGAGAGAATAAAGGTGGAGCTGATGTTTCTTTGAATCTAAACCCTCTCATGGGGTTTGAACCTGTGAGAGAGCAGCTCATCAGAGACGGGACGTTTGTCAGTCTGTTCATTCGCTGCCTTCTTTTAGGAGTTTGGTTTATTTTACAAAAAAAAGGGGGGGAAGAGAAAAAAATCTGATGATCCTTTTTTAAAGTGTTAAAAAACGATGAAGACGTCATGAACGTCGTACCTTATGCCAGTTCCCATCATTGATGGAGTACGGGACGCAGGCGGAGGTGTTTCCATGACCGAGATCATAACCCAGACACACCTGTCCATTTTTAATCTACAGAGAGAGAGAGAGAGAGAGAGAGAGAGAGAGAGAGAGAGAGAGAGAGAGGTGACGGTGAAAGGATAAGTGGACACCAACACTAACACTTTTCTTGTCTTGGGACCACTTAAAGCTCCTCCAACATGTTCACACTTTGGTACACTGATGGTGGAGGACGGCTCAGTTAATACTTCATCCCTGTGAGACAGACAGACAGACAGACAGACAGACAGACAGACAGACAGACAGACAGACAGACAGACAGACAGACAGACAGACAGTCAGACAGACAGACAGCGCCTCTCTGTGGTCAGAAAGGGAACGGAGAGTGAAAACTGAGGGGTCAAAATTACAAAATTCCCGTTTTTTAAAGTTAGAGGTGGTGAAGACGTGGAAAGACGTCCCGCGCTCCTGAAAAAACTTGACTCATGATTATTGGATTATTTACCTGTATGGACACAAAGTCAGCGTGGTTGATTCTCGCCATGTAGAGAACAAGACCCGAGTCCTCCTTCGTCCTCAGCTCGAACTCTAAGATCAGCCTGAGAAACACAAAAAACCACATCAGACCAACAGATAATAATAACAATAATAATAATAATAAGTTTCTGTCTCTTTAAGACTGCAAAGACTTCCTCTTTCATGGTTCCATCGTTTTGTTTCCTTGCTGTCAGCCTCCTGCTTTTCAGGGTTGGCACACTCTAATATTTATCATGTTCTGGATGTTTCCCTGGAGGATTCACCCTCTGCTCAACTGTGTAGGTAAAAAAATGAAATAAAATCCATCCTGTCCGATCTATCGCTCACTCTCTTCTTTTATATCTGTAGGGCTGAGCTCCAGAGTGTGGATCTGTGATCAGAAAGCTGTCAGGATGCTCACAAACAAGCTCACTCCTGGGTCAGAGCAGGTCCAGGATGTTATACGTGACAGGCTTATGGACCAAACTACTGAGAGAGAAAGTAACAAAGTTTGTTTCCTCTGGTTTACTGTTTTAACACCATGTTTTTTCCTCTGTAGCGTCTCATAAAACACTACAGAAGGAGATCAGAGCTGCTGGATTATTTTTTGGATGTTAGGCCGGTACGAAAAATGATTTTACTGTCCTCAACTTCATTTATTGTCTTTATTTTCTTTTGTTTCCACGTGGCTCTAATCATCCCTCCGTAAATAACTGATCCAGATTCTTCCCAAACAAAAATTAAAGCCACTATAAGGAGTTTTTGAGCTGGTTGTGAAACACCGATATTCTTCCTGACACCGCCTTATAACTCGTTAAAGGATCGTAAAAGACTTGAATTGGGTGATATTTTTGATTATTAAATTTGAAAAGAATGAGACCAAAACCAACACAAGCTGTGATTCCTTACAGGAGCTTTAAGACAACCTTAAAGCGGGGGTATTCTGTGTTTTTTTTTGTTTTTTTTTTGGTCCTGATTTTGTCCTTCTAGTGAAGCTATAATAGCTTTACATGATTAACAGCTAAAAAAAATATCTTTTTATCCTCATATCAATGTTTCAGAAAAACCCTTATTTCAGCCTTTGTTTGAAAGCTGCTGTCTCTTTAAGGCTTCCTGCTTCATAAACCTCCCTCTCTTTGATTGGCCAGCCAGCGCTATGGACAGACCTTGGTGTTTGAGGCCCACCCCTCCAACATGTCATGAACGAGTTAGTAGATCCTTATGTGATGACATCATTTCAGTTAACAGAGAGTCAACCCTCTCTTTAAGTTTAACCCTTTGATATGCTTTGAGCCTCTGGGTTCATTAAGGGGTTGATGGTTCAGTTAAAGTTACTGATGCAGATAAAACAGGATGTGTTCAGTGTTGACTCATTTCTAAAAGAAGCTCAGCTCCACGTAACGTCCACGATGCTTTGTCGTCCTCCGGCGTACAAACCTCTCTCTGACTTTGGTGTCGTCGAAGGCGAAGCTCATGTGGCTGTTCCTGCTCAGTCCGAACTGATAGGCCTTCTCCAGCGCGGTCGGGGCCACAGCTGACGCACATGAATCCTGCAGATTGGACAGAAGATGTCAGATCAGCTGACAGCGTTTCACTGCTCCCATTGCCTCCTGTCAACAGGAGCCTTAACACCTGAGCAGAACAGGTGTCAATCACACTAATGGCTTCACTGTGTCTGATCTGCAGGGACCTAAAGGCTGGGCTGTTTTCATAGAAGCAGAAAAGGAGCAGTTCAGAAAAGAGACAGCACTGGAAAAACAGTCAACGTCGAAGGCATTTATCCTTCATCACAGTTCCATATTTATTTATTTATTTATTTTTATTTATTTATTTACTTTTAATTTAAGTGAACATGAAGGTGTGTTTGATTCACACTGTGATCATCGTAACGCTCCCTCAGAAATGCATCTTTTGGCACCATCAGCATGACTTTGCTTCTTGGATGCAGTTCAGCCACTGGCCACAGGGTGTCAATGTTGTGATACTAGTAACAGGTTTTAATGTCTGAATTTTACTCATTTTTTTCCCCCAGTTTTCTCATTTCTTCCCCTCTGTAATTGTTTTCCCTTCCTTCTTTCTTTCCTCTCCTCCTCTTCACTCAGACCTCCCTCCATCTCTTCTTGTCAGTCTGTTTCTTCTTAATTGTCCTGAAAATCTTAACTTCCCTCTTTTATCTCCTTTATATGGAAGCCTGTATCTGCCAGGTAGACTTGACCTCAATCCAATCAAATTAAAGCTTGATTAAACTGTACCAGTGTTAACCGTCAGCTAATTTACATCTGAAGTCTCTGGACAGGAGACGGACACTTTGCTTCTGTTAAATCACATCATGTAAACAAACCACAGTGTGATTCACAGCTGGACTCCTGCAGGATAATAATAAAAAAACATTTCTTTACTCTGAGGAGGATTAGAAACAGTCTGAGGTCGACACCGGTCATGAAAAGGTTCCAATCTGGTCCTTCAATAGTTTCCTTAAAGGTTAAACTTATTACGTGATGAGTTTTTTTATTGTTTGATTTTGTTTTTTTAATTGTCGGGGTGGTCTTCATATTTTTTTTTTTTCCAGAGAAAGTAAAATTAATTCTTTTTTGTTATGAAAAATCCATTTTTTTTGTAAAAGTCTTCCAGTTTTTTTTTGTTTTGAATTTTTTTGCAGTGAAATTGTTCATATTTTTTACTGTTTTCTTTAATTGATTTGCATCGACGGCAATCCTATTTTTTTTATTTTGTAAAAGTCTCTATTTTATTTATTTATTTATTTATCTATTAATTTATTTATTTAATGCGGGGGGAGTATTCTTAATGGGGTGTTTTTGGGACACTCTTCCTAGTTTTATTTTCTATTATTATATTTTTATACTTTTAAAGCAAGTCTTTCATATTTTATTTTATTCATTAATTTGTTTTGCTGGGTAAAGTCTTTTTAGTCTTTTCTTTTTTTTTTTATCTCACACAAACAGGCTTCCATACATTTAGTATCATCCCCTCTTTAAATCACGACTCTCCCTCAGGTCTCCAACGTTTTCACGTCCCTCTTTTCAGCCAAACTCCTCCTTCCTGAAACTTCCTCCACTCTTTATTTTTCCCGTTCAGGTCCTGCTCCTCTTGTTCCCTCTCTCAGTCTTTTCTATCCTTACATATCTTCTTTGTTTCCTTCCTCCTCCTCCTCCTCTCTCTTCCTCCACCTCTGATAATCTCCTTAGCTTCTGTTATGTTTCCTCTTTTGTCCCCTTTTCCCCGATTTTCAAGCCTCCTTCACGTCACACGCTCTCCTTTTACCCACTTCCTCAGTTTCCTTCATCCTTCTCTTGCTTATTTGCAGTCCTTCCTTTTTCCCCCCTCTTCCTCTTCTCCTCTTCACTTCCTCACCTTTGCTTTCTTCACCTCTTCTCACCTTTTCTGCATCTCTTTCTTCTTTGTGCTCTAATTCTCTCTCCTCTCCAGGCCTTCTCTCTTCACTTCCTGATCCTCCTCATCTCATATTAGGTAAAAAAGCTACTTGGCCATACCTGCAGCGTAGAGGGCGAGCATCCCAGACGATCAAGTGTGTGTGTGTGTGTGTGTGTGTGTGTGTCTTAATCTCCCTCCTCTCTTGTTCTCTTTCAAGTGAAGACATTCCCTGCACCGTGACCTTGCTTTGTTACAGCTGACACTCACCTCTTATCGCTCTCTGTCCTCATATCCGCTCCTCCTCCTCCTCAACCTCCCCTCTTTTTTCTCCTCTCTTCTTCTTTCTTATCCTCCTCCTAACCTAACAAAAGGGAGATGTCACTTCCTCAGACGCTCTTTCCTTCCCTCTCCTTTCATTCTGCTCCTGCTTCCTCTCCTCCGTCTTTCCATTAAATGAACAAAAGGCCGCCGCCGCCGCCGCCGTTCGTTCAGCACCCCCCCCCCCCTCCCTCCCACACCGCTTTTCTCCTCTTCCTCTTCCTCCATGGCTGCACCTTTTCTCCCCGTTCACATTTTTTGTGCTTCTTTCATCCTCCTCGTATTCAATGAGTCTCTCTCTCTCCCTCTCTCGTCCCCTCTGTGTCGTTCCATTAAACTAACAAAAGGAAGACGGCCTTCCATTCGGAGCGGCTGGTCTTTGCTCAGAGGTCACAGCAATAAAGTCAGAAGTCATTTAGTCAGGATTTGGTGTAAGTGAGTGTGAGTCAGTGTGTGTGTGTGTGTGTGTGTGTGTGTGTACCAGATCAGCGCTGGGCTCCTGTTTAGCAGTTGGCATGGCAGCAGCAGCAGCAGTAGGTGAAGCAACAGGTGCAGCAGGGGGCGTGGCCTCCTGCAGGTGAGCAGTCAGGAAGTGGGAGGGAAGGAGGTTACTGGGAGGCAAGAAGCCGGAATGTGCGACAGAAAGCATACAGAAAGTAACAGAAGCAGTATCCAATCAGCTTTAAGCAGGAAGTGATGTCATTAATGTGAAGCGTCTCGGTGATTTAAAGCGAGTATTTCAGGCTCCTCTGTCATGAAACATGAAAACGAGTTCCACTCCTTAAGATCAGAAGTTCTCCGCAGCTGTTCAGACGCTCTCCTGGAGCCTCTTCAGCCTCTGAATTACTTCTGAGGACGATCTGAAGAATCGGAGGTACAGAATCTGTTGTGACAGCGACGTGGGAGATAAAGAAGCCTCTTTATTCAGGCACATGCTGAGGCTGTTGTCTGCTGTCAGCTGTGATTCAACTCCTGATTACCTCCACGCTCTGACAAGATCCTCCTGCTGCCGCGACGATACGGAGCGACCTGTGTGCAGAGAGCTGTCTGTCTGCGTGAGCGCCGTGGAAACACACACACAGGCTCAGTTTAAAACAACACACTCTGAACACCAGAAAACAGCATGAAAACTCTTTAATAATCCATGTTTCTGATTTCATGTCTGCTTGAAAAGAAGTTATCCTCATCTAAAATACTTACACTGCAAAAACTAATATCTAAGCAAGTTTTCTGTATTATTTTTGGTTAAAAAAAATTGTTTCGTTATACTTGATATGAGCCACATTCAACTGACAAGTTCAGAAAACAAAATGATTCTGGGGAAATTAGAAGAGAAACTTTTTTTTAACCCCATTAGCAGATTTTTTTTTACTTGTTCCAAGTGATTCAGACCTCATTTTTGTCTTTAAATATCTGGAGATAAAACAAGATTCGGACCTCATTTTTGTCTTTAAATATCTGGAGATAAAACAAGATTCAGACCTCATTTTTGTCTTTAAATATCTGGAGATAAAACAAGCTTCGGACCTCATTTTTTTCTTTAAATATCGTGAGATAAAACAAGCTTCGGACCTCATTTTTGTCTTTAAATATCTTGAGATAAAACAAGATTCGGACCTCATTTTTGTCTTTAAATATCTTGAGATAAAACAAGCTTCGGACCTCATTTTTGTCTTTAAATATCTTGAGATAAAACAAGATTCAGACCTCATTTTTGTCTTTAAATATCTGGAGATAAAACAAGATTCGGACCTCATTTTTGTCTTTAAATATCGTGAGATAAAACAAGCTTCGGACCTCATTTTTGTCTTTAAATATCTTGAGATAAAACAAGATTCAGACCTCATTTTTGTCTTTAAATATCTTGAGATAAAACAAGATTCGGACCTCATTTTTGGCTTTAAATATCCCGAGACAAAACAAGATTCAGACCTCATTTTTGTCTTTAAATATCTCGAGACAAAACAAGATTCGGACCTCATTTTTGGCTTTAAATATCCCGAGACAAAACAAGACTCAGACCTCATTTTTGTCTTTAAATATCTTGAAATAAAACATTTTTATGGACTGTTCTGGTGAATGTGGCTCATATTAATTCTACAAAGAAATTTTTTTTTTTGTAAAATAAGATAAAAACTCTTGCTTACATTTCAGTTTTTGCAGTGTAAACTTCATCCAAGTATAAATCAGATCTGCTTCTTTACACTCTGCACTGGCTCTCTGTGTCTTCCACCCAATGCAGAACTTCTCTCGTTTTATGTCCCAACCAAGCGGCAACCTATAGTTTAAAAAACATGAGGCAATCCGGAAGTTTCCGCTTGAGTCCGGCTCCAGAACTACCAGAAGCCAAAAATACACCGAACCTTAAACAGAAACAAACGTGTTTTTACAGCCTGGGACAAAAAACGTCTCCCGTCTTTTTGGAGTGAATTCTAAAGGTTATATTAAGATGAGGAGTTCGCCCAATCAGAGGCACAGCTCAGCTGATTGACAGGTGGGTAGCCTGTAACGTGAAGGCTCAAAGCCCGCCCCATTTCCAATATGGCTGCTGTGGACAATTTGCTTGAAAACTTCATCCATTTATGAAACGGTCTTTGGTTCCAGCTTGGTCCCCGAGGTCCTGGACTGCTTCACTCTCAGGGTTCCTCATGTGAAGAACACGCAGAGAGAACTTTCTGCTTTACGCCCTAAAACCCATGAAAATTGGATTTTGAAAAGTAAACCAAAAACTTTCTTTGCTACACTGAATTATTAAAATCATTACTTTAATATTTCCTTTTTAAACTTATTTATCTGTTTTTCTCTGGTATTTTTTTTATCTTACCTTCTAGCATTACTTTTTATCAAAAAATAATCAAAGTATTTTACGGACTAGTAAGTAGACGAGTCCTTTCACCCTCATTTATCGTTCATATCATCTCTGATTTACTGTTTTAACGGTACAATTCAACTCAAATCAGTGTCTGTAATCTCTGAAAATCAGGTTTTTAAAAAAGTGCTCTGTGTTTCTTTGTTTTCATGATTTAAACAACTGAAATCATTAAATCAAGCCAAATCTCTTTCTAATGCTCTCTTAAAGGGCCGGCTCTTTTGCTCACTTCCTTATTTTGTGAAAACAAAGAGGTTAATCAAGTAAAAGAGGAAACCAGCCAACTGTAACAGTCGTATCTTAAAAATGATGCTTGAAATAATCTGTGCCAGAATCAGAATCATCAGTAAGCTCCAGACAGGATCCCTCAGGGTGTGTTTTCCTGTCCTGAATGATGCCACAGCAGACTTCAGATCAGAGACCTGTGGACAGCTCTGGTGAGATAATCTCGTTTGTTTTTGGTCGGCTGTTTCTCAAATCAAAACATCAACAAACTCGACATCAACCTGAGTGAATTGAAGCTTATTTACTGCAGGGCGTCTGAAATATAGAGAGAATCCTTCAAGCTCTATAAAATATGGATGGGGACTGGAGAGCTACAGCTTCTCACAGGCTTCAGCGTACTGCACATCATAAAGCAGATGAACTTACAGCCCATAAAGCAGCAAACTGCAGAGTTATAGCTGCGCTGGCTTTGCTCTTTGGCTCCGTGTTTCATGAGCTCTCGTTTCAGAGACGTAGTTTAGCAGGTAACTGAGTATCTGATAACCTATGACTGCTGGAAGACGCATTAAACACACCAAATATATCTCTGCTCCCTCCTGCTGAGGTGATGACACGGATAACTCACTGCCTACAGGCCTCTTAGCGTAGCAGTTAGCGGAGCGTTTTGGCTCCTGTGGGCTCATAAAGCATGAATGGCCTAGCCTAGCGTAGCGCTGTAGCTCCGCGCGGCATGTCAGGCTGCCGGAGGATGGGTTTAGTGACTCAAGGCTAAAGGGGCTATAAAGAAGAGTTAATGGGCTGTTCAAGTGCAATGTGATGGAGCGCTAAGCTAACATGGCGAGGCTGTGGCTGCTTTTCATCAGGGGCAAATACGTGTGTGTGTGTGTGTGTGTGTGTGTGTGAGTTACAGAGTGCAGCATGTGTGCAGCTTCTGTTTACATGTGTACATATTGATGTGTGTTTATTTACAGCTCTTCCTCTCAGTATAAACTCAGGCGCTGGTTTATAATCTGAACATAGAATCACTTCTTTTTTCATCTTTCTATTGTTCTGTTTTTTTTTTCATGCTATCATGTGATTCCAGCCACTTACAGCAGGGGGCGCTGTGGGTTCTGCAACAGGAGCAGGGGTCGGCGGAGGCCTTGCTGGCTTTGTCACCTCCTTCTCCTTCTCGGGCCCCTCCTCTTCGCCCGGCAGCGGGAGCAGCGGTGGAGGCGGAGCGAGGTTAGGGCACTGTCCGATTTCAGCGTTCACGAAGGATACGGGCAGGGAGAAATCTGAGAGACTGAGAGACGGATGAGAAAGCAGATTAAAGTTACAATCAGGGTTATAATCCTCACTGACGGCGTCACTGAGCTGAGCTGCTGAGGCCTCCATAGAGACTCAAGAACATCATGAGTGATAAAACTGATGCCAATAAACTGCTGACAAGCTTTTAACCTTCACCCAACCCTGACCTGATACTGAAACTCCTCCACTTGGGGCAAAGACCCCCCCCCCCCCCTAACCTGAAGTGGATGCTCCACCTGTTTCTGGCCTCAGACTTAGTGTGCTGGTCTTCAACCTCCCGCCCTAGAGCAAGGCCAAGCAGAGATGGGATCCTAAGACCCCTGAACCTGACTCCCTGACTCCCCACTTGGCTGCACATGGAAATCCTGTCCATAAAAGTAATGAACCGAGTCGGTGACAAAGAGCCGCCCTGACCGGGAACGAGTTCGACTTGATGTTGGCGATACGAACCAAACTCTTACTCCAGAAGTACAGAGATCCAACAGCCCGTAACAACAGGTCATCGGACACAGTAAACAAAACAAAAAAACAATTAAACTCTATGATAAACTGACTTTCATACCTGTCAAGTTTTGAAAATAAGGGAAATTTTCCAGGCCGGCAGCGAGCCGTCCCAACACCCCAACCAAAATAACCTCATCAACCCCTTACTAACTACAGCTAGCTGATCAGAATCTGATTGGCCGACCTTTGATGACACTGAAATGATGTTTCCAGCACGCATACATTTAGTTTACATATCTTCAGTTCATATACACGTCAACACGACATGTTTAGTGTTTATTTCACAACGATTGTCTTCAAGTTGAACATTAGACATTTATTTTCATTATTTATTTTCTTTTAATTTCTCATGTTGACTCATGCCAATCAATCAATCAATCAATCAATCAATCAATCAATCAATCATGTGTCTCTCTGGCATTCACTCATGTCTTATTATCCAGGTTTGTTCCAGACTTTGGCTCCTCTAACACTTTTTGGGAGGAGAGTATTTGTGGGTCGTCTCTCTTATTGTTCCTGGTTGGTTCCTGCTGTCGGCGCCAACCTGGTGAGAACTTCCACCCAGGCTACTACAGGTGGCCGTTCTCACGAGGCTACTGACAGAGTTCGGTTTGGGGAGGCAGAGGAATGTTTTTAAATTATTACATTATAATACGAGGATGGCGGGAAAGATACGGTAGTTTCCCATCCAGAATGGGACTCTTGACAGATCTGGACTTTTACTGTAACTGAACATTAAAACATCAGCTGGTGGCAGTGACCTTCAGAGGGCTGACTTTCAGTCCTCATCTGTGGGTAAATATCAGAGCTCTTAAAGAAGTTTAATGAAGACAAAAACAACATCAAAACGTCCCAATCCACACGCAGAACAACAAGCTGTGTGCTTTTGATCTAAGACTTCCTCTATGGTGGAGCCTTCCTGTACTCTGTGCGCCTCTGTGATTAAATTTAAACAGTTTCAACCTGAAATAACTGATCCAAAAACAGAGTAGACATTCAAATATAGCACTGCAATGCAGCAGTGTTATAAAAAGTCCATTAAAAACACACACACACTCAGAGTCGACACTGTCACAGCTCGTCTTCTGTTTTTAAAACTCTGCTCCCTTTAAAAAAGTTTGAGGACGTAGATACGAGATAAATGTGAGAGTGTTACTGCTGGAGGGTGAGACAGGGTGAGACAAGGTGAGACGAGGTAAGACGAGGTGAGACGGGGTGAGACGGGGTGAGACGAGGTGAGACAGGATGAGACGAGGTGAGACGAGGTGGGACAGGATGAGACGAGGTGAGACGAGGTGGGACAGGATGAGACGAGGTGAGACGAGGTGGGACGGGGTAAGACAAGGTAAGGTGAGACGAGGTGAGACAGGATGAGAGGGGGTGAGACAGGGTGAGACAGGGTGAGATGAGGTGAGACAAGGTGAGACGGGGTGAGACAGGGTGAGATGAAGTGAGCTGAGGTGAGACAGGGTGAGACGAGGTGAGACGGGGTGAGACAGGGTGAGATGAAGTGAGCTGAGGTGAGACAGGGTGAGACGGGGTGAGACGAGGTGGGACAAGGTGAGACGGGTTGAGACGGGGTGACACGAGGTGAGACGGGGTGAGACGGGGTGAGAGGAGGTGAGACGAGGTGAGAGGGGGTGAGACAGGATGAGACGAGGTGAGACGGGGTGAGACAGGGTGAGACAGGGTGAGACGAGGTGAGACAGGGTGAGACGAGGTGAGACAGGGTGAGACGAGGTGAGACGGGGTGACACAGCATGAGACGAGGTGAGACGAGGTGAGACGAGGTGAGACAGGATGAGACGAGGTGGGACGGGGTGAGACGGGGTGGCACAGGGTGAGACTTGGTGAGACGGGGTGACACAGGGTGAGACGAGGTGAGACGAGGTGAGATGAGGTGAGACAGGGTGAGACAGGGTGAGACGGGGTGAGACGAGGTGAGACAGGGTGAGACGGGGTGAGACGGGGTGAGACGAGGTGAGACGCAGACAGAAACAAACATTAAAACACGAAACGAGAGCAGCAGAGTCATCTGAGTCATGACTGTATTTATGATATTCTTCATCATCATCATCACTATCAGCAGCATCATCATGACCTCCTGCTGTCACATTAACCCTGATTTAACCTGTGTATGAGGTCAGAATTAGCTCCGCCCCCCTCTGCTGCTGGAGGATAAACAGGAGGGTGAACCCTTCACTGGAGGAGGAGACTGAGCTGAGGTAAACCCGTCAGTTTGTCAGAGTTTCAAACAAGAAAAGAAATGAAACAACATCAAAATCTGACTCTGTCCTTCTGCTCTCCATTCATCCTCTGGTTAGGGTTGTCGAAAATATCAATACTACAAAAAGTATTGATTCTCAAACACCTGATCCAGATATGATACTTATTACCCATGGTATCGATACGACACTGTGCACGCCCACAGTGCCGTGACCCAGCTTGCTATCCTACGTATTACTGCTGCTAAATATGGCGGAAGGAGGGTCTAACCAGCCAGTCTTGGTTGGAAGTGAAAAAGGCAAAAGCTTTGTTATGAAATATTTTGCAAACGAACACGACAAACCAAAAGACCCCGACAGAGCTGTGCGCTAACAATGCTTCAAAGTGGTGACGACGAAGGCGGGCAGCTCCACTGATTTGGCAAAACGCCACCTGACTGCATGAAACTGATCACTGATGTTAGTCTGGCTGGTGGCCCCCAGTAATGTTGGTGGTTTTATTATTAGCCATTAGCTGTGGCTAGCAGATGTTAGCTTACTAGCATGACTCAAACATGTTTACAGCCAGCTCTACCACTGCTGCCTGAAAAACAACGACAACATGATCCAAAGTCTCCTGAAGCTTTGAAAACACACCGAGCTGTGACAGAGTACCTCTGTGACGATCAAGCACCCAATCACACGGCAGAGAAACCTAAGTTCCAACAACTTCTCATGCAGCTGAATCCACGGTTCGTTCTTCCATCAAGAAACCACGTCATGTGCAGTGAAATCTACCAGTTGAACAACACAACCAATTTGTCATTTTTTATCCTGGCAGATTTGAAAATGGTCTCAAGTATCAAATATCTTCCTTGGTATCAATATCAAGTTTGACGAAGTTTCGATGAGATTCAGGTACAAAAAGTGTGAAATTAAAGAAGAATAAAACTCGTAGTGTTGCATCTCGTTGTCGCTGTCCCTCAACAGATCATCAGAAACCTGGACGAAACTCAGGAGACCACAGGCGGGTATTACGTACACTGCGTTGACCATGAGGTTCCATATGCACCCCTGGAACGGGACGTTCGCTCTGTTGGACATCTGCTCCACTTCTGCAGGAATACCACCGAGGAAGATCCTCTGCAGGGTGATGGGCTGGTCGGAGGGAAGCGCTGCCTCCCTCTTGACTTCCTCATCAACCTGAACTGCAAAAGTTCTGACAGAGAAAAACAAATCGTGAGTTCTGAGATTTATGTGCAGGATAAAAGAAAAGAAATCTGCACATGAACACAAACCTGCCAGGAAGCCTCTCTATGCGCAGCGAGTGCTCCCTCCCATCATGCAGTATGCCCTGCTCAGGCCGCCTGATGATTCGACGTGGACTGTGGCTGCCCGTGTACAGCAGGACCTCCAGAGAGCCTTTGTTCAGCATGACGGAGAGGTACGGCTGCAGGAGATGGAGATACACTTCAATATCTGTGCAAATCTGGATTCCCAAACTGCTCTCAGGGCATCGAGCAGAGGAGAGGAGGTGAAACATGGAAGGAGGAGAGCAGGTGATGCACCTGGAAAAGACCGACTCCAGTGAAGAGTCTTTAAAACAAGACCACCAGCAGCAAGAGGGACGACTTCCATACTCTCACTTTTAATGATGATAACCACTGCACAGGGGTCAGTGTCAGACCGGCACTACTTATAATGATGTGTCGTTCGTAAACGATTCACTCAAAACGAAATGAATCACCTGGGTTAACAAACTGAACAGAATAATAATAATATTAATAATATTTTTTATTTATAGAGCACTTTTCAAAGTCTTAAAGACATTTTACAAGGTAAAGGATAAAATGCAGATAAAAATGAAATACAGATATGCAAAAAGTAAAGAATCAATAATTGTGTCTTGAAGGTGGTAGGGTCAGCGGTGTCACAAATTTGTTGTGGAGGTGAGCTCCAAAGGGAGGGAGAATGTGACTTGAACTGTGTTGTTAGTGAATGATTCGTTGAATACGAAACAAATCATCTGGGTAAACTGAACAGAATCCCTTCAATGTCACACCAGCATACTTACAAGGATGTGTCGTCCGTAAACGATTCACTCAAAATGAAACGAATCACCTGGGTAAACAAACTGAACAGAATCCCTTCAATGTCACACCAGCGTACTTATAAGGATGTGTCGTTCCTAAACAATTTGTTTAAAATGAAACGATTCATCTGGGTGAACAAACTGAACAGAATCCCTTCAATGTCACACCAGCGTACTTATAAGGATGTGTCATTCGTAAACGATTTGTTCAAAATGAAACGAATCATCTTGGTAAACAAACTGAACAGAATCACTTCAATGTCACACCAGCGTACTTATAAGGATGTGTCATTTGTAAACGATTTGTTCAAAATGAAACGAATCATCTTGGTAAACAAACTGAACAGAATCACTTCAATGTCACACCAGCGTACTTATAAGGATGTGTTGTTCGTAAACGATTTGTTCAAAATGAAATGAATCATCTGGGTGGAAAAACTGAACAGAATCATTTATTGAAAAGAGTTTTTCTTTTCTCAACTTCAGTTCAGCTCTCCTCTCTCCTGTCTCATGTCTCTCCTTCTAGACCGTGACTGTCGCCCAGGCCCCCCCCCTCTCTTTCATGTCAGTGAAAAGAGTGTGTGTGGGGGGGGGGGGGGGGGGGGGTTGCTCTGGAGCCCTGTGTCACTCAAGCCTGCCTCTACGTCTCCCTCTCATGTCTCCAGAATCGAGGAAGTGGTAAATATTTTATTTAACGTGTGGGGTCAAAAACGTTGTTTTGGTGGAGAAAATAAAAAATATTTGTTGTTGTGTATCTGTGTGTTCTGAGTGTAAAAACATCAGGGTTTCTGCACATAGTGTGTGTGATTTTTGATTTGTGTGTAGAGTTCTGAGAGTGTGAGGCCCGCTTTCAGGAAATGTGTGCAAACAACGAGGAGAAGTGTAATACGGAAGTTATAACGCAGACATACTCACATATTTTCCAATCAATTACTCAACTGTTGTCTTCAACCTGCAGGATGCTTCTTAAATGCATCAACAACATTGAAAACATGTATCAGCTTTGAATATTTTTTCTTTTAAAAGTTTTTTTTTTTTTGGTGAAAGAAGGAGAAAGGAAGGACGCGAGGAGAGAGCAGACGGATAAGAATTAAAGGTGTGAGAAAAGACAAACAGGAGGGAGGAGAGGCCGAGGATTAAAGAGCAGAGTCAAAGTCAAAGGGGAAAGAGGGGATGAGCGGGGAGAGATGGCGGCGTTATATGAAGAGAAATTGGGGGGAAATAAGAGAGGTACGAGAGGAGAGGAGAGCAGGGAGGGAAGGATAACAAGAGATGAGAGGGACAGAGAGGAGAAGATAATAGGGAGAAGAGATGAGAGGGCAGAGAGCAAAACAGCCAGCCAGATAGACAGAGAGAGAGAAAGAGAGAGAGAGAGACAGACGGAGAGGTGCTAGAGAGCAGCGGCGCAGGGTCAGGCTAATTTGAATTTTAATTCACTGTGTGCCAGAGGGCGAAGTGGGAGACAATTTACCACCTGAAAATGGAATTTCAATTTGAGGTCGGGGACAAATTGAACTGAGATGTAGCTACAACATGCCTCACGCTTCACTGTCCCCGCACACACACGTACAGAGGGATACAATGGCACACACACACACACAAACACACACACACACAGGTGCAGGGACACGTCGCACGCACAGACAAAGACTGAGTCTCACAGATTAACACACACACACACACACACGCGCACAGAAACGTGTGGATTTACAACCATGACAGAAAATAGGCAGCAGACTGTGAAGCTAACATGCATGCAAAGACCTGAAATCAAAGGTAACACACACACACACACACACACACACACACACACACACGTCTGCTACCCTTCATCTCTTTAATCTTTCAGCTTCTGAAGATTCAACACGTTTGGTTTGATTCTGGTTTCTGTTTAAATGTAAGTTGAAGATTGAAGCAGACACTTTGTTTTTGTAGAAACACTCCTCTGTGTGTTTCTGTGTGTTTCTGTGTGTGTTCATGTTTTACACACACTCCTGTTTTTGATTTAGCGCAGCACACGGAGCTGTGAGATTTGTTGAAGAGTTATCAGCCCGATGCAAATCTGTTTCTAATCCCATAAGAGGAACCATTAGTCAGAGTCATATTACTGGATGCTGTAGCTAAATGATATTACTGTTCGTTTTCATCAAACCATTTGTTCTATCGTCTGATTGGACGAGCTGATACATCCAACAGGAACTTCAAACAGCATAAATGAAGCTTCTGAATCAGAGAAGAAACAGACGATTAATCCGGATGTTTCAACAAACGTGTATAAAATAAACCTGAAGACAAAAAGGAGGAGAATCTTGACTCATTTATTACCGTTGAGCTGCTGAATGAAGGAGCTGTCACACCTGCAGCTGTGCTGTTGTTTGCGCTTTATATATATATATATATATATATATATATATATATATATATATATATATACATATATCTATATATGTGTGTGTGTGTATATCTATATATCGATATATATATATATATATATATATATATATATATATATATATATATATATATATATATGTATGTGTATATCTATATATATATATGTGTGTGTGTGTGTATATATATATATATATATATATATATATATATATATATATATATATATATATATATATATAAAAGGAGAAAAGGCAAAGTGTATTGTTTACTAATAAACTAAGAAAAGAGGCTGGGTTGTAATTGTTGTGAATTTTATTTATTAACTTATCCTTTTGTAAAACACTGCAACGGTATTTTTGGTGTCTTATAAACCCATAAGGGTTGGGCACTTTCCTGCATGACACGAAAATAAAGTACAATCATCAATCGTATGAGATTTAAAAGACATGTAATCATGTTACAATGTGATGATTTGGTTTCACGTTGTATCCTGATACTTTCAGGTCTTCATTTCATCAGCTGTCTCTACAAAGCACAACAAAAACCATTGACCGTAAAAAAAAGTGACTGACTGCAGTATAGGTGAAAAACTGCTCCCCCTGGTGGCTGGCTGCAGTATAGGTGAAAAACTGCTCCCCCTGGTGGCTGGCTGCAGTATAGGTCAAAAACTGCTCCCCCTGGTGGCTGGCTGCAGTATAGGTCAAAAACTGCTCCCCCTGGTGGCTGGCTGCAGTATAGGTGAAAAACTGCTCCCCCTGGTGACTGACTGCAGTATAGGTGAAAAGTTGCTCCCCCTGGTGCCTGGCTGCAGTATAGGTCAAAAACTGCTCCCCCTGGTGGCTGAAATGGTTCTCGCCCAGTTCTTGTGAAACTACTTGAACAAGCTGTTCAGAGACACCTGAAGTCTCGTGCTGGGATGACCTCAAACATCCAAACATGAAAATTCTCGGTGGCAGACTGGATTCATCTGTTCATTTATTGATGTTTAAATCTCATTTTGAAGGAATAATTCAGGATGACAAGTTCAAGATAAGAAATCAAAGTCAGTCAATGCCTGTCAACCTGACTTTGTTTGTTGGTGTGTATTAAAGGACAGTTAACTAACTACAGCAGCTGATGTCACTGTTTGGCTGTAACTCATTCTGTCTGGGAGTCACAGATCCTTTAAACCCGCTCAAAAATCCACAGAAACAACCAGATTCTTCCTCTCAGGACAGACGGAGAGCAAAGAACAAAGAAGTATTTGATTTCCCAGGGTGTGAGGGGGTTTGATTTTAAACATCTTTCTGTTCTGTGCTGCTCTCAGATCAACCTTCCTTCACACCACGTTTGATACGATGACGGGTTATTTCTCCAAAGATGGCTTTTTAAAGGAGATTGGAGCGACTCCTGCATCCGTAACCTCGGGGTCGTCCATCTTCGACATCAAACGCTTTTGTGGTGAACATCTCACATTTTGTAAACGCTCAAGTGTAACATTTTTATCTTTGTATCCCCTTCAATCTCTCTCTCCTTTCTCTCTCTCTCTGTCTTTGGTTCCATCTTTCGCTCTTCCTCCCCTCATGACACTCTTTCACCCCAGCTTCTCTCATCCTGCTCAGAGCTCCTTCCTTCTTTTTATCTCTTGTCTCTGTGACCGTTTCCTGTTTCCGTCTATCATCTCTTCACAGCTTTTCCTCCTTCTTTGTATCATTTCTCTGTTTTCCCTCCATCCTTTCTTTCACCTCTAAATCTCCCCACTCCATTCCTCACTCCCTCACTCTCTCTCTCTCTATGTCTCTCTCTCTCTCTCTCTAAAACATCCATTAGTCAGGGCCAAGTTGAGTTGATGGTATTTTTAACCTCGCTTAACCTTTTCACACACACACATGCGTGCACACACACACACACACACACCCTGCCAAAGTAGTTAGTGGGAACAGATTTATGCGCAGTACAACCGGTGATGATGGATAAGCTGGAGGTAACCCTCTGTCCTCTCTCTCTCACACACACACACACACACATTGATACACATTATGCACACACACACAAATATGGATGCACCTGCAAACGCAGTGTCTCTCTCACAGATCACACACCTTATTCATTCATGGATGCTGTGTTTAAAGGAGGCAGAGTAACCGTCTGTTTCATGTGTGTGTAAGTGTGTGTTTGCATCAGTGTTTCCAGCTTTAAGTCAGTTTAATCTCATTAATATGCACTCATGGAAACTTCATTCACTTAGAGGAAAAAGTGCCCGTGTGTGTGTGTGAGTGAGTGTGAGTGTGAGCAGTCAGCAGAAAGTTGTGCTGGCCACTAGCTGACATTACCTCGGTGTGTATTTTGGATGAGAGACAATCCAGTTAGCTCAGATGCAAACAAATGCAAATCTCATTAATATGCACTTATGAAAATGGCATGTACTCAAAGAAAGGAGGCAGCGCTGGTGTGTGTGTGTGTGTGTGTGTGTGTGTGTGTGTGTGTGTGTGTGTGTGTGTGTGTGTGTGTGTGTGTGTGTGTGTTTCTGTGCTGGACTCACCTCCAAAGATTGTCTGCGTCTGCGTTTGGAACCATAGAGGTTTGGGTTTCGCGCCTGAAGTGGAAAAATTGGAGAAACCAGAAGGATCAACACCAACATGTTTGGACTTTAAGTCCCTAAAGAGCTCCATGAAACTTTTAATAAGTTCTGTAGCATCTGTATGAGTTTCTTTTTTAAAAGCCAATAATTCAGTGATCAATGATGTCCTGCGTGTCCCATCTCATGTTTTAAGATGCGAGCCGTCCCTAGCTAAAACTTTGGTCACGTTGGTCACCACAGTGAGCGCAGCAACATCCGCTCAGCATCCTCTGTCTCAGTCATTTACTCTATGCGCTTAGCTCACAGTGGAAAGCATCAGTGTTTTGCTCACTTTGCGCTCGCAGTTATTTTGCAATACTTTCAGATTTTTTTTCTAAAGAAACATCCGGAAAACGTTGCACCTGGACGCGCAGCGGTGCCACCCAATGACACTTTCCGTACTAATTTTAGAAACAATCTGAAAGGGAGGGTGAAACAGCTGATTGGACAGGTTTTTATGGAAAACACCTGCAGATAAAAGTGAGGAAAACCTGGACAAAAAGGGCAAAAAAACAGGCAATAAGATTCAGTTATTCAGTTCAGCCTTTCTCCTCCAACTCTGCCAGCATCTTCAAGTCGTCCGGTCTCCAGAACACACTTATGGCATTTCAATTCATTTCAATGGGAAAACTGATTTGACGTACGAGTAATTTGAGTTATGAGCTCATGGAATGAATCAAACTATTAAGTCAAGGCACTAAAAACAGGCCATGATGGACCCAGAGCAGTGGCGATTTCAGGGGTGGCCAGTGCAACCCCTGAAATCTCATTGGTCACCCCTGTTGCCACCCCAGATCTGATAGATAGTTGGCCAAGTTCGTCAACACAAGAAACAAGAGAAACGCTGTCAATCAATGGTGATAGCTAACTGACGGATATATATATATATATATATATATATATATATATATATATATATATATATATATATATATATATATATATATATATAATCCACATTATTCACATGATGAATAATAACTTCGTGATGTGTACTCTTAAGGAAAGTTCTAGCTCCCTAATCTGTGTTTTTCAGGAATCATTAGTTCATCATTAAGCAGGGGTGTGGCCACCAGGGCGGCGCCAGCAGATCCGTCAATTAGTTAGCCTGCCTGAAGCGTCAAAACCTGGGCCTGTATTCATAAAGCATCCTGAGGCTAAAAGTAGCGACATTCTGTGACGACATTCTGAGAAAAATCTTAGAATTCCGAGTCTAAGATTTTCTTAGAATTTTCTCTGGGTGAGATAAAAGTTATTAATCAGGTGTTTCAGGCCTTCAGAGAGGTCGTAAGGTGAAACGCTGAAAAAATGAGGAGGACTTTAGAGAGAGGTCTCTGACTCTAAACTCAGAGTCAGCCTGATAGCTGCTGGTCCACCCTCCAAACAGTCCAGTAAATGAGTACATGATGCTCTGTAACATTCCTACAGTTATTAATATCAAAGGAAGTGATGTCATCAGCCTAAATGTTAGCCTACAACAGCCAGGGTGCTGCAATCTCTGCCCTTGCTTGGGTTTAAATTCCTAAATTCCCTACCTGGCCCCCAGAATAAAAAAAACTCTAGACACGCCCCTGTCAGTAAGAAAATGAGCATGACAGTGAGGAGGGTTCCGTATGAACCTGTACCTGCAGGCCGACAGGTGAAGCTCCGCCCACTGCCAGCAGTATGATCCCGGTGTCTGTCAGCGTGCTGAAGGACAGACTGATCTCTGTGCCGACTGCCCAGGACAGGCCGCTCAGCTCCATGAAGCCAGGCTTGGAGAAGCTCACCGTGTACAGGTTCTGTGAGACGGAGCGGAAAACATGAACATTAATAAGTCAAAACACGACGAGTCCTCAGAGGAGCGAGTCACGTCAAGGCTTCCACAGGAGAGAAGTTTTACAGGCGCCGTGTTTTACAACGACTTAATGCTCCATCATCCACTTCTCATTACTTTTATTACCAGAGGAGAACAGGAACATTACCGTACACGCTCACACACACACACCACACACATCACACACACCACACACACACAGCAGGGCTTGGAGAAGAGCTGTTTGTGTCAAAGATGAAGCAGTGATAAGAGGAACATTAAGAGCTTCACTCTACAAACCAAGGCTTTTCATCCTTCATAGACAGAGTTATACAATCACTGAGTCCATGAATGAAGCCACCACACAAATCACCATCAATCACACATTTAGCACCTCTACCTGCTCTCTTCAAAACACTCCCTCATTATTTCACAAAGAGCACGGATTGTGAAATGTTTCTTAATGGTGCTTAGTGAAATGTTATTAATCTCCCTAAAAAAGAGGAAAGTTGTTAAAAAAAAATAAATGTCAAGTGAGATGAAGGTGCACTTCTGTGAAATGTTACAGTTTGGAAAACGTTGTGCTTTTAAAAGCTGTTGTGTATTTTGACATGTTGCATGACATAAATAGATTGTTTTATAAATCAGCTCGAGTGTTTTTTTGGACCAGAGGTCGCCACTTAAGCAACACCTTCTGGCTGGATTCGTGCGCACACTGTGGTGATGTCATGACTCCTAAGGTGTGTGTTTGTTTTGAAATGAATGGAGATCAGATCTTCTTTTTAACACTACTTTTCTTTGTTCGAGACGACTTTTTACTGGATACAACGTGAGGAGGTAAATATTTATCAACAGTTACACAGAGCTGCTGTTTGAAACCTGACAACAAGTAAACTTTGTCAGTTTGTTCTGCAGTTTAGTAGACGCTGCTCTGAGACGTATCTGTAGGCTAACGTGTAACGTTAGTGAATCCTTATGTCCTGCTCATCGACCAATCAGAGCTAACTTAACCTCACTCTTCATTTTATTGACAGACTCTCAAGTTTGATCAGATCACTGCAGAATAACTGCTGAATGTGGGCTGGAATGAATGTTAGCACAAACAGATTAGCTCATGTTTTAGCCTTTAGCTCATGTTTTAGCCTTTAGCTATTGTTTTAGCCTTTAGCTCATGTTTTAGCCTTTACCCTTTGGTTTAGCCTTTAGCTCATGTTTTAGCCTTTAGCTCATGTTTTAGTCTTTAGCTTGTGTTTTAGACTTTAGCTCATGTTTTAGTCTTTAGCTAATGTTTTAGTCTTTAGCTCATGTATGAGACTTTAGCCCATGTTTTAGCCTTTAGTTCATGTATGATGTTTTAGCCTTTAGCTAATGTTTTAGTCTTTACCCTTTGGTTTAGCCTTTAGCTCATGTTTTAGCCTTTAGCTCATGTTTTAGTCTTTAGCTTGTGTTTTAGACTTTAGCTCATGTTTTAGTCTTTAGCTCATGTATGAGACTTTAGCCCATGTTTTAGCCTTTAGTTCATGTATGATGTTTTAGCCTTTAGCTCATGTTTTAGCCTTTACCCTTTGGTTTAGCCTTTAGCTCATGTTTTAGCCTTTAGCTCATGTTTTAGTCTTTAGCTTGTGTTTTAGACTTTAGCTCATGTTTTAGTCTTTAGCTCATGTATGAGACTTTAGCCCATGTTTTAGCCTTTAGATTATGTATGAGACTTTAGCTCATGTTTTAGTCTTTAGCTAATGTTTTAGTCTTTAGCTCATGTATGAGACTTTAGCCCATGTTTTAGCCTTTAGTTCATGTATGATGTTTTAGCCTTTAGCTAATGTTTTAGTCTTTAGCTCATGTATGAGACTTTAGCCCATGTTTTAGCCTTTAGTTCATGTATGAGACTTTAGCTCATGTTTTAGCCTTTAGCTCAAGTTTTAGTCTTTAGCTCATGTTTAAGCCTTTAGCTCATGTTTTAGTCTTTAGCTCATGTATGAGACTTTAGCCCATGTTTTAGCCTTTAGTTCATGTATGAGACTTTAGCCCATGTTTTAGCCTTTAGCTCATGTTTTAGCCTTTAGCTCATGTATGAGACTTTAGCTCATGTTTTAGCCTTTAGCTTGTGTTTTAGCCTTTAGTTCATGTATGAGACTTTAGCTCATGTTTTAGCCTTTAAATTGTGTTTTAGCCTTTGGCTCATGTATGAGACTTCTGGTCCAAAAAAATAGAAGTCTGTCAGGAATCAGAGACAGATCTGGTGTATTTTAACCATTATATTTTCTCGCTCAGAGGAGAACTAAATGTCATCAAGAACTCTTCTGAGTCCAGTTGACTTCATTGGGAGTTTAGCCAAACTCCACAACTCCAAACTCTGCTTCCTGTATCTGACCTTTCACGAGCTGACACATCTGACATTACTGAGAAATGAACTTTAGAGTAACATTAAAAGACTTCATCAGTGGGACAGTCAGACCACAGTCAGACTTTAATCTGAGTATCTGAGGTGTTTGAAGACTGTGCAGAGATCTAAAGCCTCAGCTCTGTGGACATTCTTACCTCCACATTACATCCTTTAGTGACCCCGGTATAATCTGAGCTGCTGAGGAGATTATACGGAGTCCTGGAGACTTCAATGTCCCTCAGACAGCCGGCGTATCGCTTCAGGGTGACCTCTGGCCTGTGAAGAAATTAGAATGGTTTCAGTTAAGAGGAGATTAAGAGGAAGAAGAAACTCAAAGGCTTCTACAGTCTCTCTGCAGCGTTTGAGAAAAAGCTGAATTTCTGCAGCGATGAAGCGCTTGCATCATGTAACCTGAAGCAGAGACGACTGGACGTCAACAAGGAGAATAATTTGAATATGCCGTTTGTTCGCGCTGTCCATTTTAATGAATCTGTAGTTACAAAAAAATAAGAATCTGTTTGTAGGAGAGGAAGGAAAAACAAAAATCAGCACCTCATGTTCTTTTCTAATTGTTTCTCAGTAAATGACGACTTTATTTTTTCAGATCAGCAAAAACTCTCGCTTGCAGTGCAACAAAAAAATTTGATAGAAACACTCAGATGTGCATCTAAAGCATAATTTGAACATAATTACAGTCCGGACCCTGGAGGGCAGAGACATAAACGTGAGGAATAACACCCGAATGATGCTGAACAGACAAACGTCACATCCAGATTAATAAAGGACGGAGGGAGTGTTTCTGTGGAGGAGCAGGAGCCTTCAGGGGCCAGCGAACAAACACAAACATTTACTGCAGGCTACGCAGCAGCGTAATCAGCGGTGCTCGACTCATGCAGCAGGAAATACACAACAGAAGAGGTTCTACGTCTCATTATGAAGGGCTGGTGGGCTTTATTTACCTGGCTGTCATGCTGTTAAGACAAACATTAAACATTCATGCATTAGCACAAATAATTCCCTCTGACTGTATCCAAACTGCTCAACCATCAGCCTTTTAGCATGTGGATGCTTTTCTGAGTGACTGCATGTGAAAATGTTTACAGGAGGCTGTGAAGAGGCTCATCGTACAATCATCCAATAAACACAGCCTGGAATGTTTACAGCACATGTGAAAATGTCACTTTAAACTGATTCAACAAACATTTTTAATATCTTTAAATAAAATCTCCGGATGTTATTCAAATACGTCAAATACATGAAACACGTTAAGAAACTGTTGGGCTCTCTTTCTCATGACTTCAACACTGTTTGGGTGTCTGCGTGTCTGTACCTGTAGTTTCCAATGGTAGGCAGCCCTCCAAAATAGATCTTCTGGTTCTCCCGGAGGTTCAGTCCGGTAGCTGAACCCTGAGACGTGGTCACCATCTTCTCCTCAACGCCGCTGTCGATGTCCACAACAATCACGGTGGCTTTGAAGCAAATTAAAGAGTTAAGTTATCAGACACGCGCGTCTATCTGTCCTGCAGGTGACAGTTGTGTAGTTCTTTGAGATTTGATCGATGCGTCTTGTTTGGTCTGGAGAGTGAAAAAAGGATTTGTATGTTGAGAAACATTGTTCTTGAACTGTTGGACTATTTGCTCACGCAGTTGTTCACAAAGTGGTGAACCTCGCCCCATCCTTGCTTGTGATCGACTGAGCCTTTCAGGGATGCCTTTAGTTTCCAATGAACCTGTTCACCTGTGGAATGTTCCAAACAGGTGTTTTTGGAGCATTCCTCATCTTTCCCAGTCTGTTGTTGACCCTGTCCCAGCTTTTTAGGAACGTGTTGCAGACATCAAATTCAAAATGAGGGAATATTTACAAAAAAAACAATAAAGTTTATCAGTTTGAACAGTAAATATCTGGTCTTTGTGGTGTATTCAGGTGAATTTAGGTTAAACAGGATTTAAAAATCATTGGATTCTGTTTTTATTTATGTTTTACACAACGGCCCAACTCCACTGGAATCAGGGTTGTAGACAAGCTCCGCCTCACACCACCCCCACCCATTAAAATACATAACTGACATCTATAGACATCAATATGCTGCTAATGCAGACTATGATAGTTGTTGTTGTGTACCTTGTTTTTTGTTCCGTGACACAGTCAGGGACTTCCAGTGTCCGTCATTGTGGCGGTTGGTGGATACGGCGCTGCCCACTCCTGAGCCGAGGTCAAAGTTCACCTTGACTTTACCTTCTGACAGCTCCAAAGACATGAAGTCCTTCTGCAGTGGGACAAACAGTGTGACGTACAGACAGTCTTTTTGCTGCTTTTTAAAATCATTTGTTTGTGATTTTGCAGTCGTACCATATCATCAGTGGCCAAATACATGAGCAGAGCCTCGGAGGAGAAGGTACGGAACTTAAAGGTCACTGTGGAAATGTTGGGGTTCCACCTGGTGGGTCGTCCCACTGAGGCGTACCCTTCCCCGTCCAGCTGGACCGTTCCCTCCGAATCTGAACGCTGGGGGCTGAAACAAATCACAGACAAGGAGTGTGTTGCTTTGCTTCTGTTGTGTTTCCTTTCCAACCATCAGCTGAGGTCTAACATTTGACACTCCTGTCGTTTGCATACCTGACAACACATCCTTTACAGTCTCCCTCTCTCTCTCTGTAGTTCCACAGACCGATAGGTTTCCCATCCAGGAAGGTCTCCCCCATGCAGCCTGTGAACGTCTCTGTTTTCACTGCTTCTGCTTTCTAAAACCAGAAGACGGAGAGCAGTGAGGAAAAAGCCAAAGATAAAGACAGATCAGCTCCTTTTTGTTCCTCTCAGACGGAGAGACGGACCTTGACGGTGCCGAGTATTCCTCCCACAAACAGGTAGGCGTTTTGGTCCACGTCCAGGATGGTGAAGGATGTGGGTGAGTTGGCGCTGGCTGGGGTTGGCATCATTCCTGCCATGGATCCCTCAAGAGGATACACCGATATAGTGCCATTCAACCCATTACTGGAAACAGACACAAAGGAGGAAGAGAGCACAGGTTTGAGTTTCTGCGTCTCCTGGACGACATTTACAACAACCCAAGAAGAAGTTGGGCTGGGGGTTTTTACGAGGTTGAGGTGCTAAAGATGAAGGATAGGAACAGGGAGTGGAACCAGTTTGTCGTTGTCGGGAACCTCTGAGCTGTGCTGTGAAACTCATCTCCCACTCCAGAGTTTGTTTGCAGAGCAGAAACAGCATTTCTGCGGCGTGCAGGGGAACATTTATAAGACTTACAGCCTGTGTGATCCAATCGGGGAACACATTTGGGAAATCTCCAGGATTGTAATACATGGTGCATGCGGGACGTCTGCTAGGTGTGAATGGGTCTGGAGTTGGGCGGTCTGCACACAAGCCTGCGTACTCCATCTTTCACAGAGAAAAAGTGGATCCGCTAGATTACACTGAATCTTTGTAATGATGTGCCACAGGCTGTC